>VZRM01006014.1:2659361-3014453 GCA_013397955.1 Grantiella picta | reverse complement strand
GAGCCCCGCTGCCGAGCGGCGCTTGCTTCCCGCGGCTGGCGAGAGCGGGTCGCCCCCCTGCGCCGGCCGGGGATGCGCGGGGAGGGAGGTTGCTGGAGATGGGGAGAGCAGGAGAGCAGGGCGCTTCCCCCGCGGCCGCTCGCCCATCTGCAGGCACCTCACGCAGGCGGAGCGGGGGCGGGCGAGCGGCCGGCGCCGCGCCGCCCCGGGGAAGGTGCATTTCGGGGCAGGGTCCCGCCGGGATTTTGGGGAGGTTCCTGGGGCGGTGCCGGCCCCGGCTGTGGGGCAGCTGCCGCTCTCCCCGGGGGTGGCTTTATAAATATGTCTGCCGGTGCTTGTCGCGGGGATCCGTAGCGGGTTTGTGTGAAAGGGGAAGCGGGGAGAGCGTTTGGAAAGCGCGGCCGTCAGGAGCTTTCCTGCAGGACAGCGATATTTGGGCAGCGGTCCGCCAGCCCTTCGTGTAGCTCTCCCTGAGCCCACAAGGCACCGCTCCCCTTAGGTACCGCAACTTTAGACTGGAGCAGCAAATATTGCATAGGGGAGGTAGCGCTCTGTGCCCTCCTTTTAAAGGGAGAAGGACTTCTTTAATTCTTCCCAGTTTCAGCCTGTTAAAGCGACGCTAGGAGACAGTTGCGTCTTACGGTTTCGTTCTTAAGAGCTCGAAACAGACGCTCACATCCTACGATTTGGGGGGAAATTGTGACTGTGTAGCAGATGAGGAGTTTCTTTGCAATGCCCTGTCGCCCATCCTCCTGGCTAAAGGAGCGCTGCTGGGCAAGCTGTGTGCCTTTGCACTGCCATCAAGGGAGATGATAGCTTTTCTCTCCTCGTGTTAATGAAAATTTGTTTGGTTTACTTGTTTCATATGATAAATGCAACACGTTTTAGTGCTTTTTTTTTTTTTTAATCATGCTGTTAGTGATTAGATCCATCAACACAGTAAATCGTCATTGAAAGCAAAAAAAAACCCAAAAAACCCATCAAAACCAAAGTAGTTGCTTCTCACACAATTAATTTGTCTTGAGAGACAATTGGTAGAGTTGATAAGGGGATTAGCTCTTTTTATAGACTAGTTTATGTTGCCATGAAAATGGCAAACTATATAACTGTTACACAGAGCTTTAAATCTGCTAAAATGAATACTCTGAAAATAAATGACCTGAAATTAGGACTGTTTTAACAGTAAATGGGTACACAGCTAAATATTCCAATCTATACAGATCACAGATGAAAATTTGGCCTCAAGTAACACCACTGTATTTTGTGACCTGGTGTTCTGACCCCCTTTTGTTTTTTCTACTTGTATTAAATAAACTTATGTGTAAAATATTTAGACATAAGTAATAAGCTGTATTTATTTAAACGAGTTAGCAAAATCTGTAGCAGGGTACTCTATGAAGAAATTAACTGCAGAACTCACAAAGCCAAAGAAAAAACCAAAATACTCGGTTCAGGGGAAAAGAAATACTACCAGAGGTAGTACTGATGCCTTAGGCAACAGACAGAATAAATGCATTATCTTTTTCTCATTCTGCAGTGCTAAGACATTCAAGTGGAAAATATTTTCCCATGTTTGAGAGGGGCAGATGGTCATAAGAAATAACATGTTACCTGTGCATACCCTTTTCCTAAAAGAACATAGGTTTTTTCAATATAATGCACGAACTCTCTTGCTTGCCTACGTTTTATTTTATGTGTTTCCTGTAAAAGGATACTATCTCAAAGTATGTTTTCAGTCATCTCTTAGACAGTGCCAAAAAATGTTACAATTTTAGTGAGTAGACATTAACGACTTGGTAATGTCAGTGGGAGGGATGTGGTGACTGATATCTATCTGTGATAATGCTTTTTCATATTCCTGTCTTCTGTGTACAGTTTCTGCTTTTGATCATTAGATCAGGTCTGTGTGTATGCAAATGTGCACATTTATAAAAGAAAGGTCTTCCTGCATCATATTTTAAACATCGGTAGAGCTGCTTATAGTCTGTTCGTTTCTGCTGCCCTGCTATTATAAATAGGAACTGGCAGTTCAGAAAGACTACATTAAGCACTCTTGTGAAAATGTTGAAATGAATCGACTCCACTATAATTTTCCTTACCCTTATATGAAAAAGAAAGGGGCAGGGTTACCATGTCAAAACTGTGCAGTCCTGTATTATGCTGCTTCTCTCAGCCCATGCATTGATTGAGTAATTTCATCAGTCCCACATTACTTGATTGCTTAGAAGTTTCCTAATGATCTGTATGCTGTAGGAAGAATCTGAAAGTCGTGAGTGGAATGGTAATGATTCTGTGTTTTATGAGGCTATTCAAAAAGTCGCTCTGATTTATGTAGCTCGAAAGCTCCCAAGTCTTTGAGATTAGCCACGCTGCCTGATATTTCCTTCATACATCAGTCGTCCCACACTGCTCACTCCCTAAACAGGAGTTTATAACCATGTTTTAATTAAGCAGGGATTAGGTGGCATTTGTTGTCAACTGCACAATTTGTGTATGCTTTGTATCTCCTACCGCTGGTAGTCTCATGCTTTTATATTTTGTACTTTGTGCTCATTATTTTCCCTTGATATGTACATAGTAATGCATCTGTGCATGCTTATGGATTTGCTGTTGTGCCTATAGAAACATATAGGCAGATATGTGTGTATTAGATGTTGCAAAATCACCTAGGGCAGCAGTCATACTGTATGGTACAAAAATTTTGCTGAAAAAATATACTGAAGTATTTTTCAAGGCTAATTAATCTAGTTCAGCCTCCCTGACTACTTCAAGTTGGTTTTTATGTTTATCAGTAACCTCTGTCATATTCAGTCAGCTGTGTACAGCCCTTGGCTTTTTCATTTTTAAAGAAAAATTAATATATAGGAGATATGGTTATAGATATTATATATGCTCATACATCTGTTTTTAATATATATATTTATGTATACAATATTTTTTTCCTGAGAAAGGAAATCAGTTCTGCTCTTCCTTACTCCTCTCAGCTCTTTGCCTTTGTAGGCCAGGACTGCTGCATTCCTTGTGTTGGACAAGTTCCCAGCATTGCTGAGTCCTGAGTTTTGGTTCACACCTTTAAGCTCTTCTGTATCATGGTTTATATTATCAAGGCAATTCTAACATCGGGCCTATTGCTTGTTTCTTCTCTTGATATTGGTGGTGACTTTAAAATGTTTTTTTTTTTTTTTTTTTTTTGTTAAGGGAAAGGGATTCTTGTTGCTTGGTGCTATGCATGTCCACGTGTCTTCTTGTAAGCTGATGTGCTACACTGCAGCTTGGGCTGTGTTGTGAATTGGTAATAGGAATTTAATTTGCTGTGCTATTGGTAAAGCCTCATTAGGAGGTATGTAGTGTATGCCACTAACTGTTCATTACAGTACTGTCACATACATTTGTAAAGCACAGGACAAGCAAGCAAAACAGATTTACTAAAAGCAAATAAACCTCTGTGTGCCTGTATTGTCCACAGAGGAGCACTCAGGTCCCTTTAGTCCCGGCTCTAGGATGTAAGAAGGTTACTCACTTATTTTAAACACACCTACAGTGAGGACCTGGGATCCAGCATGCTGGGGCTCAGCAGCCAGGAGGTTCTGTTGGTAGCTATGTTCTGCTTAAAAGCTCAGCCTGCGTGACAAAGTCTCTGTTTCTGCGTGCGTTATTTCTGAACCACTTTCCCAGGTGCTCGGATTTGTGACAGCGTTTCAGTCCCTGTGATGTGTGTTAGTTCCTCTGCAGCTAAAGAGGGATGCCTTTGCACACCATCGATTACGGCTTGCCATCATCCAAAGGCATGTTTGCCATTAGGTGTCACTGCTTTCTGGAGTGTTTCTTAGCCATCATCAGGGCCTGATCCAGAGTCTGTCACGATCCAGGTGAGTTGCTTAGTTGACTTCAGAAGATTTTAAGCTGAGCCTGTGGATTGCTGACCGCAGCAGGCAGCTCCTTTTCATGTTCTTAAATAACTCCTTAGTGTTATATCAGGTTCTTTGTCCTTGATAAAGGCAGAGTAAAAAAAAATCAACCATCCGTTTTCAAGTGGTGCCCTAACAAATGTCTGACATGGCAATCACTGCTGCTGCTCTATGCTTTCAGATGACTACTTATGGATGCACTGAGCCTTTATTCTCACAATGCCATCTTTGAAAAAACACACTGGAGAAAAATCTTTTAAGACTGTGACTACATAAACCTACCAACTAAGGTTCATTTAACTTAATGAACAAAGGCATTAAGTATGGTTCTCTTCCACTCCCTGGCCCTGTAAAGCAAGTGGTATTGGCAAGAGATGACTTCTGTAAGCCATTAGGTTACTCCCTAGATATAGACTTGAACTTACATAATTTTCTTCCATTTGATATATAGCTATCTGTAATCTGCCATGACAGCCTGATTTTGGCTGCAATTTATTGGAGGCTTTTGCCTTTTGAGTTGAGGTTTGTATTTTTACCCTTTGTTTCAGCTACTCCATTGCTTGTATTTTTTTTTCCAGCACAGTATAATATGGTTTTAGAAAAAGTTTATGTGAAAGAGTAGTTCTACTTGACGATCAGTTTCTAATTAATTTTCTTAATTACCTGGGTTGTATATGAGAACATGGTAACACTCATTCCATCTACACACTCTCCAAACATATTTTGTTTTATATCTTCAGTATTTGAAAACTTATTAGATACAGACAATTACCATTGATGTTTGGACTTAAAAGTGACCAGTAAGAAAAAGAAATAGTATTCCAATATTTTGAGCAATTATAAGAAAATTATCAAACTTTGAAAACGTATTTTCCAAGTGTATTACGATATGTATGTGCAAAAGGTTAATTTCAGGTGATAACATTGGAAATGAGGCAAATTCAGATACCTTTCTGCATCTGCAAATTCAGTTGTTGCTTTTTTTCCTCTTTTTCTTTTTTCGGTTAGGTTTTAATTCCAGAAGAGGTGAGTTATTTTCTAAGCTGGTGATATTTTGAAGAAAACTTTGATTTCAGATTCAGGCTTGGCGTGTGTGTAGAATCTTGGACAGCTCCACACCTGTGCATCCTGTAGACTTTACAGTCCAGTTCATGGCTCTGGTTGTGCTCACACCCATCTGTGAGAGCCCCAGACACAGGTTGTGCTCTCTAGAAGTGCCAAGAGACAAGTATGACAGTCACAGCCCAAGAGTGAAGCTGCACAGGCCGGTTACTGGCAACCTGACAGTGGCTGGGAGCTGGTCATGGCAGCTCATGATTCTTTGAGGTGCTTGGTACCCTAGGCTTGGTGCAGCAACTTCTGCATACAGATGGGCTTCCTGCAGACAGATGCAGTTCCTCTCCTTCTGTGGTGTTCCATTATCTTCCTGCACCATCCATTATGGCTGTGAGGATGTAGCTGCTGTCCTGTTGCTTGCAGTGGTTACCAAAATCAGCTACGTTGGCCTTTTCCAGGGTAATGTTTACCGTGGCTTCCTTGCTCATCTGGGCTAGCAGGCTGTAATGGAAAAGGTGCAGTTTGACATGTGGCATGGAATATGTGCTAAATGCATGTTGGGTAAGTTTGGTGCAGTGCTAGGTAATCCATCCTCAACACAGGTAAGGAGGGCAAAGCCTTCTGGGTACAGCTTTTAGCTGGATTGTGCATTAGAAGCAACATGCGGAGAAGAGGAAGTGCTGTTGTCACCCACTACAGAGCAGAAAATAATTGTGTATTATTGTCATAGTGATTTAAACATCAAGACTAAAATGGAAGCATTTAGAGGTAGAGTGGGTGAGGAAAAGGAATCTTTCTTGCTGTATCTTTCTGGATTTCCCATGAGCACCATCAGGGCAGCTTCCTCTGCTGTTCTTCAATATAAGAGTCAGGCTTTGGTTTCTGGTTAGTGTTGGCCTGCCAGTTGTGAGAGCTGATGGAGTAAGGGAAAGATTCTCTTGTGTTGGCAACAACCACTATAATTAATAAAGGTTTATGTGACTTGGAGAGCCATAACTGATCTCTCTAACTGGGAGGACACAGGCTGAAATTGAAGGTTAGTAAATGAAATGTGCTGGTGTTTGGATGACAGCTCTGAAAACTGGCAAGGGAGCACGTGTGATATTGTGCAGTGCTGTAATTTTGTGAGGTTCAGAATTTATGTCCTAGTTTCAGTGATAATATACTTAATTCAGAGAAGGAGGTATTTTGTGCTCTGTATTGTACCGCAGAGTGCACTTCAGCTGGAGAGACTCCTTCCTGCTTTGGTCTGGGACTAACCACGAAAGCTCAAGGAAGAGATGTTCTGAAAGCTGTAAGTGCTGCATTAAATCTAAAAGGAAATAAAAAAAGCAAAAAAGCAAAAAAAAAGCCCTCATAAATAGTGACACTTACTTAATGAGAAAGGATAATACAGTAACGGCAGCATTGTTAAAGTTATGGTGGAAGAGGTGGTACAGAGACAATTACTCTAGTTTTAGTCAACTGTAAATGGATGGATTTGTAAAAGCAGAGTTAGATTTAAAGTAGATTTCCATTACACCCATTAGTTGTGGAATGATGGGGGAGTAGGGTGGAAAAGAAAAGATGAAAGGGAAAAAATTTCTTGAAAGTTACGCTGGGTTTATCTGACAAGCTCTATACTCAAGAGGAAGTTGAAAAAGAAAACTAGTAAAAATTCAAGGAGGGGAGGAAAATAAGATATCAAAGGCAAAAGCCACTAGTTCTGTCTGTTTCTGTTTCTTTGGGAGCTGTATAATGTTCCTGTAAATGCTATGCTCAATGGAAATGTTCTGAACCAGAAAGGGGAAAATGTGAGGATACAGAATTTAAATGGAGAATTATATGTGTATTTTAATGTATTAGATAACGCTCTGTGCTGAAATACTAATTATTCCTAATTGTTATATTTACTTTACCCATGAATAAAATATCACATGGCTAATAAAATATGCAGTGAAAATAACTGTAAAATTCCTCTTGGAGCCTTTCATGCAGATTTAGAGGATTTGATACCTTATTTTTTCATTGCTTTTTAAAACATTAACTTTCTGTAATCAGTTGGATTGCTAAGGCCAATATCCAGTGAACCTAACAATAATTGCTTGTTTTGCAGAACAATTATTTTGTTAGTCCAACCATATCTTTCTCAGAGGCTTAAATCAAGTTGGTGATTTCATTATAATAATTTACTTGTGATAAATCAAAATCAAATAGCACCATTCCAGCGCTGTGGAAAGGAGCTCTGGATGAGGGCTCTGGAAAGAGCAGAGGATATCATAACAGCAGACCTGAATGTCAGGCCTGGATTTGCTGTGCCTAATTTTGGTGTACACAGATACATCAATCTTGCAAACCCCTTTTTAAATAGAGAAATGAAACTTTGCACAGGGCAGGCTTCCCTGCCTTGGCATGCCAACTCTAGACCTCGTCACAGACAGTAAATTGCTTTGGTTTTAAAGCATGCAGGAACTCATCTGACTCAGTCAGCTGAGGCTCCTGAGCCTTTGGGATGTTTTAAAGATGTCAGTTGTATTTCTTAGGTGACAAGACGCTACTGCAGTTACCTCACTGATTACAATCAGTATTAAAAGTTGTCTGATAGTACACCCTGGGCTGAAGGCACACAGTGGGGGTATCTCCAGACCAAACACTATTAAGCAAGGATATTTCTTTTTGTATATCCTTTGAATTTTTGCAGTCTTGACAGTGTACAACTAAAACGTTTGAGAAACATTTTAAAACCATTTCATGTACTAGAGAGTTGTCAAAGGGACAAAGACAGTAGAAAGGAGTTCTGGCTCAGTGAAGCCCTTGTAGAGTAGTGGCAGTGTGTGGCCAATGTGGTCTGTTTGA
This sequence comes from Grantiella picta, assembly GCA_013397955.1. Taxonomy (NCBI): domain Eukaryota; kingdom Metazoa; phylum Chordata; class Aves; order Passeriformes; family Meliphagidae; genus Grantiella; species Grantiella picta. The sequence continues at coordinate 3,006,654 of VZRM01006014.1, read as the reverse complement.
TAAATTCAGTTGAAAGGTGGTAGCTATTTAGGTAATATTAAAATATATTTTCTCCCTTTCACTGTTTCTATTAGTTTCTTTCTTATATTCTAGGCTCATGGCAAGAAGTTGTGATGGTCATTGTGATCCGTGCTCTTAAATATCTACCTTTAATGTCCAGGAAGAAAAAAAGTTAAACACACCATAACACAAATATCTGTTATATGGACAGATAAAACTTGGGTTTTTTTCTAGAATTCCCATTTTTGACCTCTTCTGAGACAAATGTACCTTGAAAAGTTGGTTATAATTCTTAAAGGTTGTCTTCCTTCAGCTCTCCTCTTTGTGAATAAGTGGGCTGAAGCAGTATTTCAGTATACCCACTAATGTGTTTGCTATAAATATCTTAAAAAATTTACTATTCTGGTACTACTTAAATTTCCAGCTCCATGCTACAGGTTGATAGCAAGTACTGGGCTATGTATTAATGTATGCATATACAATATATAAATACACACTTTCAGCAATCAGAAGGACTATTCTTATTGAAAATATTTGACTGGATTTTTCTTTAATTTGGGATGGCATTAGTTTCCCCCCTTAAGTAACAACACGAAGATTTGGGAGGCTTTTTTGCTTGCAGGCAGGAAGCCATAATGTCAATTCAAATCGTGAAATGGCACCCCACTGTGCTGGAAGCTGTACAAATATGAAACAAAAAGTTGGCTGTCAGGAGATTTGAAGTGAAAGAGAGGGCTTGGATCTCTCTGTGACTCAGACAGTTTGTACACCTGGAGACTTGTGTGTCTTTTGAGAGGCAGATTCACTCATTCGTGTTTGTGAGTGATCACTTGGGGTACAAAGGGATGAAAGGAGGTGGAGATGTCTACAGGGATGTCCTGTCAGGGCAGCTGCTGCGTGGTGATGTCAGAACTTCCCGATCTGGGGCACTGAGGTGAAATAGTTGACAACAAATGAAGGGCAGCAATGCGTTTATAATTATTTCCTACAGTATTTTATTGCCAGTAACAGTGACTAAATTGGCAAAATAGAAACAATCATTACATCGTCAGCTGCCACCACGTTTTTCTCTGGGTTTACCTAGTACAGGAAGTGATGCATGATTATACACATGCACACTCTCATTGTCTGTCTCATTTGGACAAATACTTCATTTTACAGTTTTGGAAGTCTAGGTAGGAAGAAAAGAGCCCTTTTTGGGAAAGTGCAACAATATATGTCGCAAACGAATTAAACAAATATATTTGTTTAAAATAAATGTTTAAATATAGTCAGTGATTCTGAAAGTATCTGCAGCCTCATTTGGTATCCTTGTGAAGTTTTTGTGGAAATATTATTGAAACATTATTGAAACAATCCAGAGAAATTATTTTCCAATTCCTTGAAGTAGCACTCCTGTTGTGGAATTGGATTGCATCCTGGATGTACATGAGGAACTAATTTCCTTGAAAATGTTCTCCCCTATTTGACAGCATTGCAGAGTGTAGGGCCTATGTCAAATAAAATGACTGAAGGAAGTGGACAGAAAAAAAAAATGTTCTGTACCACAGAGCTGCTCTGGGAACAGGACAACTGTGGGGAAGGTTCTGGTGGTACTTTCTTTGTGGGAAAAGGGAAATCCCCTTGTTGGAAAGGGATTGGAGGGTCATGCTTAGGAGTGGTGGGAGTTGGCTGGGTTGTGAAGGGGTGCAGGAAACATTTGGAGAGGTTAGCACGAGTGATGGGCCATCTACCTTTGTGAGAGTATGAGATTCCTGCAGGGAACAGCAGGAAATGTTCTGTGCTTTGGAGACTGGGCTTTGTGTTTGGGACAGGCCTTGTAAGGGAGGTGGATATCTATGCATAGGAGAAAAGTTGGGAAATTCAAAGGAGTGAGGGGCTGGCATGGCACAAATATTACTGAAAAGGTTAATAATGTAATGCAAATGATGCTTTGAGGACAATATATCTAGAAGATAATATTAAGTTTTAAAGAAAAGAAATTATAGATTAGGACGTGGAATTGTTTCTCCCTGTATGGCCTCTATAGTTTTACCATAAAACACTTGATTTGTGTGGTAGGTCTTAATATTTTGGGGTTTTTTCAGCTGATAATTTTACCTGATTACTTGGCAGAAAAGGGAGATTCATTTTACCTTTGTACTGTTTAATACCGTTGTACACAGATACAAACAATGAGTACTGAATTGTCATCTTCCGCTCCTCCCAGGGTAACTCCGAGTGTATTGTACCTTCCTGTGCCTCGGCATTATCTTAGCATTTGATTTCATAGGCTGGTCTGTGCCATGCCTCCTTTTAAACTCAGCCTCTGTGGCTGCTGAGTAGGAGGAAGGGATGCACACAGCCACAGCTTCTGCTCCATGGACTTTTGACCTAATTTAGGAAGGAAGGAAGGAAAGGGTAAATAATGCAGCCTGCTTCCGGATGCAAAGCCTGCTTTCATGGAATGAGGGGGCGAGTGCTAGCTTTCTCCTCATCTCAAATAGCTGCATAGCTTGCTTTAAAAGTTACACCTTTCCTCTGTGAAGCTCCAAAGTGGTGAGTGGATCTCCTTTCACACTTATCTTGTGGCATATATCCTGGTTTGGTCTGGTTTTCTGTCAACATCCACCTTGTCCAACCCCCATTCAAAGCAGCAAAGGCACAGCCACTGGCTTGTGCTTCCTATAAATAAGGCACATTAGGAATTGGGATAATAGTTTTTTTTTAAAGCTATTTTTCTGTTTGAGATCAATGATCTCTAATAATAGGGAATGATATATGGAAGGAGGAGGTAAATACTTCCTCAGGGGAGGGTAGATAATGACAGCATTTGGAAACTGTTATTGCTGAAAATCATTGTCTCAGGATTTAGTCATTTGAAAAAAAGGAAAAAAAGTCTGTTCAGTAAAGTACTGTGGGGATGGAATTTTTTAAACATTTTTAAAGGGTTGCATTTTCCCCCCCATTTTTTGTAAGACTGCCAAATATCCCTGAGGCTAGAATTAATTGGCTCTTTGTGTTGTGTCAAGTAAGGAGTACAAGTGTTTTCAGAAAATACTAGGTTTACAGACTTCCATAGAGAACATGAAAGAGAGAGAGAGGCTAACTTTCTATAAACAAGGTCCTTGCATCATTTTGTACCGCTAACTTGGAGTAACAAATTGAAATTGCTGGTGTTGGTGCTTTGGAAGCTGTTAGAATCATCCCCGGTGCCCTCACCCCTTCATTCTGACTAATCCCCCCTTCAGAACAAGCGTGTGCTTTTGCTCTCACCTCCAGGCATCTGCAATGAGTAAACAAACGTCTGCTCCTCAGAAATAATCAGCATTTGGGTTTTTTGAAAGAGGTTCAGGAGCGAGGGCTATGGAGATGTATTTTGTTGTTGGCATTGCTTTAGTAATACAACAGAGGTTCCTTGTTGCAGTTCATTTTACAAATTCCCCCTGACCATTTTGGATTTCAAAGTATTTCATAATTTTTTTAATACTGCTGTTCCAAAGGCCACTGCTTAAAATGGATTGAAGCCAGTGGATGGCAGCAGTCATAGATGTAAGCTTTGAAATGGCCCTTTTATGGAGGGGTTTGAGAAGTAAGTCTTGGAGCCGTTGCATTAAAATTCTAAAGTGTTAACTTAAATGTAATAATGCTCTGACAAAGTGCTACTACCATCTGCTAGTGAGAATTAGTACTATTTAAAAATCTCCATAATTCCCAGAAAGAGCAGAAGAGTCACGGCGTGAAGAAAAGTCTAACTCTAAATTAGTATTTTAGTTCAGGAAGTCGCAAACTCTTAGTGAGGACCACTGACTGCTAGAGATTTTGTGTCACATTCAGCTCACATAAGGGAGCAAATATTTGTGGTATATGACTAGAGTGTTGCCTGTTTCTAACTGTTGCCAGCTTGGTCCCCAGTTATGAAGGAGAATCCTTTTTATTTGCAACCACTTGTCTTTCACATCACAGCAAGACTCCAGTGGTAACTTGAAGTACAGTTTGTATGGTAAGATAACAAGGGAGAGTGCTCCCCATGGTTATTTAAAAAGCTTCATTCTTTGTAATATAATTTTGGTGGACTGAGAAACAGTTCTTTGTTCAGTGTTCTCATGGGTTTTTGAGCGCCACCTAACCACTGAGCCCTTTCTGCATGTGAAAGTTGGTCTGCACTTAAGAGTATGATCTGCAGCTGGAAATGTTCTTGGTACCAGAACATCTCCATCCCTAGACTTCTCTCAGTTGAATATGAACAGGTAATTCAGCTTCTAGTCAGGAGAGTGTCTGACTAACCTATTCCAAAGCCTGTGTAAATTACTGGTATCTGCTAGGAAATGCTCTCTGTGACAGTAAGAAACCTACTTTACTCATATTAGCAAACAGCCAAATCTTGCACAATATTTAAAGAAGGCAGTAAGAAGAGAAATCTAGTAATGACAGACTGCATGTAGCTGTTGTATCATCTAGTTCAGGAAGGACTTTGGAGATCCATATTAAAAGATGCATTTTATAAAAATTCCAGTTGGAAAGAAAAGGGGAAATGTGGCAAAGTAGAAGGTTTTTTCGCATCTTTCTCTTCCCTCTGAAAAGGATTCACTGAGTTTTGTCTATTCCCAGTCTTTAACGGACTATAACTAATGTTCTTATCTTGCTCTGCACAGAAGTAGATCATATCTCATATTCCTTTAGCTGAAATAATGTTCATCAGTATTTCTTGCTGAGGTACAGGTACTGTGTATATACCTAGGCCTGTTGGTACAATGGCTATGTGGTCTGCGTAGCTAAGACAGGCTAAGTCAAATTCTCCTGAATTATAAACCAGTTCGACCTTGCATTATTATTTTGTATTATTTTTTTTCCATGCTAGAAATACAAGTGGAACTGATTGTGTGTTTGAGGAGTCAGGTCTTTCACTTGTTATTTTAGGGGTAAAGATCTTCCCTTCTTCCAAAATGCCCCTCAGAAATCCCTGCTGCTTTCCTTGTTTTCATGCAGACAGGCTGATTACCCATAAAGTTACCTTTTTGAGCCGAGTAACTGTAAATCTAAAATGAATGAAAGATTTGGCTGTCTGTGACTCAATTCAAGCAACTATGTTGTCTTGTACTATCACTGAGTGGTATTTTGGTTTATCTGATGTGAGACAGGGAGTACAGCGAGCCACCTTCTATTGTGTTAGCAAACATCTGTGTGAGGCAGAGAGAACAGAGACTGTTTGAACTGTGAGAATGAGGTCTTACCACAAAGAGTATTCTTGTCATGCTCTTGCTTTTTGCTTAGGCAGGTTTTTGTTTCCTTTTATATCTGGTGTATACAGAGAACTAAAACCAGATGGATTTTTCTACACATTTACAGTGAATAATGGGATGATAAATTAGATTTGGCCAGTCCGCAGTTGTCAGTCGATAAACCTGCCCCTTGAAGGGATCTTCCAGGACTGGGTGCTGACTCATCTCTGCCGGGTCTGTCACATGGTGACCTGCCTGAGAAGGAAGCCAGATGCATTCCCACATCATTTTCACTGCTTGTCTCCTTGTGTGTAAATGTTTATCTTGCCTCTTAAAACTGTTTCAATACTGACAGATTCAAAGCACATATGAGCAGGAACTGAACTTTATTAAGAAGCAACTTGTGATAGGGCTAAGGAGGCAAATCTCTACTTCATGAATCCATTATATTTGAAAGGACTCAAAGCAATTTCTAGCAGCTATCCTTTTACTGGTCCTGCTTGTTCCCAGCATCTTGATGAAGAATGAGATTAGTTTCACAAGGACCAAGGGATGGAAGCACTTGTTCTGATACCAAAGAGTAAGGGGCAAGGGAAGAGGTGGTTTGTTGCAGATTTTCATGCCTCCATGATTGAGTATAAAATTGGGAGGGAGGAAACGAAGTTTCCAAGGCAGCAGCTTTAAGGCAAGAGTTGTCACTGAAATCTGTAGCTAAATGGCAGGTTGTGTTCCCTGGTGCTGTCCATCCAATAGCCTTGCCTAACCCATGTTGTGCTCAGAGTTCTTGAGATAATGGACCAGTTTGTCGTGCTGTCCGTAAAAAGTGCATAGTAAGAAGCAGTCCATGGTGAAGTTTCTGTAATCTTGGTGTCTTGTTTTCCATCAGCTTCATTTATTTGGTCTCATGCCCCAGAGCAATGCTCTTGTATCTATGTCACCAGGAAGGCAAAGAAAACCTTTCATAATAGTTTTAGCCTGAAACTATTTGGAAAATATTTCTGCCTCTGTTACTTATTTTTCCCCATCTGTGCTGACAGATTATATTTATTAGCACAACACAGTATTTGGAGCCAAAAAATCCTAGTTAAATTGCTTATTTACCAGTCTGCTCCTTGTAAAATGGGATTTCTAGGTTCTTGCTGGTTACATGATATAAATGGCACTGGTTTGGGTGTCCTAGAGCTAACTTGGCTGGGCACTAACTAACTAGTTAGGGCAGTACCTAACTAACTTTTATTTGGTCATGTTCAATGTATAGTCTGTATTCACCTGCATTTATATGCAATTAAAAGTGAAGGGTAGATAGAGAAGCTCAGAGGTTTTTTCTAACTGATAATCATAAATTGCACAGCCAAGAACTTTTTGCAGTGACACAACAAAGAATTTTTGATGCATTTGTTGTTATAAACAATATTTTTGCAGACTGCTGAGGCTGCTGAGTGCAGCCTTGAAGTATTCTCAGACTTTAAAGTTTTTTTATTCTGTAAAGATCTGAAAGAACATGTCATTGTCCCATCTCACCGGCTGGCCATAGTGTGTATTTGACATGTTACTGGGTTTAAATGGAGCTTTAATCCTGTATTAATTCTTTTCTTGGTTATAACTCCTGCTGGAAGGGTCGTCAGGACAAAGACTGCTGGTCATGTTCCTTTTCTTATCTCTACCTGGAATGTGGTGAAGGGCTAAGTAGATTTTCAAAGTTGTCATTGATGTCCCTTTTTTTCCAACAGGGCATGTAATTCACAGCTGATATTGTTTTCATCATTCCTAAGGGCTGTGATAGTGCAGCCACTAATGCAGTCTGGAGACCTGAGTGTGTATGGATAGAACCATTTTTAGGAGATAAGGTGGGGGAAATGAAAGAAAATATTTCCATATCACATGTTACAAAAAGCTGTCAGAGCCATATAAAAGGGGAAAAAAAAATGGGCTATAACAGTCTTCTTGTATTTGATTATTTTAGAGAAAAATATCCTGTCCTCTGTTGTAGAACTTTTGGAGGAAGAGCATGTCTACCTTTGGGCCTGAAATCTGTTTTCTGCCTTTTCAGACTCCATCTCTCATGACTCCTGAAATCAGTATGAACCATTCCATTGACTTCATTGGACTTTGGATCACATCTTCTATGTTTATGTAGTTCCTTCTTGTCCTTTTATCCTTTCCCTCTCTCTTCCATCAACTACTTCCTTGCCTTTTTTTACGCAAAGGCATTAGTAGCTGCCAATACTCATAAGCAGCCTTTCAGTAATACATGTGGAGTGTTCATGCATGTGTGAGTTGAGGGAGACTGACTAGGGAAATCTTCAGATTCACATTTAAACATAGGTGGGAATCCCACTGACACATTATTCCTATTACTCTTATAATCTTTTGTTTTGCTTTAAGTATTTTTGTCTGAAGAGGCAAAACCTTACTTAGAAGCAAGTTAATTTTCATTGATTGCTGTCAACTACTAAAGGCAGAACAAGATGGACTACATTGATGTCTGCCCAGGGCAAACCCTGTATATCCCCAATTCCATGCTCTATTCTTATCATAGCTAACAGGAAAGGAGACAAAAAGCAGTTTTATGCTTAAGGAATAAGACTAGAATTTGTGCAAGCTGGATCCAGTTTTGGGCTCTTTCCTGATCTGGAGGAACACATACAATGACAGATACTTATGAACTGTCAACATGGGATTAGCAGGGCTCCTTATGAGCTAGTTTTGCACCATATAAAAGTTTTGCCTTGACTTTTGAGCTGAGGCTGAGCCTCTCTTTTCCGTGGGCAGAATAATATCCTCTTCCTGAACACCCTTTGCCTTGTCTGCTGCGTTTGCACTCTTCAGGCAGAGCTCTGTCTTGTGCAGCATTGTATCTGCATGGCCAATGACAGTGATACCATTTCAGCTGAGAGCCTTCAAGTTTCCTGTACAACTGTTGGTTGTAAAAATGTATTTTTTGCTTCAATGACTAGAACAAGCTATTCTATTTTAGGAATGCAAAATTTGGATGCAAGCGATGAGCTTATTCTGTGGTATGCTTCCAAGATGATTGTGAGTGATGGAGCTGGAGTGTTCGCTCAGTTTTACTGGAGGGTGGAAAGTGCTGATGTGGCTTGCTACTGTTGTTGGCAGAAATTGGGGCTCTGGGTGCAAGTTAAAAATCTATCTGTGTATTTATGAAAGCAGTCAAGCTCTAGCTTGTGTAAAGGTACTTATGACTGTTTCAAATGGGACTGTAAATGCATCTCCCCATGAATAGGAAACTAACTGTTTCTTTTTTTACGTATTCTTATCTGCTGCTGTTGCAGGTAAACATGTTACCTGAAGGTATTGCTCTATTTTGCATTTGCTGCAGTACTTTCAATTAGAATCTGAAATTCTAATTTCCAGTTTGAAAATCTAAACCTGAAAATTGTAGATGATTTCCTGAATTACCAGAGGATTGCTTGTTTGTTTTTTCTCTGACATGCAATGCTGCAACATTGTAAATCCAACAAAGAGGAGGCTAACTACAGCAACGTCATTTATTCTACAAGGCAAAGCAAGTTTTAGGGCAGAGAAGTACACATCTATTTTTGAACTAATATCTATACTTCAGCTGAGCTTTAAAATCTTCCTTAATTTCACACCTTTTTTTTTCTTCTTACCAAGGTTTTGAAATGCAAAAGTATTTTTGAGATCAACTTTCCAATTGGAAATATGAATTGAAGATGCTGTAATAGTTGACAGAATAGCTTGCTACAAACATTGTGTGGTTTTGAAAGGAATGCTTTCAAATTTAGTACCTTTTGGAAGGTACTAAATTGATGTGCAGCCTGCAGAATGTGTAACAGCAGGTAAAACAAGCCTAGTGATCAGCTGGTTTTCTCACCCACAGCTCAAAGCTGACATAGGTATCAAAAAAAGAGGTGAGCACTGTTTCCTGAGCAGAGAAGAAACAAAAAATTACGCATTGTTCCACTGAGCAGTCTGTATGCAAGATGAGTGTTTTCTCTGCACATCTTTACTCTTCTAGCACCGCTTGGTCAGCTTCACCTTTTCTGTGATTCAGAGAACATCCACTGCTATGTTCTGAAGGATGTCCTACTGCCCTGCTTTTATATGTGGAGCTCCTGTAATTTGGGATTCATCTTCCTCATCTGGCTATCCTACTGTGCATGTGTCAGTATCTCCAGTTGTGTCTCTAAAGGACAGCAAACTCCTCTGAACTTCCTTTGCCTATTGGATCTGTATTTGCTCTTTACAGGTGGCTGAGGAGTACAAGTATAAAGCATATCATATATGTATTCCTTTATTTTTACACTGAAGTGGACAGGTTTACAACGTTGTATACTTCAAATATTTAAAGGGATTAAGTTTGAATAAGCTCTGAAAAGTTCATGCATTTAACAGCTTATTTTAAAGTCATTCAGTTTCTTCATTGGCAAGACCTTTCAAAACAACGAATATTTTTACAGCATTTCAGGCCAAGCTGAGTAAAAAAAAGATTTTTTTTTAAAGTTACCCAACAATTGTAAGTCTTGAATGTTAAGCGTGAATTCACATTTTAGAAAGATTTTTATTGTTTATTATGCTGGCTGGATTAGTCAAATCCTATTTAAAATGTTACTAGGAGGAAATGCTAGCACTCACAGTAGAATTTGAGCTTTAGGAATGTTTTCATAGCAAGGTCAGATTAGTAGTGCACTTTAGATGTTAAGAATAATGCTGTGGTTAAAGCACTTGACTTGTACTCGGGAGACTACTGTGTTTTTTTGCCATTTCCACTAATTCTGGCATGACATTGGGCAAGCCATTCATCTTGTTTCATTGTGTGAACAACAGTGAGCATTTCTGGTTCTGTCACTATCTTCAGAATATTATTTTGCAGTTTTTAGGCTTTATAAGGGAACGTTGAAAAGCTGGGGCATCCTGAGCAGAGAAGCAGAATCCAGAGCTTCAAAACAAACAAGCAAAAGCCCATGCCTTGAGCTTTTCCATGTCGCTTTGAGGCACACTCAGAATGTTCTGTTCCCTCTGAATGATAAGATCTGTAATGTGTAGCTGAGGTGGTATTGCCAGATCTTGACAAGGCGATGACAGCATATATATAAAATGCTTTAGTGTGGCAGTGGGAATTCTTCCTAGACTGTTCATACACGTATTTGCTTACACAGCCACATGCAGCTACATACTTTTACTATTTTGTTCCCCCAACAATATTCTGAGAGACAATTTACTTGAACCATTTCTGAAAATGGACTATGGCTTCTCTTTCAATAATGGATTGAAAATAATTATTTGAAGGATTTCATGGTTACAGAGCCATGACTGACCCCACATACTATTGCAAAGAATGAGAGGAGTTATTTGTTAAAAAAAAAATATATATCCCCAGATGTACTATTTTATTTAATAAAGAGAAATTATGTTAGTGGACACTAGTTATTTTTATAGCTTAATAAAAACTTCCTTGTAAGATTTTGTTTTATTTTTTTTATGCTGTAGTGTTTGCTAAGGATACCTCAAACCATACTGACAGTTGAGTACATTGACTCTGGGGATAGCTGCTATCCGAATTGCTAATGTTAAGGCTGTTGTTATTGTAGAAGATAAACTATTCCTTTTGGTTACTACCGTTTATTTTTCCTGCATACCAATTATTTTTCCTCCTGTTCCAGTAGGCATACATAGCTCCTCTTCTATGAGTAATTCTGTATTTGTTTGTATAATCCTACAGTGTTTTCTGAACAGATTAAGGAATTTGCCTTCTAATTTTCCTCTTCCTTATTCATAATTTGTAACTGTGCAGAACAATAATTAAGACAAGAGGGAAGAAATACAGTGCATTGACTGTTCTTTAAATCCGTAACTGCCTATTAAAAGGGACATTCAGCTATAAACTCTGTTTATCCGTTGTACGTAGTGTTTATTTTTAGGGGGGTTGTGTGGGTACACATACGTAACATTAGCTGGTAATGTCAGTAAGTAACTCAGCCTCCTGTATGGGAATACTGTTGGTTTTGTGTACTCTGCTGACTTCAGTAATGTTTTGCTGATATTCTTGAGCTAGACCTAAGCAATATCCACTTCTGTAGGGAGGAAGTAATTTGGTTTTTGTACCACACCAGTTCTCAAAACTTCCCACAAGTCACTGTGTCAACTTTGCCCATTGACCTTGCTCTAAATGGGAAAGAGATGTGTTTTTTGCTATGTAAAAGGTAGAAGAAATGCATTCCCAGAACTATGAATAGGAAGCAAATGAGTGTCCTAGCCTATATATTTTAGCATTTTAAGCCACTCAGGGGTTACATTGTGAGTTGTTAGGTTAGCTGGTCGGAGTTGTGCTGGAGGAAGATAAATTTTAGCCATTAGCACATTAGCAATGTGAAAAAGAGAAAGAAACACAATTCTATTAACGGGGCTGATGGGCCAGTCAAAGTAGCTGGAAACTCATTAGGTGCTGTATTTCCATCAGCATGTACATCTGTAGCAATTGAAAAACACTTAAGGAGTTGGAGACTTCAGATTATGATGCAGACACTTGTCTTCAGTAGGACATTTGTTTTTGGGCTAGCTGTTGTGCTTAGAAGCATCTCTTAAAATGCTGCAGAGAACTACTCTGCTGTTTTCCTAATCTGCTGTACCACTGTGCAGCTATCTGATGTCTGTGAAAGGCAGAAGAATTTAAGGATATCAAAAACAGAAGGAGAAATGTAATTTGCAGAATTGTTTTCTTGATTTGTATGTTTTACCATACATGAGATTGGTGTGGGAAATGAATGATGAATACAAGTAATGCATTTATTCATTGTGTATTGTCAAAATATAAATATAATTGCATTCTAGTACTTGTCTGCAGCAGTGTTTGCTGCTTGTGATAGCTTCTGGGCTGCTTGCAGTCAAATATGAGCAAAATAAGCTTTCACAGCATCTAATTCAGACTCCATGGTCCCTTGACTTCCAACTGCTGGTTTGAAAAATTTCTGCCCTAAGTCATTTGTGCTCTTTTTTTTCTAGTAGGAAAACTTTTTTTGCTGTCTGGCGAGTGGTGGCCTTCAAAAGATTTTTCTGATGCAGGAACAAAAAGGCCATAAGAGCTCTGGTTATTCTCTCCCTCCTATGTATAGCCCTCTGTAAAAATACCACATTCTTTTTAATCACAGGTGCCAGGGCACTGCTGCCTTTTCACTCTCTTGTGATGTTTTCCAAGGAGAATTCTTGCTCTTGCAGTAAATTGTAGCTACGTCCAGAAGGAGCAAGTTATCTCAATGTGTTCTTAAGCTAAAGAATGTCTGTGGTTTCTTCAGAATAATTTCTTGGCTCAGTTAGTTCCTTTGAGGACAACAGCTTTGAGGTAACTTGCTAGAAAATCAGTGAAATTTGAACTTTTTGAAAATCAAGTTAAACTCTTCATGCATATTTCATGAATGCTTCTGTAAAGAAATGGCTTCAGTGTACACAGCAGGTGCCGAATTACAAACTCTCTTTCTCTTTCTATGTCTACGTACAGACTCAGTGATTCATTACCAGATTAGTCACCAAATGGTTACAGTGCTTTAAGATGAAGACACCTGTCTTGGCTGCTTGTCAGAGCTCACTGTCCCATTATCCTCTAGCTATCTGACAAATTGGTGTTCCCTATCATCTTATTTCTGACCTCTGTACATGAAGTTGTGGTGGTATCACTGGCAAGGAGGGAAGGAATTTGTGTTCATTCAGCTTGGATGACCTGCTGGCCAAGTCCCTCAGTCTAGCTGAGACAGAAGTGAAGAGAGTTTCAGTAAATTTGAACGACGAGAAGTCGATTGAAATATAAATAATAATATTAACTTTCTTGTTAATAGCAATAACTTTAGTAATCTAATATATTTACTAGTGCAGGAAATTCAGGGGATCCACACAGGAAAGGTCTTAGCTGAATTTACTTGGTGGTGATGAACACTCTTGGTTAAGTTAGTCCTTTTCTACTGGTGTCCTGTTGACTGAGCTGGTGTTGATCTAATGGCCTAGAAACTGAGAGGGTTGGGGCTGATTCTTTGGGATCATTTCTGGCCTTGGAAAAGATTAATCCAGCTGTGTCTTTCACAGTAGTTATGGGAGAGTAACTCTCAGTAAAAATTTTTCCTGTGGTTCCAGTATCACAGAACTTTTCTCTGATAAAATTTTTTCATTCATTATTCACATAAAAATAATGTGGATTAAATTAAAGAGAATGTGTATTTTCAGTTATCAAAAGATTAAGGGTTTTTGTTTCTGTTGTGTTGCCATTTTAACTGCAAATATATATTCTACATATGTCAGTCTTTGAATAAAAAGTAATTTACCTCCATCCTGGGCAAAGCAAAAAATCTTTATTCCACTTCCTGAAGCCTATCCTATGAGTATTCTTGCATCATTGCTGATGTTCTTTAGAAAGATCTCTTACCACTAATGCAGTTAGACAAACAAAATTCACTACAGCATAGAAAATACACAGATCATTCTGTATTTGTTTTTAGACACTAAGTTTTGTCAGAGGGTCTCAGAAAGGCTGTCTCTTGTGAAATGGTCCCTTTCTGTTTAATTTTTATCAGTTTAAGAAATATGATCTCTCTTGTGTCTCAACTTAATGTTCAGGCTGTATTGATTTTGGAACAGACTGAGGCATGCATACCTATGCAGAACACTTCTCAGAGAACTTCAAAGATTTTCAATTTGCTGACATGCAAATTGAATTTAATGTGATTACAAATTTAAACACAAAACCAAATTAAATACCTTTTCTGTAATTATGTATAAATTTAGATTTTAAAAAATGCTTTATATGCATGATGCTACTTTTGTTTCTAAACTGCACACTCTAGTTGGAGGTGCATTGCAAATGTCGTGGATTGATGAACTGCTTGAGAAGAAAGCAAACAGATTCTGCTGAATTAAACAGGAAATTAAATTTACTATGTATAAAAAGCATGAAGTATATGAAGGCCATTGATTTTTTTTTTTTAGTCAGCAAGGCTGTGATTTGCTTTGTTTCTGTACAGTGGTGTTTGTTTCGTGGTGGGAAATACACCCCATCTGAGAGTACGAAAAGTAGAATGCAGCTGTTTATCATTTTGTCCCAGGTTTGCTGATGTAAAGTAAAAACTAAATAATCCCAGCAAGCTAAAATTCTTGGCAAAGGAAAGCGTTAGGTGTGGGGAAATGGTATGGAACAAGACAGACAACTTTAAATTGCTTTTTGAGAATTTGGCTGGTCAAGGTTTGTGTAAGAACTTCTTGCATGTCTGAAGCGATAAACCACAGTCTGTGAATTTCAGTGAGTGGCTGGTGTAAATGGAGCTTCAGTGGTCACATTTGCTGTTGTCACAGTGGTTGCTTACCCCACAAACCTGACTGTTTTCCAAAGCGTGATCCCATGCTGTCGGTGAAACTATCTCTCAGCCTGAAAATGCCTGAACTGTACCACACCCCTTAAAAAGCACTCTGGATCTCATCAGTGCTGCTTGGTGTAAGGACAAGGCTCCCAGTGACTTGCTGTCACACCACCTGTATGGCTTTGTGACTTGGGTTCATGAATCCCACGGTGCAAGGACCACATCCTGCACACACTCTCACCTGGGATTGACAATAACCTGCAATCAGCAATGAAGAGCTGTGTAATACTGAGGAGCAGCAAGTGTTTGAGCCTCTGGTGTTGATCACTGACCCTCAGTGCTGCAGAAGGAAGTAGGAGCTCCCAGCAACAGGAGGTGATGCTGCCTGTTTGGGTAACGGGAGCCCCTCTGGCACAGCCATCGACAGCCTCTTCCCCCTGAAGGGTTGGCAAAGCAAGCTCATATTTATAGCTGCATTCTCAGCAGGCAGCGCAGGTCATAGCATGAGCTGGTGTTCTTTGTCTCGTGAGTGGCAGTTTCTTACAGGATTCTGTGTTTCAGCTTGTCCTGTCAAGGAGGGGATCTTTCAGGGCTGCTGGGCAGCGTTCAAGGCCAGAGAGAGGTGCATGTTCAAGCTTTCTCAGGATTCAGAGCCAGGGATGAATGCAATGTCACACTCGTACAATTTTGCATTGTTCTTTTATTGTATTGCATGTATTTCTCTGTGTGACAACTCAAAACAAGCGTGATTAAAGCTTAAATATTTTGCTAGGCATCCTTTCTTTTTCTAAAGGGTTTTGTTGTTCTTACTGGAGCACCATAGTAAACTGCCACTTAGAATTCTGTGTTAACGAAGAGCTGGTGGAGGGCTAATTACATGTAATCAATTGATACCTAAGGAAATCAAACACTATTATGAAATTTATTTGATGCTGCTTAAAACAAAGCTTTCTATAGATCAGGAAGTGTAAAGCATATAACCTTCCAGCATGACATATTGATTTATATCAAACCAGAGTAATGCATATTGATTCATATATCCAGCTCTGTTGGTGTGTGACAGTCCCTTGACCAGCAAATGCTGGTTTGGTGGGATTTTCTTGTAGTGTTAAATTGGCTCACAATAAATCCACTTTAGCTGGTCTCCAAAGCCTAGCAGCAGTGCCCCAGGACTTTGCTATAGGGCAGTTTGCAAAACACAGGGTAATGATGTTTTACTAGATCATGTTTTGTCCTCTCAGTTGGTCCTCTTGGGACAAGCATACAGTTGCAGATATTTCTAGTATTAATACCATAACTTCTTAGGAATATTGAGTAGCCCTCGTGTAAATGTGCAGTTTTGTTGTTTCTGTTGAATAGAAATAAAATAGTCTATATTCAAACTTCAAAATTGGAAGCCATATGGGTTTAAGTAGAAATTATATCAGTTACACTGAGAGTCGGAATCTTATGCTTTCTGAGTACTCCTGTAGCATCTGCTTAAAAACATATAATCTAGCTTTATTTTAGAGCTCTAAGTTTTGTGTTAATTAGAAGTGACTTGAATGCCAGTGGACAATAAAATGAATAAATTTGTCTTTGGTGAAAGTGTTTGCAAGAACTAGGCTTGTTCTCTAGTTTCATCTTGACAAGAAATTTCTCTTATAAACCTTATAGATGCACAATTTTGTTATATTTAATCTAATTTGTTTATGTGGCTGTCTTCCATATGCCAAATTTTCCTCCTTTTGAATGCTGTATCTTTGACCTTTATATTTGAGTTTCAAAGATGCACAAATTAACAGAAACCTTACCTTCTACTCCCCTTTTGTTTTTTGCTCGATGATTCATTCTACAATGAAAATAAACTTTTTTCTACTTCCTCTCCTACAATCACTGAGTTAAGTGAACACTGTGCAGATGAAATCAGTTTGCCCTGTTTGGATTTGAACCCCTTCTGGACAAACTCTAACTGCCTGGCTTTTGTAACATATCAGAGATCTCCCTTTTGTTTCATTAACACTTTCACAGAGTAATTTCTTAATGAGATCAGGAGCTGAGTAATTTATAATCCTACAGCTGAGGAGGTTACAGTTTATTGCATTAATAGAGTAAGTATTTGCTGCTAAACCACTAAAACTGTTTAATAAAATAGTTGATTTCTTTAAAGAAAGTTTATATTTGCAACACAGACTAAATAATTTAGGAAAGCATGTAATGTGATATTTGCTGTCATTCTTTCTTACAAAATATAAGAATAGAAACATACATAAAAAAAAAGGTAAGAAGAATTAAAAATATAAATCATAGATTTAGAAGAGAAAGTTTATGGACTCTGTAATAAGAAAGAATTGTGATCGAGCTTAAACAAACACCCCTATATATTGATAGAGTTTTAGGGATTTGAGGAGAAAAATAACTGCAATGTGTTCATTAGTTGCCAAGCCCTTCTTCAGTAATAATCTTAATCAATAGACATGTTTTGTCCTAGAAGATCTTACCTCTTCATTGAAAACTGAGATAATGGCTATTGACATTTCCAGGGACTTCTGAAAGTGTAACTGTATTTAATATGCTAGTGTGATCTTTGCTGTTATTATTTTGCCTCTAAGAACATATATTTTTTTGCTATGCTTAAATATTTTTAAGTGTTTTGCTTATGAGAGACTGCATGCAAATTACCGAGAGCAAAAATTAACATTTCTGCACCCTCACACTTTATAAGATCATCTCCAGAAGGCTCCTTGGCTTCTGAATTCAGAGAGCATGAACATGGTGCCTTGTGCCTATCCAAATACTTTCTTCTGTTTGGCTGATCTTTTTAGCCTCCTCCAGCAGCAGCAGCTGACTATTAAAGGATATTCAAGGATATATTTCAAACTAATTTGTGCAAGCTGCAGCCACTGAAACTTTGGACAGTTGAGAATTTTCTGCGACACGTAGTAGTATTTCTTCACGTTTTGTTCTGCTTTTGACAGCTATTGCTTTAGACAGATGTGGAATGAGCTTAAATTTGTTTTCTATAGCCTACACTGCCACTGTGGTCACAGTTAGATGAAGAGTTTATTCTGAAATCATGGTACTTGCATGCAGACAGTGGAAACTAAGACAGAGGTGAGTAGACTTTGAAAGGACCCACACTCAGTCTGACAACATGGATATTGGGCTTGTTAAGTGTCCGCTCAGTTTGAAACGTGGTTCACAAGAGGAGGAACAAGGCCATGCAGGACAGGCTTCCAGCTGCCAAAGCCTGGCTTATGGACTGACAGAGGTTCAGGTCTGCTTTCGGACATTCGGAGCTCTCCGGTTTGGTCTCTTTCTGACTCAAGTCTTAGGGTCATAGAATGGTTTATTTTGGAAGAGCCCTTAAACATCATCTAGTGCCCCCCCACCCTGCCATGGACTGGAACACCTTTCACTAGACCAGGTTGCTGAGAGCCTCATCCAGCCTGGCCTTGAGGACTTCCTGGGATGGGGCATCCACAGCTTCTCTGTAACCTGTTCCTCCCTTGCAGTGAACAATTTCTTCCTAACATCCAATCGAAATCTGCATCTTTCAGCTTGAAGTCATTCTCCCTTGTCCTGTCACTCCATGCCTTTTCAAAAAGTCCCTCTCCAGCCTTCCTGTAAGCCCCCTGGAAGGTACTAAAAGGTGGTATATTGTCTCCCCAGAGCCTACCCTTTCTCCATGCTGAACAGCCCCAACTCTCTCAGCCCTTCTTCACATGAGAGGTCATAAGGAAATACTCCAGGAAATGGGGGGACTCACCCTTGTCTTTGATTAGTGTAAGCAGTGGATTTACAGTAGCATTGATGAAGTTGGGCTTGTTCTGGTTTGTCACCCAGACAGATACATTCCTCTCATGTATTCTCAGGACATTTCAAGGGTTTAATTTGGCTCTGACTGAAATTAGTCATTAAACTTTCCTTCAGTTGTAACGTAGGGTGGGAAGAGAATTGGATGACATATGTTTTCTTATTCGATTCTAAATTCTGTTTAGGTATTTCTGTTACCAGTAGCGTTACCATTTTTAGCTGCATATTGCAAATAAGAATAAGATATTCACATTCTATAAAATAGAATTCAGAAATATTTGTTTCTTTCCAGTCACCAGTCATCTTTGTCAAAATCTCTGTGAGTTGATTATATTGTTTAATGGAAATGGGAGAATTTTTACATCTTATTTGGAAAAGTTAATTTCTGCTTGCTTGGTGGAGGTAAATCTAGCTGGAAGTTAATCTATGAATGAAATATTTTTCTCAATCACAGAGCTATTTTATAGTACACTGAGAGTAGCCCAGACAACAGGTTTTAACTTTTGTATTTATACAGAGTGTATCTGATCATTTACTCTTGGAGCATTACAAATCTGGACTAATTCTACAAAAAATAATTGAACCAGTGAACAGTTGTAAGTACTGGAATTAGCAATATTGCAGCCCTTGGACACCTCTTGTCTTTACCAGGGACACACTGTTGCTACTAAACTGATAAAAATACTTTGATAAAGAAGAAAGGTAACTTGAAATTCTAGAGCACCTACAGTCTTGGTTCAGGACGAGACAACAGCTGGATGTAGGCAGTTGCATCCAGACAGATACTGAGACACCGTGGGACTGGATTAGCAGCTTTGTAGGCAGTCAACACTAACATTAAGTAGGGAGAGGGGAAGCATGTCCAATTGCTCTCTGCAAAAAAAAAAAAAAAAAACCCAAAACCCAAACTGCAGTTAGATACTAGTATCACCTGAATTATTGGCAACAAAGAATGAGTAAGTAGGAAAGATGATATCAAAATACTGTCTTCTGATCTTACAGAGGAAAGGGATGCATGTGTTTACCTCCAAAACACCTTGTGATCCTTTATAATCAGTGGTTGTAAATGTCAGTTAAGCACCACTGATGTGGGCATTGCTTCTCCCCACTGTTTTCTGGATTGTCAAAGGTGAAAAAAGGCAGTGATGCGTTGTGCTCTGAAGAGACATTGGTGTGAACAGAGATGTTGGCATGCAGAGGACTGGACATTTGCACTTTGAAAGATGCTGTTTTTCCAACAGCTTGTCCATTAACGCTCTCAAAAGTCATTTTAAGTCATACATCAATGCTGCTCCTCAGATGAAACTGAAGCAGTTTGATAGTGGTGCTGTGCCCCTGACTTCATTGCTATGGAAGGTTATTGTATTCTTTTGATTTTCTCAGATATGCCTGCCCTCCCAAATCCATCTCCCAAGCATGTGTACACACGTGTGCGTTTGCCTTTTTTTTCTCAAGTAATGTTTTCCAGAATGTCAGCATCAAATAATAAAGAGATTATTTTGACAGAAGCTCGGGGAGGCTGTGACTGGAAGGGGCATGTCCTTCACAGTCAAATCATGGAAACTGTACCTTCAAACCGATGTTCTCCTGCAGGCAGGTCAAGAAGAGTGCAGTGCTTTACAAGCCAGTGTGACAAATGAATAAAAGAGTGGGCAAGAAGGAATTTAGGAAATAGAGGCTGTGTGACTATCCAGATGTGATTTTTTAAAAATCTGGTTTTGCTATTTTAGTTTCTAAACCATTTGCCAGTAAAAATCTTGGAAGTAAATACCATTAACAGTGTTGGGTTTTGTTTTTCTTTTTTTTTTTTTAATTTGATGAGCCTGCGTTGGATGGAGTATCTGATTTTAAGCAATTCTTTAAGCTTCGATGAGTCTGTTAGTTTAATGCATCTCTTTCTGAAAAAAAAGGATGCTAATACTGCAGTCTATGTCAATGACCTTCCTTTCAGTACAGCTGCTTGAGTTCAAATGAAACACCAGCAAGGGGAATGAAGGGTGAATTTAACCTTCCATTCAAGATGACTTTGTGTAGAAAGATTGAAGGGACAAGCATGGGAACTACAGATAGTGGAGCAGCATATTTTCTTCATGCTTTTTTAGTTGGACAGTCCCTGCAGAGTCTGTCAATAAGTAGTACTGAAGCATTCATTTGGGTATTTTGTCCTACTTGACCAAAGTTGACTACAATCCAAGCAAATCAAAAAGCCAGTACTGTAGGATCTTGGAGTACGATTTCTTATGTCCAGCAGGCTGGAACACCTTTCCCTAATTTGATACCAGTGAGATTTCCACAGGCATCTAGTCCTCTGCAGTGCCAGAATTGCTGGTATTTGTCAAGGCTAAATCTCCCTTGCCTTGGACAGTTCCCTGAGGCTGATGAGCCTTTCAGACCTTGTCAGATGGAGACCCTGGAGTCTTTAAAGTTTACTCCTCAAACTGAATTCTCCTTCCCAGAGGTATTTGGTATCATATTGACTTGTCCTAATTATCAGCTAGTAACCTAACTCCACTCTACAAGGTAGGATGAGAAAGTCACCGGCCTTGAAAGAGTTCAGAAGTTTTAAGATGAGAAAAACTGTGCTCAAACCTATTTTAAAGGTCTGGACTATAGTGCCTACTCAGCTCAGTGGACATCTCAGGTGGGAATTCATATTCTTAGTTTAGGCATACTCCTGCTGATCTATATTATGCGTGTTCTGGTGCTGCAGAATGGACTTTTTCCTTGCCACCAAGAAATGTCTGCACTGTTTGGATTTGTGATATGCAAGAGAGGTCTGAGTTCCTTTTCAACTATTAAAAAAAAATTATTTTTTATTAAAAATTCAGACCATGATGTACTGTGGAACTCATTGACTGTAACTCTGAGATACCAGTTTTGATTTTGTACTTTAATTACATCCAGCTGTTATCTATGGCTTTATCCATCATAAGCTTCTTGGAGTAAAGGTCATTGTTACATATTTGCACTGAAAGTAGTACAATTGGCTAACAAGCATTGACATAAAGATGTTGTTCAAGTAACACTTGAATAACTATGAGAAGAATAAAATGTTAATCTTTTGAAATTTTTGATGTTGTTTAATTAAAGCAATAGTGTTTAAAAAAACAATAAAGAAGCTGTCTCTGTTATGAATTCACTGCTTTGTCTCCTCGTTGAGGAATAAAGAAACATTTTGGTCACATCTCTGAAATATCCAGCAAATTAAATAAAATCAAATCATAAAGATTTGTATAATCAGTATCTAAATCCAAGCATCTAATTAAACAAAAACACTTTCTGTTTTAGAATAAATTAGTGTCTCAGGCTGCCTTTGTGGGCAGTGAGACAAAAATATAAGTCGTCAATCTGTTTCTTTCTCTTAGCTATTAGCTATAATTTTCTTCCCTGCATTCTGGTTGTCTTCCTCCCCACAAGCTGCTGCTGCAGGTGCAGTTGGGAGATGCTTTCTGTTGGAAATGCTATTCAGCACTGCTCTGCTTCTTTTTTGGAAAAAACAAAAGGCTCTGCTTGGTTTCAAGTATTTAACTCTGTGATCCTGTCATAGCAGTGTCCTCAACTGCTGCAGCGAGCTTGACATGTAAAAGAAAATATGACCAACCTCAAAGCAATCTATACTGAAGTATTTTCAGTCAGAGGTAGACACTGACACTAGAGGGTCCTGGCTTGAACACTGAAGAAACAAGAATTACACATAGTTCACTAATTGAAAGAATTGTATGAGGAAGAGAGGTTTTCTAACCTTCTTGATGATTTGTTATATCCAACCAAAGCTTTCTAGTAGGTGTCTGAGCAAACTGGCTGTCTGAAGAGGGTGACTAGACCTCTGCTTGGGCTGTTATCTTGCCTTTGTCCTCCCGCTCACTGTAAAGGAAAATATTAATGGTTAGTTTTTGGGTTCTGTGCCCATGGGGCATGTTTGTGGGATACTTGGAAGCGACAGGATCTACCTTAAAAAGTATCTCTGCTAGGAGAGATAGCCTGCCCAGTAAGGAGGGCTTAATTTAGGGCCATGGTCCTGAGCAGCCAGTTCTAAGTGGTCCTGCTTGAGCAGAGGGTTATCTCCCAACCTCAGCCATTCTGTGACCTTGATTAGCCTCTATATTCAAGTTGCTTCTATTAAAAATGAGCAAGTTTTAATAAACAAGACTCAGATGTTTATTTCTTGTAGATCAACAGAAAACAACCGTGATAATTGTGGGGTATTTTAGAACTGATTGGTGCATATGCATGCAAAATATTTCCTTTTCAAAAAATATATAGAACAGCCTGAACACCAGGGCTGGAAACTGCATGTTTGCTCCTTCTCTGGACTGCTATAGGCCTTCTAAACCATTTGATTTTGGGGGTTTTGAGGTTGATTTTTTTGTGTGTATATTGCTTTTCTCCTATTTTTTTTGTTCTGCCTGTAACTTGGCCATAATGCTTCAATACCGGAAGGAAGCTGCAAGGAGATTAAGGAGACAACCTTGGGAAACTTTGGTTTTAGCAGACAGCTGTCCAAGGGTATGATAAGCAAAATTTTCTCAGAGGGGATTTAAAGAAGTATGGTAAACTTCTGTATTTTGATGAAGTCAAAATTTGAGAGAAATGCAAAAGTGAGAAGATGATACAGAGACTGAACTGGACTGGTTTAGTGTGGGGAAAAAAGCAAATAGGAGAACAGAATAGTATAGGCAAGCAGGGAAGCATAATGAAGAAATTTAATCTCTACCATACAATGGAGGGGTCAGATAAGAGCCACATCATCAGAATGAAGAAGGTGGTATCTGTCAGTGCAAGAGTTTGTGTGGAGGGAAATGATTGCACACAAAACAATCATGTTTTCTTCTTGATAAACAAAGTTAACAGGAACTTTCTAAAGTCAGCGTGTAAGAAGTGGATGGCTTTTAAAATTTCTTTTAAAACCTGCCTGCGTAAGATGTGCCATGAATCTCTCTTCCTCCAAGCAGTAGATCTGCCTTTCCTGGAGGAGCAGCAGGATTTGAACCTCAATCTGTCAAATGGAGATAGACCCATTAGTCATTTATTTTGCGTGGTGACTCACTAGGTGACCGAGTCTTACCTTTTCATGCTCATCTTGCACAACAAATTAAAACTGAGTCTGTTACCCAGAAGCAAAATGAGACTGAAAGCTACTGACAGGCTTTCTTTTCAATTAAGCCTTAAGGTCTGTCAGCTGACTTCAGTCCTGGCTTTCTGAAGGCAGATTTGAAGATGCAAATCTGGAATCTTTCTTCTTCAATAGCTGTACACCAGAGCTGTAATAAGCTTTCATGTTAAAAAAAATATATATTTTTTTGCCAACCTGTTGAAATGCCCTGTAGTTGTGGCACAGAAATGTTTGAATTACTGTGCACCACACTTCACTCAGTCATAACACGCTTAATTAGAATAGCCACAGTACTGGGATCTCTCTCTGAGGGCAACCTAATGATATGGAGATGCAATGACTGCTGCTTGATCAGGGTAGATTTAGTCTATGTTCTGCTCAGTGGCACAGCAGCTCCCTGGTGCTCTGTTACTGAATGTTGTTTAACCAGGTGATAAATAAGTGTGAAATTCTAAATCCTGATCCCTTTTAATGCCGCAGATTAAACCAGAAAGCAAACACATTGCAGTAAATCTTCTTGTTTTTCAAATTTTAATTTGCTCTAAGTTTTATCTTGTTTTTCCATCAGGGCCTGCTTCCTCCACCAGCAGTGAAAATTTATTTATTTGTTTGTTTTTTATCTGTTTAGTCATGTTCCTTATATGGTTTGAGAGACTACTTTAGAAATTTTCTTTTCAAGTATTCCTTCATTTCTTGCTTTAACTTTGAATTTCTTTGGGGACATGCCTAGCCATAACATGAGAGAATGTATTTTGTGTTTTGGCTGCTCTTTCCAGCTCTCCACAGATGGGTTAAAGCTGCAAGTCAGATGCAGATAACTTGATATTGCTGTTTAAGTATGCTAAATATCTTTACAATGGTGGTCCTTTTCCCCACTTCATCCCACCCATTCTTATCTAAACAAGGAGAAATCCCAAACAGCTTAGAGAATGGGATTTCAGTCTCAGAAATGAGAACATTCTTGATGTATGTGCGTCAGAGATGGCAGGGAACTGGTGTGCATATTGCTCATGGCTTCCAGAACTACTGATCTCCGCTTAAACCTGATGTCTTTAAGACATTGATTGCTACATGATACCTGTGATAGACACCAAGATTAGTTATATCTTATTGAATGAAATTTAGAAGTTCTGAAGTAATACTGATGTTAATTTGGATGCTGGTGCTGATCAGGAGTCACTGAGAACTATTGCAATGCAAATAGCAATGTTGTTGGGGAGAACCAGAAAGCACTGAAAAATAGAATTTTAGAAAGCTTTCAGATGGAGTTTCTTTCATATCCTATTTGAACTTTCTCGCACATCCAGAGTGAAAATTACTGCATAGAACATTTCCATGGGAGCCTTCATCTTTGCAGTACTTTAAGGAAAAATCTCCAAATCATTAAGTATGTATGTAATGACTGCTTTGTTAGGGAATAACACACTTGAAAGTGTTGAAACCTTTTATCTAATAGCAGGAAATTTTGCTTCTTGGAAATAGCAGGAAGACATTCTTGTAGGTCTGTTTTTGCCCCTAAGCAGATGCTACATAAGCTTTAAGGAAAATTGCATTTATTCAGATGATCACAGGAGTTCAAATTGTTTTCTAAGGTGACTTCAATATGTAAGTAAAAAATTCCAGTGCTGTACAAACAGCACATGACTTACTGCTTTTACAAGAATATTTGATGTAAGCAGTCCTGTCAAACAGATAAAAAATTATCCAATAATATGAAAAACTAATAGGCCTTGACTGTAACTTGAAAAAATGCTGATCCTGATAAGGATCTAAATCGTTCATGATTCAGTTGAATCAGCAGTGAATGATTTTGTGTGTCTTTGTCTCCATGCCAAATCACAGAGTTGAAGTTTTGAAAGTGAATGAATTGGATTTACATCTGACTTACATTCCAACTTTTTTTGCATTTGAGCAGTCAGATGGAGATTCCTCCCAAGCTGATAAATATTTGGGTTTCTCAACTCGGTACATCCTGATTTTTTAAACACTAAACATCTGCCTTCTGGGTTTGGGCAGAATTAGTCCCTTCCCATTTGACCTTAAGCTGACTTTAATCTTCAGCTTAGTTCTTAAGACTGGTAGGTTTTTGTTTATTAGCAAACTGTCATGAAACAGTAATTGTACCAATATTTGAAAACTAATGTGGTGAACTGACTATATTACAAAAAGAAAATAAATTTAACAGTGAAGAAAGTAAAAATTCAAACTGTCCTAAGCCATATCTAGAAACCAAATACTTAAGAAATTGCATCGAGTAGCCTCAGCAAGTGTGGGTATGATGCTGGCCTTGACACTTAGCCAAATGAGCAACATTTGGAAAGAGAAGTCAGCTAGTATTAAACAGAATAAACCCCCTCCAACACTGTTAAAATTATCACTTCATTGTTTTACAGAGCCATAATAATTGGTAACTTCATTTCTTTTAATGTGTATTAGGTTGTAACAGGCCAATAAATGCTAATTTTTTATGGATATTTGCAAATCCGAGGAAAGCACTTTGTATGGCTACTTAAAGCAGAACTAATAATGGAATTGAGGCAATGTTGGTGGAAGTCGTCACCAGACCTTCTATTGATTTTAATGTGTGTGATCCACACTATTAAGTCTGCAAGACAGGAGCTGCACTTTAACTGCAGCTGGTATGTTGGGGTCATACCACTTATTCATCTATGTGAGTGGAATATGTAGGTAACATTCCCATGAATCGTGTCATGCAGTTTCAAAAGTCAAGCATTCACTATGCTAAAGAAATTTTCTCCTTGTGTAGCTACATTAATAGTGTTTATTTATATTATTTTTATTCTTTTGCTCTATACATCTGTGCATACACTGTGCATTAGATAGACTAAATGGATTCCCTCTGTGAGCAACTTTGATACTTTGCTTTAGCTTGATGTTCAGTGTGTGTCTCTCTATCTTATTTACTGCACTCCATTTAAAATCTTTAGGAAGTCATAGCTCCTCATGAGCTTCACCATGGCACTTCCTGCCGTAGTATCTGAATGCATCCCAAATAGTAATGAATTTATTCTCACAACAGTGACTTCTGTTGCCTTCACTCACTGCAGCAAGTGCTTAGCACTTCTGCAAGTCAGACCCCAGGGTCTCCAGGCAGGCAACCAGAAAATGAGAGCATGCAATTGTTGACTATCTGTGAAAGCTCACTGTGTTTTTTCTCAGATGGGATTCATAGGTGATTGCTGAGTGTTGGCAAGACTGGGTATTCTTTGGTTGCATTCCAGGCTCTGGTGTAGCATATACTTCATTTACTCCAAATTATCCCGTGTTTGATTCCACTGTTTTCCTTTGCTTGTTCCAGGCTCTTTACTTACTAAGACCTTGTTTTTACTTCTTGAGCATCTTGCCAGCAAGTCTCTCTCTTCCTCCTGCCATTTCATGAGTCAGTCTTTTTCTTACTTTTTCGCCATTCCTTTTCTTATTTCCTTCTCCCTGTTCTCTGTATCCAAATCTAGACCTCATCATCTCCCTCCTATTCCATTGTCCCGTTATACCACCACCCCAGGTTCTCAACAGTCTTAGGTTTTGTTCAGAACTTTGTTGATTTCCTTGATATAAATTCTATTTCTTTCTCCTAGCTCCTCCTTCTCAGATTTCATGCAAAGCAAATACAAACTCCTGCTGCCCAAGTTTTGTACTTTTTATTATATCCTAACATTCATATTCCTCTTTGTCCCAGTCCCCATACAAAGTGTTATTTCATTCCTGCTAACTCTGCTTCTGCTGAAGTCCAACATTCCTTGCAGAACCATTCTGGATGCCTACCCCAAACATCTTTACCATTTCCCTTCAACCTCCTGCTGCCAGTTTGCTTCTTTAGTCACTTTTCTTACCTACTTATGAGTGGTAAGATGAGAAACACTGTTTCTTCTTCAACACTAGCTTAATTGCCTTTGTTTAAAAAAGATAAATTAGACAGATGCTCGCTAGAGGAAAAAAGTGCTCAGGTGGTTATAACAGTGATAAGAATTTATAATTGTCATGTTGGAATACATTTACATGAGTGAAAAATTGACACTAGTACCTACAGATTCCCCTCTGCCACCTCCCCTTTTCTTTTGTGTTTTCCAGACAGCTAAAGGCAAATGAGACGTATTTGAATCAGGTAATCAACTTTTAGATGAATGTTCTTGTGTCACTGCATTTCGACTTGGCATGTCATCATTTTAGATATAGGCAGGCATTCAGTTTCTGTGTGCATAGGGAGCTTTTTCACTTGTTCTTACCCATAATAGTGAAAGCATTTCCTAGGTTCTCAGTATTTCAGTTGATATAAACTAGTAGAGAGAAACATGAAATGTTCTTTATTCCTCTTCTGTTGAATATTTACAGCAATTTTATACTGGCTACTGGGAGAGGTGAATTCTTTTAAATATACATTCCATACCAAGAGAATTTAAGGGAATTAGTTTTAATTTTTTAGTGATATTACAGAGTATAAAGAAAAGTGGAAAACTAGGACTGGAATGGGCCTCAAGAGGTAATATTCTTGCCCCAAGTAATTTTATATGTATCGTTCCAAGCAGATATCTGTCTTGCCTGTTCTAATTACAGACTTTCCACATCCTTGCCAGGCAATTTGTCACAGTCTGTTACTCTTTTCCCTGTTTGAAAGTTTCCATTATGTTTAATATGCATTGTTCTTGCTGCAAGTGGAATCCATTAACGAACATGGAAAACAGACTATTCCCGTCTTCTTTGTTAGCAGCCTTTTATGTACCTGTGGATTACCATCCTGCATCTCCTCTAACTTATCTATAGCCAGTCTTCAATGCTGCTACACATTATTTTGCTAATTGCTGAGATCTCAAATGAGAGCATTTTATCCCAGTTTCTTCATTACTCTTTGTTGGGGCTTATCTGAAATTCTGAAAAGGCAGATACGATATCTAGACAGGCAGGTGGGTAGATTTAAAGGGCTGAAAAAACTCCTCCTCCTTATTTACCTGGGAGAAAATTTCTCTACTATATTTCCTTGAGATCCCTGTGAATTATTTTCACACCCCACCTGTTGTCTCTAACAGACTTTTCCACTGTGTGGGAACATCTTGTGTGTGGACACATCATGCTCTTCTACAGTGTCCACGCTGAAGATCACAATGTGCTTGTTAACAGTTATTCCATAAGCTTATTGCATTAATCTGATTATACGATCAGGTGTCTTTTCATTTGTTCTTTTGTTGACATTTTGACTTTTTTGTTTTGTTCTGTTTTGTTTTGGGACCTTATACATGACCACCAGTGCTATGGGAATGAAGCAAAATTGCATAGATTGTTCTTTTTTCGATGCGAGGCATGTGGAAAAAATGACAGTTGAAGAGGAATTGAAGTAGACTAGGAAAGTTTGCTGTAGAGAGCCAATATTTGCTGAGTATGCAGTGAGTCACAAAAATTTAATCTTTTGTGCTTGTTCTTTTCTGGCTCCCCCACTTGATATACATGGTATCTTACTTGAGTAGTGGTTGTACCATTAATCATATCATTGGAAATTTCATAGAAATATAGAGTGGGTTCTAAGATATTGTTTTCTTATTAGCCAGGTAAATTAATTGACTCATGTACAATTTTACCTTTAATTGCTTCCCCTCTGTTCTTTGTGTATAATGTGGAAGCACCTTTTTTTACAGGAGAGTTATGAAGCTAGATTAATTATGTTTGTTTAAAAGAGGAGCACAGTAAGATAATAGAATAAGAGAAATATTGAAGGCCCATGAGAAAAGTGATAATTTTGTATTCAGTGCAGAGTTTGGATCGTGTCCAGTAAATACACTGTGGGATTACAGTCTGGGTGGTGAATGTGGAAACAAGAGAGGAATAATGATCAATTTTTCTCCATATCCTGCTTTGAACAGATGAGTTGTCCTGTAGAAACGCAGCATTCGAATGTAAATAGAGAATATGCCATATGCATACAAGGATGTCAGGGAGAGTTTGTTTGGACAAGCTTATTTCTGGAATCTTTCAACATCTGAGGTACTGAATTTGCCAATACTGTGTACTTTAAATGCTAGAAGTTTTAGGGGAGATGCTGTAAACTTCATGATACCTTGTAGAGGATTGTATAGGGATTATATAGGATACCTAGCTTTAATTTGCTGTCAAAAGCACACTGGGAATTTTCTGTTAGGAAAAGAAGTACTGGGATAGTAACAAGGTAATAATGAAAGGGTGCTCATGCGTGTGGAGAAATAGTGCTATGTAGTAAATGAAATGCACGTTTATAGCAGATAAACAAATTAGCCATGTCAGGGAGTAATTAAGAATCCCTATTGAATTTCTAGGCCTAAATTTAGTATTAAGTAGTAAGATGTAAGTGCTTGATCAATGAATGTGGCATACTGGGGTAGGTCAGAGACACTTGTCAGGAAATAAAAGAAAAATGTGTTATTGCAGCTCACCATGATTGCAGCCTCCCATGTAAATTGGGTAATAGCTGTCAAGTCAAACTAAACTTTTGGACACCATAAATGACTTTCCACTGAGGAAACTAATTGGAGAATCAATAGAGGGGCAGTTTATTGACACAATGTTATTACCAAAGTACATTCTGTAACCACGTGCCTAAATTCAACATGCTGTCAGGAACAACAGAAGTCAAAAGAACCAATACTGAAGTATTTAATTCCACAAATGGGGAGTTTCAGAAAAATGAGGATGCTTGTTAAAAAGAAACTGATAACGATGGCTAAAAAATCATCTTAACAGATGGCATGGATATTGTTTCAATCCACTGTATTGGAAGCTAAAATATAATGCATTAAAGCATTGTAGGAAGAGCAAGTTTGAAAAGCATTGTTCTTAAATACTGAGATTAGAGGAATTATCAAATATGCAAATGTTTTCCACAAAATTGAATCCCTATTCAAATCTCAAAAAAGAAAAGAAAAAGAATGTAAAATCTGCTAGGTTAAATATAAAAAACCTGTAAGGCAGAGCAAACACAAAAGAGGAAGAACTTCCAAAGACTTTTCTCAAGCTACTGAAGTGTGGAGTGTCTGCCAGGTAGTCCATAAGGCCTATGGCTGATCACAGTATAAGAAGATGAAGCACAGCATACATGTGCAAATTGGATTTGTTGCAGTAACAATGCCAATGCAAAATAAACTGGGCAGATTCCCATATGTTGTTTTTTTTCCAGAAGTTGATTAGAGAATGTAACTCAATAGAAGAGATAGCAGAGCTAACTGACAAAATCAACAGTAAATATTGGTTAAAAATATCAGAACCCATTGGCATTTTTCCAAGAGGTCTAGACAACCTTTAACGGTGAACTAGTTAAATTTATTTGTATTTTTTGTGTTGCTTCTTACTTAACCCTTCCTTGGTACCAAAGAGTCAGAGAAAAATTAATGTAATGCCAAGCTAGGAAATGGTTTCTTGAGAGTATCTGGGGAACTTCTAACCACTGAGCCTGCATTCACCAAATTGATAGAACTATAACAAGGACTAGTCACCAACGTGGAGGACCCAACATGGTTTATTTAGACATTCCTCACAGTTAGAATTTACTTTTGGAGCTAGAGAAGCCCTGTCAGTAGAGTCTATTTAGTGTTCCAGGAAGTATTTGAAAGGATTTCTCACCAAAATACTGTAAGAAAAACTATCTAGAGATGAGAATTTGAGAGGTATTCAACATGGAGAAGTATCAATAAAATAAAAAAAATCCACACAGACAAAACACAAAACAATAGGGTTGCAGTAGGGGTTCACTCACAGGATTTTGCAGTGGTGTCTGAATTTTCTGGAAAAAGGGATTTATAGGGACTAATAATTAAATTATTGTGAGATTGCCAAGCTAGTCAAGATAAAGAAGAGAAGGAAGAACTTCTAAGTGCAGCAAAAAATCAGATGATAACCTTCAGTCTAAGTAAATGTGAAGAGGTACAAATGAAGGTGGGAAAAAATCCCAACTGCATTCATACACAATGGTAGTGAATAAATTAATCACTGTTTTTTAAAAATAAGGTGCAAGGGCTACAATAAATTATTTTAAGCCGTTACTAAATGGCTTATTTATAATTATTCTGAATTAAATTTTTGGGAAAAGAGTGAATAAACCCTAGAAGCATTTTTTATGGCTTCATATACCTTCACAGTCTGTCCATGACTTTGTATGCCTAGAAATATTCTTTTCTTCCATTGAGTGTTAGCATATTGATTGGAAATATTAGATTGATTGACTGTTCTTAAAGTACAAGAATTGTATTTGTATTCTGTTGTGCTCATAGAAATAATATAAGAAAGTCTGAGAATCAGAACTGTGTGGAGATGTAGATTCAAGTGAAAGGAAAGTCTCTTTAGTCCATAAATATTTTCTCACATGTCTGATAATAAAATAGGAATCATCCTTTAGGATAGTAGATTTGCAGAGCCCATACTATGATTTCATTCCTGGTCTTGTCACAGACCTCTCTAACCTCTGTAATATCAGCCGTGTATATATTGTTTTGGTTTTATGTTGTTTTATTCTCTTACTCATTAGTTCTTTTATCAGAGCACAGTCAGTTTTGCTTGTTAGCATAGTGAGGATCAACTGAAACATCAAAATTTTCCAGGTGTCCATGCAAAAGGAAATCAAAATATATTTCTATGTTCTTTGTTGCTGCATGTGCTGTTAAAAAAAAACCAAAACCAAAAACCAACCAAAAAAAACCAAACCAGTCTTCAGTGGATGAAATATTATAATCTTTCCAGAGAGTTGATTACAGAGGGGCTCAGGAAAGGCCATTGAGGTAAGTGACTAAGTTTTACAGTAGGATGAGACATGAAATGAAGGCCAATAAACACAGTGCTTTCAAAGGAGTGCTAATGTTAAGCTCAAACACATGGGTAATAAAAGAAACACTTAAAAGAACATTTTGCTTACTAAATAACTTTTCACCCAAATCACTGGTTGATACTTAATACAATTATTTTCAGTGTTTATTCAATTCACACATGGAAAATATTTCACAATTATATATTGCATAGTAATAAGAAGCTATCCAGTAAAATATCAGTTCCATGAATGCTGCTAATTCACTGTGATTGCTTTCCAACATATGCTAGTGGAAGACAAAGATCTTGTGGGGTAGTTTGGCTAGATCTAATTGTCTCTTTTAGATTTAAAAGAGAATTACCTTCCCTTTCAAAGCTGATTCTTTTGATTATTAGCATGCATCGTTTCATTTCCGAACTAATACTCTATGCAGAATGCATTGCATATGACTCCTGAGTAGTTCTGTTATTTATTTATCCCGCTGCAGTGGGAGCTGGTTCAGAATGAAAATCTTGTATTATCTGTTGGACAGGTATTAAAGGCAAAGTGTGAAACCACAGAAACCACAAGGTTTTTGTGATGATTGGTGATTTTTTTTTTCCTAATGCAATTAGCTTAGTCTCAATCTTACTAATTGGATTACATGTGAAAATGCAAGTCACCCTGGGTTCTTAAGGTTTGAATGAGGAGTAACCATTTTGCAGTGTTTTTTTTTCTCTAAAGGGAGTTCTCTCAGAGGCTTAGGTCTTACCTGTCATTCAAATGGATTGTTATAGTGATTTTGGGTCAACTTGACAAAATTGCCTGGTAGTTAATAGTTATGTCTGTATAAGTGCCTGCAGCTGTTCTAGGACTTGAGAAAGTTCAGAGAGTTTATTTTCCTTGAGATATGCAAACCCAGCTCTCTCTTCTTTTTTTACTGGTTGTCTGTTTCACAGCTGGCATGTGATAAGGAGGTAATCTGCTCCTTTTTTATAGGAATAAGATCAGGAGAATTCTCCTGTTGACTCTAAAGTGTTTTAGAAGTTGTCAATGAAAGCTGATACCATGTCACATGGTTTGCAGGTAAGTAATTTCTGTGTCATACAGAGCCTTTCACAAGACCATTTGGGGACTGTTACTTCCTCAGGTAGACCTTTATAGTAGTCCCAGTTTTCAGGTCTGGTTTTGTGGCCAAACAGGGTGAGTTATTTGATTTCACTCGAATATACTTACAGAGAGCATATGTCTTGCCTGACTGGGTTTTCTTACATTAAGTTTTTAAATCCATTCTGATTCAAAGCAGAATGCTGTTTTTCTACAGATGGAGCCGTCTCTGTCTGTCATATTTATTTGTAGTTTTCCCATTTTCTGTGTAACTCTACCTCTCATTGTGTTTAGAGGTTTTTCACCAGGCTTGCAGTGTTACTTTTGTTATCATTCATTTCTAGAAACCTTTTTATTTATAGTCCTGTGAAATGCTCAAAGTACTTATCTGCATCAGTTTTATCTGTCTGGCATAGTCTGTCCATGTAGGAGACTTATCAGTGGTGAAAGAACATTGCCTGTCTAAGAGCAGTTATCAGTGATAATGGGACTTTTGCAGAAAAGAAAGTATATTTTACAATACATTGTAGAGATATTCAGGAATGTGTTTGTATTTGTGATTCTGCGGTCTGGTGCAATTTTTATTGAAATAGTGACTTCAGATTGGTTTCAGTCATAAAAAATTCATCAGGAAATAGCAAACAGAATTGCATTCTAGTTGGAATGGTAAGATTCCTTAGAGACTGATCTGCCATTTCTAGTACATGCTGGAATGCCATTTGAATCATCCTGAGTCTTGGATCCATGAAGAATAATCCTGTAGCTTCATCCAAGTTAGATTTTATTTCTTTTATTTTAAGCAATTTGTTGCAGCAAACTGTCAGTGGATAAAGGTGGAGGCACGTTTCAGATCCCCACACCTGTTTGAAGAATGAGCACCATCTGCCCAGAACTGCTGAGAATTGAATATTCTAGTGTTTTACTGCTCTGAATCACTGAGAGGAAATGCTACCATTTGTGCTCACAGTCTGCCATCTTCATTCGATGAATACTAACAAAACATTGAGAAGTGCTGATATAGTAAAATGGAGTAATTTATAGGCCTCGGATTAATAGTTTCACTTAAAGAACAATCAGACAAAATAATGCGAACCATATTTCTTAATGCCTCCTGTACCTAACTGTACAGGATTCCTTCCCCTCACCCCAGGCCCCACTGATCTGAAATGCATTTGGTTTGTCAGGAGAAAGCTCAATGAGCTCAACAAATCACAAGTTCAAGGAGGGCAGTATTATTTTCCAGAATATTGTGGAGTGATGTGGCTGGAGATATTACTGTTACCAGGTAAGACAAATATTTAATTTGAGCCTTTAGTTTTGTGTTGAGTGACCTCATAGCAATCTTTGTTACCAGTGCAACAAGAGAAATGCCCTTCAAGACCCATTAAGACAAGTGATAGCATTATGGATGATACTGAATGAAATAACAAAGGCATTCTCTTATATTGCCCCCAATTCTACTACTAGATAAGAAACTTTTAGCCAGGAGGGACAAAATGAGAGCCTAGAGTGCTATTTAGGTAGATCTGTATTTTACAAAGAAATTTATTGGTGAGCCTTTTCCTTCTTTTAAGTCCTGTGATTCTTTTTCTTTTAGCTATAAGTGACACAGAAATAGTTTCTTTCACATCAAATGATAGATCCTTCCTCAGCCACATCTGATATGTAGTGGGTTCTGCTTTCTTTTCAGTCCATGTAATTTTTTTCCATTTCATAAACACAAATATGGATGCAAACATACACATTAAAGAGGGATTTGTTGCATGCACATTTTGATGTCAAGCGACAGTTTCATGAAAGCTTCTGTGAAAATGCTTTTAGACTAAATATAAGTTCGTGAATGTACCTGCCTTTATACATGTCAAATGTTAGAATAATAATAGACTTAGGTATCCTTGTTTACATAAGGACAGATGCAGTTTCAACAGTGAAAAAAGAGTATTTGTATAATAGAATGGTAAAGTATGACAAGTAACAGAAAGCACTTCACTGTGACTTCCAGTGGCTATCTTAACTTATTTGGAAATCTACCAACACCAGGCTAAAAAAGACTAACAAAATCTAATTGCAGTGGCTTCATAGTTAAACTTTCAGCTGTGCATTAAATAATAAAAGCTTTTTTTTCTCCTGTATTTTATTCATCACCCCTTCTTAAGGAAGACCCAAAATTGAAAAATTCATTAGTGTTTTCTGTAATGAGATGTGCTTTCAATAAAAAATTGTTTTTACTTGATATGATTACCATTTGCATGTAGTAATTGAAATAAATTTGCTTATGTAAATCAGAATACTTCTTAGCGTATAAGCTACTTTTAATAGCCATGTAATTTTATGAAGTTCTTTATTCCTTTAAACCAGATCTTATTTTCCAATTTGCATATGCCTAACATGCAAATTACTTGTGTTCTCCATATCTTACTAATGTTTTACTTAGTTTTAATTGCTAAACTTCTTTTCAAGTACTTTGAATAGAAGAGTTACACTGCCTTTCACACTTCTGGAAAACAGAATTTTATTTTATGAGCCTCTGCATGAGAAAGAGACTTCCATTGAGCTATGATTTGAAAAGCAGATTAAATAGCAAACCCCAGACTACTCTTCTTTACTTCTAGCAGAGTTCATGGTGTAGCAGAGAAAATGAATTTAGGTGTGATCCATGCATCTTCTCACTCTAGTGGCCCTTCGAACTGCACAAAGAAAGGTCTTTAAAATAAATCAGTTGCTTCCTCATTTTCAGTGTCTTCCACATGGCTGTGTGCATAGCAGAGCACTAAAACTGATGCAGTAAACTTCTTGTTGCTTTGTTTTCTTTTTTCTCATGAGTATCTCATGTTACCATTATAGTCAGCTAGCACAGTTTGTAGATGGAGTTTGTTGCTCACTGTTGGTGGAGACAGAGAAACTTGGAGAAGACCTTTGCTGAAGAGGAACTTTGAATATTTCATTATTACCAGTCCCTTGCTATTGCTTTCTTTCTCAATTCAGTTTTTTATGGTCTTGTTTGACGTTTTTGGCAGCTCTGTTAATTAAGCAGAAGTTATCCCTGATTAATGTACTGTAAGCTGCTTCTGAAGTGCTATAAATAATGTGGTGATTAATTGCTGTATCCAAACGCAGTCATCCCTTAGCATACTTCACAGACGGATTGTTTTGCTGAAATGATGTCCCATTCTCATACATATTAGAGACATTGATTGCAGAAAAACTTACCACTCTGTTTTTCTGTTTTCTTCCAAGTAATTTATGTCTTTTGATCACTAGGACAATCAGTATGGAGAAGCTATTTTGAAATTAGAAATGTAATATACTCGTGGATTCTGTACACGACCATGCAATCCCATGCAATCCAACTGAAAGAATAACAGAATGCCTGAGTTCTGGAATATTCAACTTTGTTCAACTCTAAAAGGCAAATTTAGTAAATATGCACAAAGAAAATACACTCCTTGGAGCATAAAGAAAATATTTTAACCTCTGTTAGCAAAAATGACTGTTTTTTCATCTTTTTTTCTTGCAAGTAAGACAGAAAATATTCAGACAGAAATGTGATTTTTGTTTAAAAGTTGGTAATATCCAATTTGTGTCTGAGAAAAGGCTGAGTGTAATGAACCAAAAATCTTATATTAACATTTCTGAATAAATCATCTCTATTTGAGATTCTGATTTTAAACTTAATAAACTGAAAGGAAACTAGCAGTGCTAAAATCAGCAAAGCTTTTTAGAATATGTCCCTTTCAGAAAATTCCCTGTCCTGTAGCAGCAGAACTGCTCTTCTTGCTTTTCAGATATGCTTAACTATTTGACTTTTGCTAACCTTGATGGAAAGCCAATTGCCTCTTCTCACATCTGTGAATAGAGTATTTTAAACTCTGTGTGTATACATGCATGCATGCAAAAGAAATCTGTGGGAAAGGGGTGACACTTGGCACTACAGGCAAAGGCCTGGCTTGAAATCAAAGATTGAACAGGACAGTTGGATGTTTTCATTCAGAAACCAAATGAGGGTAACGGGGAGGGGCAGTTTGATGGTCACAGCTGTGGATTGGCCGTGGAGGGCTGCCTGTCTGCTCCAAAGGCCACTGGATCACACTCTGGCCATGCTTCAAGGACTACAGCAGTGAAACAATGTGGTTCAGGGATTTTGGACTGTTAGTCCATGTGAGAAAAGGGGTTTGACCAGATGGGATCTCACTATAGGGCAAGTCTGTGGGTTACTACAGAGGAGGGTATAGGGATGACTGGTGCTCATAGGAAAGTTCTTGTTTCAAATGCTTTGAATATCACCTTGCAATTGATCTCATTTTAAGCTTCTCAGCTATGAGAAGGTCATGAGCAGCTTGTAGTAATATATTAACGTCAAACTTGCATTATGACCCCACTCAATAAATATTTGTTTAGGAATAATTTAGGATTATTATATTAGTTTATTGTACAAGCATTAGGATTATCCCATCATTTTAGAGAAGACATTTTTGAACATACTTCATCTCCTAACCTCAATTTCCTCCTCAGTTTTTCCAGAAACCCAGATGATAAATCTAAGCACCATCTCTGTTAAGAGCTTTGTTTATTAAGCAAGAAATAATATCATCCTTGGTCCAGACTGGGCTTCTTTGGGCTTCTTTTCTGCATGGCCTTAATGGTGACAGTGGATTTCTTTGCTGATATGAAGAAATAGCTGACAGTCTTGGCCCATTGCCTTTAAGCATCATGTTTAAGAAGTACAGTTTGTTTTAGTCCATTAAGAAAGATGTCTTGATTCTAACATAAAAACAGTATTGATCTTTTTCTCTGGGTCTCAAAAAAACCCAAACAAAAAAAACCAGAAAACAACCCCAAAACTCCCTCTCTTTATGAAATGTTATGAAGCAGTCTAAATGATGTTTGTCTCTCAGTTTGGAGACTGTCTTCAGTTCTAATTTCTACCATAATCTTCTCTTTCAGTAAGGGAAGAAAAATATATTTCTGTAATGTCCTAAGCAATTCAAAGAGTAGAGGAAAATGAACTGCTGGCTTGTCCTTTTTTTATAAGTGGTGATGTTTGTTTCTTTACCATTCTGGTATTGTGTTTGTATTGATGTGCAAAATGCATTATGTGAAAATGGAGAAGTTAGATCTTCCTGCATTTGCAAGCACAAAACCCAGGGAAACTAGGGAATTCTCAGTTTGATGACTTGTAGATAAATTTAGGGGCTGTGGCATTTGAAGTACCCCCAATTATTATTGATACTTCTAACCAATCTATTCTGATCTTAGTCTAATTATGTTAACATGCTTTTTGTTAGCCTGAAGGATAGATAAACTGATTCCCATTAAAGTCAGTATGAGCTGGAAAAGATCTCAGTCCTGCAAAGACTCACATGTTATGCTTATGTTGAAACATCTAAGAATCTCTGGTATTTACAGAGAAATCTGCACATGTGTAGAAAATAATGCTCATACTTAAGTCTTTACAGAGTGGGAAGTTATGACACAGAGACTCTTGATGGAGTCTGTGTGCTGATCTCAACTTTTTACTTATATTTGTAAATTTGAGAAAGTATTAATAGTACTGTTCCAAACATTTTTCCTCCCACTTGAACAGACTTTAAAACAGATATACTAAATGCATAATTATATTGAGAAAGAATGTGAGAATAAAATATTTCATTTAGTATTTCCTGAATTGATACCACCATTGCACAGCTCTTTGTGCATTTTAGAATTTGCCCTACATTTGAGAGTACTCTCATACAATATTTATTGTACATGTTTATAGTGGACTAAAGTACTGCTGTTCATAAAGTGCAAACAGATAACCCTGAGAGTGCTGTGAAGAAAATATTTAAGGAAAAAAATGTATGTTGTAGTATATTTATTTATATGCTTTTGTAAGCCTCAGGAATATTTTCCCATGCTTTTTACATGCATCATTTAGATCAATAATTTATGAAAACATCTAATAGAGCATACACTCAAACTGCAGACACAGCTGCTAATAAGAAGGGCAGTATATTTGCAAACAGACATTGTGCTCAACCAAAAAATCTTCCCATCTTCAGATACCCTGCTCTTTCTGATAAGAATTAAAAATCAGTTTAATAGGAATTAAGCTGACCAGTATTTTTCACCAGTCATCTGTTGCTATTGACTGTTTTTCCAGTTAGTGCTTTCCTTGTGACCACAGGACAAAATGCTGTGGCTTTGACAGCGTATATGTAAGAAAGCAGAGAAAAATCCCAAGTCTTAATGAGAGTGCTTCCCTGCCTCTTCCTGAGAGAGATGTATTGTCAGATATATCCTAGAACTGAGCCATGGAAATTTAAGTTTATAAGGACTTCAGCCATTTTGCAAGCCCTCCGTCTCACAAATAATGTCATATGCTACCAATAGTTGGAGAGAACTGAAATGTGAAAAACTTACCCAGAAGATGTCTTTCAGCTGAGGACAAAGCCATGAAAGCCATTACTAAACTAATGGTATAAAGTGTCACATTTAGTGGGTAGGGAGATAACTGATTAACTATGAAGAATGTCTCAGTGATTTGTAAGACTGTATCAAGGAGAAAAGGGCATGTGAGGACTTGCAGTCCATTATAGATAATTTCTGTACTGAAATGTACAAAAAGAAGTTATGTGAATACAGCTGATAGCTGCTAACTGTGAAATAACATAGGCAAGGCTAAATGTCTGAGTGGAGAAAAATACTTCAGAGTGCAATTCTGGTGATCCTTGAAGAAAATATGTTGGTCCATAAAGTGAGTGCCATTATGAAATGCACAAAATTACACTACTGCAGGAGGCAGGCTGTGCATAATTCAACTTGTCTTGGAGGAGTTGAACCTTAGTAAGAGGTATTGTTTCACTGCACCTATACTGGATGTTATGGGGTAATAGAAAATGTGGTATTTTGAGGATGTCCTTTTGGAATTGCCAGTTGAACTCTGTCTCAAGAGATATCTGCTAAAAGAAATACAAGAAGCTGATTTTATTTCGGGTTTTTCTTCTTTTTGGTGGGGTTTTTTGTGTGGTGGTGTGGGGGTTTTTTTTGTTTGTTCTTTTGGTTGGTTGGTGGTTTTTTTTGTTGTTGTTTTTGTAATTCAGGTAGTATTTGGTGATCTTAGCTTTGCTACTCTATGTTGATGGGTACCTTATACTATTCCTTGCAAGGTCAGGGTTAAACTACTTCTATTGAAGGGACTCAGATCCTTCCCCTTACTGGCATAATTATATGAAATAATTTGTTTTTCTTCTCCTGTCTTGGGAAGCCAGAATGCAAGTCTTCAAATCTTTGAATTAACTGTTAGAAAAACTGTAGTTTTCTTAAGAGAATTGGGGTAGTTTATTTCAAACCATAAGGTATTCTTTCCTAAAAGCTGGGGTGCACCACATATTTCTATTAGCAGCCAAGTGTCCTAGATGGACCATGCAAGGTCTAAGATGCAGGGGATATGCTGTCAAATTTTTACATATTTTTTAAAATGGTCATCTAGAAAGAAGTGTAGTGTACTCACCTTTCTGAAATTCAGAATTCAAGGTCAAATTAATTTTAAAATACAGTGTGCAAGTAAAGTTTTATTGAAACAGCTTTTATAAAGGTGACACCTTTTACAGTGTCCTTTTTAAATGGAAAGAATGTAAATTACACATTTCTGAGGGAATAAAAGTTATGACCAAACTGCATTTCCTGGAATAGGGACAATTAGATTCTCTGTCAGATGGGAATTTATATTTGGCAGTACACTGTCAGAGAATTTTGAAACTTGAAACTCAGTTTCAAGTCAAATTTAACACTTTCGTTCAGTGTTTTTTTTACCTAACAGGCAGGTTGGTAGAGCCTATAGGAAAACTAAAATCCAATAACAATTGCTAAGACATGTAGAATTGTTCTGTTCTGATGCAAGAAATTTGCTTTCCACAGTCAGCAAAGAAAAGAGAATAAAATTAGAATTACATGTGTTCTTTGAAATATCTGGTTAAAACAGTTAAATTCTGTATATTATTTTTACTTTTTAATTTTACTTTCCAAACATTCCCCAGATACCTCTAAGAAATGAAGAATCAAATCATAGTCATCTAACTTTAAATTTTACGTAGCTAACTTGAATCATTGATCTGTTCTTTTGAAGTGGGATCATGTGTTTAAAATTAGTCACGTGTTTGTGTACTTTGTAATGAAGTGATCTTCATTTGCAAGAACACTGAAGTCTTCTGATTTAAAATCCGAAGTTCATGTCAAGTTTATTGTCCCATGAGGGTTCTCTTAGGGACTTCATGAAATACTCCTTTTTTCATAAGGATTCATGTACAGTGGGGAACAAAATCAAATCTTTCAGAGCATGGTTTGGCAGTGGCGAAAATGTTTTCCTCATTTTTGGAAGGGAAAGAACATTATGGAATTGTGTCTCTTGGGTGTCATTGGCTCGTCAGAGTAATGTAAGTTACAGCAGAGAGGAGGCATCACCAGTGAATTGACCAAAGCAGGGATTATCACGTGAGTGTTTGAGGTAAATATAAAGATTTCTGTATTCAACAAATTAGATAGTTGGTGAAGCTCTGGTTTTATTCCAGGGTGATGAAAAAATTGTGAAGTTTTCCTCCAAGCCTTCTTGCCTGTTCAGTGCTTTGCCTATGAGGGACTGAGATCAGGTGTTATGTTAATGTTTATTTACAGAAAAAAAACCCTTTCGTTCAGTGCACCACCACAACAATTACCACCACACAGCAGATTAATAGCTGTCAGTAGATGTTGTAAATAGAAAAAAAATTCTGAAACTAAATGCCAGAGACTGTGATTCTTCCAGGCCTCTAATGGGCAGTTGCAACATTGGCTATTTCTCCAGAAAAAAAGGGATATTAAGGGTTTCATGTGGAAACCACACTCCCCCAGAAAAAACCCAACCAACTTTATATTTTGCTAACTTTACCTAGAATTATTAATGCAACAAAATTGTTACTACTTTAAGCAACTTAACTCCTAAGTAACCATCAGCAAGTGAAGTTTTGTTAGCTTTACATATTGACCTTTTCCCCACCACTGGAAGCATTGGTAGTGATGAATAAAGAACATTAAGTTTTAATATTTTTAGCTTAAATAACTGCAGTTACCAGAATATTATTTCTAGTATCCCAGATGCTGTAGAAAATTTTGAGTTATTTTTTATTTTGTGTAGCCCTTAACATTTTATTTTTTATGGGAGATAGCAAGACTTCTCTCCCCAGCTTTGGACAATTGGAGCAAGAATGGACAGATGTTTCTGCAGACAGAGTACAGGAAGGTACAGGTCAGGTACTGCTTGATATCCTAGCCTTAGGTGGGAAGGGTTGATGGGTAGCAGAAAACAAGATGATACTTTTGGCCAGATGCACAGGGTACAATGGAAAAGCATGCGCAAGAATGTGTTGGCAATCCAAAATGGATGTAAAGTTGTTAACACTCTCCCATCACCATCAGAGACCTCTAGCATGTTTATTTCTAGACAGGAGACAAAATCCTTGTGTTTTAATCCTGAAATTCATGAATCTTTGATTTTGTGTCGGAAGGCAAAAAATAAGAACTGAGCCCCAACCATATTAATTTGTTTGTGACATTGTGCAGTAGATTAATGCCTCTGTTTTGTATACTGTGATATTAAAAAAATAATCAGTATTACTGTGGAAAATAACCCTATATAAAAAAACCACTCTGTCAGTAATCTTTATTCTCTTTGATGTATAAACAACGTAAATTTTATATACATACTTTTATGCACATATTCTATATTCATCTTTATGCTGACCAGAACTCATCTGCATTGCATATTTTTCAGTTAATATATACACTAAATATACTTTAGTAAGGTATTTCTAGGTGTATTTGCATGCATGTTATGGGTAACAGTAGTAGAGGAGGTGACAATTTTGAGAGAATATCTGGAGAAGTATGGTTGTTGTTATCAGGACACCTGATTAACATAAAGCATTGCCATTTAATTTTTTCCCTCATTAACAGAAAAAATTAGTTTAGTAGAAAAAAATTCAAAACAGTTAAAATACTTTGTAAATGTTAAAGGATAAAACACTAAAAGCATTTTGTGAAATTTCCATGATGTGGGCCTGTTTTCATAGTTAAGACTTTAATCAAAATGTTGGAGGCTGTGTTACAATATTTTGTTTCCTATTCTAATGAACATATAAAGTTTGTGACTGAGACTCTGAATTCTTTTCACGGCTTTTTACTTATGGCTTTCTACTCTGTCTTTTTTCTTGAACTGGAAGCCCTTCCCCAAAATGTGGAGAGAAAAAATAGGTGAAACTCAATATAACAATTTTTGTAAGTTTTTTTTTTTTTTTTTTGTCTGTTGAGGCAAGTATTCAGGAAGGTTTTCTGTTACTTGTGACAATACTGCCAGGTAGTGTAAACTGGTAAGTACAGGGTTTACTTAAACAATCAGTGGTGGCTTTGGCTACAATATCTCCTGTATGAGCCAAAATATCAAAAAAAGTGAGTATTTCCCAAGAACAGTATTTCTTTACCAGAGTTTAGCTGCAGTTTATCATTTGCATCACTTAGGTATGTCCACTCAATATATCCATGATGCTGTGTAGGTTGCCCAACTTTAATGTGGTGTTGTGTGGTTTTAGTAGAGAGATGCTTCTCTCTGACTTCTTCTCATTCACTTGACCTGTTTGTATATTTTTTTGCTTATGAACTCTTTTACAAGGCATTCTTAGCATAATAAGGTAAATGTTATGCATGACTGGTAGAGCATTCTTTGAAATTGATTTTTTTCCACCTAGTAGAGGCTTTAGAGAAAGATGTGATTTTTTCACTGGGACCAAGACAACATTGCACAAGTTTAATCTTACTTTACAATGCCTAAACACCAATTTCAGAGGCAAAAATTACCTCAGATATTATTACAATATAATTCTATTCAGAAAGCTGATCATCTGGTTATAAAAAAGTGTTATGACTTGGGAAGGACAGAATGTACTTAAGATGTTGAAATCCTCATAAATAAGCTGTTTCTTGCATGATGCTAGTTTTATGTGGAAGCTAACAGAATGAGATCTGTGATCATCATGTATTAATAATGAAGATTAAACAGATGTTCTGCAAAATGGATTTCATGTGAAATGTTAAATTTGTTTAGATCCTCATATAAATCATTATAGCTCCATGGAGAACAGCAATATAGATGCTGAAAAATAATTCTGTATCCATGAAGATAGTTTGGACATACAGCAGAATAGCAGTAGCATTGAGTGATCAAAATATAACACTATGTAATACAACTTAATTTATTTTTACATTATGAAATTGTGAAGTATTTAGTTTAAGGCCTTTTTATTTTTTTATGT
The DNA here is from genome assembly GCA_013397955.1 of Grantiella picta. Taxonomy (NCBI): domain Eukaryota; kingdom Metazoa; phylum Chordata; class Aves; order Passeriformes; family Meliphagidae; genus Grantiella; species Grantiella picta. The sequence goes on along the minus strand of VZRM01006014.1, from coordinate 2,962,042 downwards.
GCAGCTGTCTTTGCTTTTTATTAATTTGTTTTGGCATGGGTGAAAGGAAGAACCAGGCAAGGTATTTCTGAAGTCAAGACTGTTTGTAATTTCAAAGTAATTGTTCAACATTTGAGACCAGCTGGTTTCCACTTATTTATTCTCTTCTAGAATTTGCCTGAGAGTTTCATCTACAGTTCACACAGTGTGACCCTTACATATTGTACTGACAAATCCTTTTCTTTCTGGTACTGAGGGACAACTTGGAAATCTTTGGTTTATCCCTAGTTAATGAAAGGTTGAATTTGTGAACGGTACATTTAGACTGAAAATGTATATTTCTGTCTCTCTTAAGTGCCTTGTGTACTTGTATCTGGAAATGGTTTTCATCTGCATAGCTTAACATCATTGCTACCTTATTGTCCTGTAGCTGTATCGACTCCTATTCATTACTTGTTGGAAACAAATGCAATTCCTGTAATGACTGAATAAAGAAAACCCTACAGCTACTTCCAGCCTATCTCAGTATAATAATTTTGGCTAAAATACAAGATAAATTAGTGCTGATTGAATTTAATTATGGCTGTAGAAGACCCAGTCTGCAAGGGCAGATGACTATGCAGAGAAGCTCTAGTATCACATTGTGCCTGGCTTTGTGGGGATTTTATGAATGGTATATAAAGCTGCAAGTATACTTACATTGTTGGAGCTGGGCACGACCTAAAATAAACTTAGATTTATCATATTAGATGGAAAAGTGCAAATTTTGGTCAAAGTACCCCAGTGAGTCAAAGCACTGCCTAATTATTTGCCTGGTGGAATTCTACAGACACAGAAATTTATATTTTTGTTGCATCCCCACTCTTCAGCTGTATAGGATATGCATGAAATATATAACATTTACCTGCTTAGAGTATTAGAAAGATTGGTTCCATTGTATAAAGAATGAAAAATACTGCTTTTCATGATGGAATGTGATAGATTTTATGCTTGTGAAGAGAAATGGTATCATTTCTATACAAATTATTTCAGTACAGTTTATAAATTTATAGCTTTAAGCACAGTCATTTCATCATGTTGGTATTACAGGAGAGGATTTTGAATATAGCCTTCTTAAACCTGGGAGATGGGGAGCACCTAATACTTGAATTGGAGTGCATTCCTATCTGCTCTTTTCACACAGCCTTGAATTTAGGAGTGGGATGACACTGTGGCATTATGCTCTGGTTAATTGTGAACATCCCAGGAGCAGAAGCAAAACAGCAGGTTGCTGTGGCTTTATTATGAAGTACAGTATAATTTAAGACACTATTTAAATAAAGATTCTTCAGATTCAGTGTGTTGTCACTGAAGTCCAGATACCCAGAGAGGCTGACCTCAGTACAGGCACAGACTTGGAAGTGGAGGAGAGTTAAAGTAGAGTGGAGTGTGTCTGACAGAAGGAAAGGAGAGAAATCAACAGATGTAACAATGAAAAAAACCAAACAAACCTCTTCAGATATATCAATGGTTAACGAGTTAGCAGTTTTAAAAGTAGGCTTTAACTAGATGCACTTGAGACCTTCTGTATAGCTTTGGGAAAAATTCTCAGGCTAAACCAGTGGAAACACACACCCACACTGCCACCCACCAGGTTTATTTTTAGCTTGCTTCTCTGTCACCTTCTCTGTATCCTGGCTAGTATGTATTAAACTTTCCCCCATTACACTGTAGATTTCTTCAAACCTTGCATCTCGGTGTCATGTTTTAGTGTTGTATGTTTTTTACTTATGTTTTTGGTAAATAAAATTTAACAAATGTTTCAGTTCCTCTCTGTACTAACCCTCGGTTGTTATAAAACATGCATGGTAAGTAACTGCACTTCCCCTAGGTGTATTCCCTTTAGACTAAGATCCATATATTCATGATTGCTTTTTGCAATCACATCACAATTGTCTAGTTCCCCAGTGGTTTCAGGATTAGGGAGTAAATTTAAATGCCACTTCAAATAAGCAGTTGTTTATCATCCCATTAGTTTATGTGTGTGGCCTCTTTCTTTTCTTTTGAAGAACAAAAGCAATTTTGTATAAACAGAACATTAAAATATTGGTGGAAGATTACTTAGATTCTAGTGGACTGAATCATTTGAAGTGCATAGATCAGCAATAAGGCAGTGGTGATTAATGCCAGCTGGAGAGTCTTATCAGAGGAATGTGACTAGGCAAAGATACATGTTAATTTGTAAGAAGATGCAAACATTTTTTACAGAAGCTGTCTCTTCATAACTTCTCTGCTAATAGTGTTGTCTCCTTGAAGCACCACAATAGTACTGATTCTATGGGATAGATAACATATTGAGGTCTGTGTGGATTGAATTCTGTGGTCAATCAGACAAGATAATTCCAAGTTTTTCCCTATTGTGGTTCTTCTTCCCCAAAATAAACATAGCTATTAGCTCAAATGAAAGAGATTGTCATTCATAGCCATTCCTAAAGTGAACAGAGGAAGTATATTCAAAGTGATTTTCCATGTTTTCAGGACAAGGCTGCTCTCTACCAGCTCTGCATTTGTGGCCAGTTGTGCTGTTTGTGACTCATGTTCCCCAGTGTATAAACCATGAGCTGCCTCTAGTGAACTGCACCTTCACTCTCAGATCTGTAGTAATGTTCCCCCTTCCTGGTGGCTGCCTGAGCCCTGGCTCCCCATCCATAGCAGAGCTGTTGTAAGCATTCTGTCCCTCTATATACAATTAACAGGCAGTGTTAAACCCTTTGGCTCCTTAACAGAGAATGCCTATGTCTACGTTCTCCTAGCAAAGGCACTGCTAAATAAACCACACTGTCTTGATCTTCAAAATGCTAAGAATTGCCCCGTATCACGAGTAACTGCATTGTGCATCTGAACATGTGTTGAGCTCTTTGAGAGTACTGTAATTGGATTAGCAAAATTCAGGCTTGATTAATTAATCATTGTAATCAGGTTACTAAACAATTCATGATGCTCTTGATAACTCAGCTCTGAGGGAATGATTAATGGCTTCTTAGGAAGGATTAAAGAATAGCTGACCCTGCTTTGGGCAGGAGATTGGATCAGGTGACCTGCTTAGATCCCTTTGAACCTGAATTATTCTATGATTTTATGAAAAGTTATTAGCAGGGCACATCTTCACATGGCATGGTTGATAAGACTTCCATCAAAAACAATAAGCTCAGGTCATTTCACACTTACCCTGAATTTTTTATGCAACTAATGACTTTTTTTTCTAAAACTAGCAAATTTTAATTGTCCTACCAATAAACATGCCTTTCATTTGGGGTCTTAAATTATGCTGTAAATATTTTTTGGTCCTCAGGAGTCTTTATAATATTATAAAGTACCAGTTGTATAATAAACAATTGCATGGTTCAGAAGATAATTCAGGAGTCCTAAACTTAAGCTCCAGCTACAATAAGTTAACAACACTTTCTCAACACCAACCATCATGATGATTTTCTGGGCATCAGCATATATATGCTGCTCACAACAGTGCATGTAAATAAACATCTTTATTCAAAATTATTATTAGATGTATGTTCATTAAAAAAAAAAAGACTTTATGCCCCAGACAGAGCAACTATTCCAAATGTGAAAATTACATGACTCTGTCACACACTCTGACATTCAATGTAGTACTTCACGACATGCAACACTGGCACACATGAAAGCTCCAGGAAAAAAAATATGCAAGAGAAGGGCAATGACATACTCCTTACATTCTACTTGTGCTAGTTTTATATTTTCTGTCTCAGAATTGTCATTGCAGGCCTAAAAAAACTTTGATGTCTAAAACATACAATGTGTCACAAGAACAGCCTAAGGAAGAGGATTCAAAGGCAAAGGAAGAAGGATCATTCTTTGTTTGCCCTTTGTATTTGTCAGCATCTCTGTCTTGTTCTGTCTGCTAGCAAGTTATGGGTAGAATAGTATCGAGGTGAAATGGAGCTTTTGTGAGGCCAGCTGTCATCCAAACCCAGTATCATCATCTAGAAATTACTATGAGATTTAGATAACCTGTTGTAATACTTGTTACCAGCAGCTGAATGATTGAAATGGCTTTTATGTTACCTTCCAACAGCTCACAGTTCAACCTTAATTTCTGACCCTTTGAGTCTGAAAAAGCTTAAGTTTCCTTACTGTGGGAAGTGCAGTAGGGATTTCCTAGTCTGGTAGTAATTTGTTACCTTGGCTCTTAATGAAATGCACTTTCAGCTGCTATTTTCATCTTTGACTGAACCCACACTATGGCTGACTCCCAGCCCAGATGCAGAGTTGGTTTTGTCCTCATCCGTTCTACAGCAGAGTGAAAACTGGGGGAGTGTTTCCCCATGTGATCTGTACATCCCTTTATCATAATGTTTATTCCAGTGTAGAATTTGAGTGGGTTTTTTTTTTTTTTTTGGTTGGTTTTGGTACAGAGTAACAGACATGAAGAAAAATCTGTGTTGCAGTCCAATAAATTTTTGTTGTTGAAGCAAGAGAGCAAGGGCAGATGTTATGTGCTGTTTAGGTCTGGTTATTAAAATTATTAGAGAGATGTCTCTGCCCAAATTAAGGTGCAAACAAGATCATGTGCTGAAGTCAGTAGAACGGATTTTTATTTAATTGTAAATGTGACGGAGAGAGAAAGAGGTAGAAATAAATAGGAAAAGAGAGGAGAAAAGAGAAAGAGAGTGACAGAGAGATTAAGAAGAAAAAGATATCACCACTATGTGGATCCCGACAGCATTCCATTGGTCCTCTTCTGGTCTTCTCAGTGGTAAGGGCTCTTCTTATCCAAATGCTGGTTGTAGTCTGGACCCAGGGGAGGAAGCCCACACAACACAAAGCCCGGTGGGTTTCATATCCACTCAGGTTCAGCTGGGAGTGCTCAGGCACCTCCCTGGGGCAGGGAGTTTTACACTGTATGATGTAGTGCTTGCCATCTCCTGATGTGAAAGGGCCTCAGTCCCAGCAGCTGAAGTCTCTGGTGGTGGGAATGTGGCTACCAGACTGGCTCCTGAATGATCAGACAGGAAAGTTCCCTTCACACCAGGTGAGCATGGAGGGGGTCAAATGAGGTGTAATCTAACCCATCCTGCATGTGGGAAATAATGTCCGGGGCAAAATTGTCTGAGAGCAAGGTGGTTGACTTGTAAAAATAGTTTGCAAGTGTGAGAAATCAGACAACCAGGACTCAGGAGCACAGTAATGATTAAAAATCTGAGGTTCATACTAAACTGAAACCCCAATGAGATTCCCAAGCTCAGCTGAATGTGTCTTGAAAATTTAAATGGATAAACGTGTAGGACAGAAATAGATGGTCTTTTTTACCTAATGTAAAAAACTCTTAAAAAAAAAGGTTCTTTTCTGAAGCTGTTAGAGTAGAGAAAGAAATAGGACATTTTCTTATTTCCATTTACCAATACAGCACATTATAGACAAGGAGAAAAAAAAACTAGGAAAGAGGAAGAAAAACTGACAGTACATTTTTCTTCTCATATAAAGCCTGAAGAATATTTTTCTGTCACACCTTATTATATAAAATGCTAAGCGTGACCCCTTTTTTCTGATTTGTTCTTAAAAAAACACACACTGAAAACAATGAGATTTGCTTCAATTAAGGGAAACTTAGACCTTAATAGCTTACTTAAAACATTGCATTATTCTTAAATATCCTTTTGGTGTCTAAAAGAAAATCCAGTGTCATTAGTTTGCTGACAAAGGCATTGCCTTTTGTTTTTCTCACAGCATCTCTGAAAATACTGCTGGTTGAATCAAACCCATTTCACTAACTTCTTTATAGGGCATTGTTGGGTCTTGCTGCCTAGAAATAATGGAGGAAAAAAGAATTAAAATAGTTAAAATAATGCACTTGAATGTTTTCCGCACCTCTTGCTTACTAAAGCTAAAAGCTATATGAGAATATGTGGCATACTTGAAAGATGCTATTTTTTTATTTTCCTTTTCTGTTTTGTCTGGTTTTTAGTAGCTAGTAAAGACTAACTATTTAGTAGTAATAAAAAGTGGTCTCACCTTAATGAAATGTACTCTGTTTCAACAATAGTTACATATCTTTCCCTACACTAACATTTTTCTTAGTTCTAAATAATGTTTCATATATCATATTTGTTATTATTTAAGTCTTGGAAAGTTAACTTCTACGTTTGTTTCTGTGGCTAAAAAGCTGATATAAATCTCCTTGATGGTTTTTCGTCTGTAAAGAGATGGGAAGGAAGAGGTAGAAATGTGGAAAACATAATTTACATTGTACATAGAAGTATGCATTTTTCAAAGTGTTTATTTTCCCTTTCTGGGGAATTAATTATGTCTGTTCCATTGAGAACACTCATCAACTTAAAGCTCTTTAAGTTTTACAGTCAAGTAATTAACAAGAGACTTGGATACTGTCATCTATGTTAACAGTTTTCTGATGGATGTTACTTAGTGTAAAATTACTTTGCACCATCCCTAGCTGCTTCGCTGCTGCAGGAATTTACCAGCCTTACAATCAAAGACAGTAACGTGGCTTGCTCCTTGAAGAACAGAACAGCGTTTGGAGTAATGTGGGCATTTTTCATAGCTGTTAAAATCCCAGCAGCTGAACTTCATCTTACCTGAGGGGTGGCAGGTGGTACAAAGACCTCTCTGAGGGTAACTCTCTGCTCTAACTTACTTGCAGCTCCTCTTCAGACTGTAAGAGTAAGAGCTCCTTTACCAAGTGGGTGCAGCTGCATGAAGGGGAGAGGTGATGGAAGCACCTGGGCTAATTGTACACACCAGTTTTTCATTAAGGCCTTGTAAAGCAGTTTCTGCTTTGTATGAATAGCAGAGGAGGAGCCTTGGGGATAAAGGTGAGGTGGTTATAGGGGCTTTTCTGTGAGGACACGGTTTCTGCTGGTGTGGAAGGGAGGAAGGTGTAATGTGGATGCATTTCTAAGCTGGCTTACTTCTATGAGCATTGTCACAACTTATTTATGGTAAGTGAGTTTTATTCCCAGATGCTCTTTAATTCACTGTCTGAGGGACAAGTTCTGTGGTGAAGGCTGCAGATGGAGACAAGTCTTGGGGAAAAAAGAAAATAGATATGTCTAAGCCTTAGTTCAGTATATAACCCCCTTCTTTTCATGTGTCTAAGCCTTAATTGAGTATATAACCTCCCTCTTTTCCTAGTAAAAGACTTTATACTACCCATGTTGTGAATGTTTAGGTAAAAATAAAAGAGCTATCCCTTCCAAAAGTGCTGGCTGTTAATGTTAGCATGTATCAAGCAGGTGCTTGAGACTGTTGTACATGTTTAGGGGAGCTATTTGGATTGGAGTCCCAAGTGTTTCTTGAAATGAATTATTGACATGTAGCTTACTGACCTCTTTGCTGCAAGATGTGAATTTAGTTGAATGAACTTAGTTTAATCCTTGGTTATATCAATATTTAGGAAGGCAAAATAAGTCCTAGGGGGACAGGGGCTGTTGATTTATGCCAAGGCCGTGTAAAGCACTCCAGTCGTTGCTCCATAATCCATGTGACCAAAATACTGTATTGATGGAACCTTAACGCTCTGGTAAATGGCACAACTGGTGTTTAAGGAGTATGGAGGTGGTTTCACAAAAGATGTATTAGCCCTTGGCAAATGGGAATGGTATTTAAGCCAAGCTTATTTGCTTTTTTCCTGCTATTACTTCCCTTGCCTTCTCTGTTTGTGCCAGAAACGTTGTTTAGATGCCAGATTTCCCATTTGTGCCTATCCTCTGACTGTATAATTTACCTCAGCAGTATAATTAAAATCACTACCTAGATTACAGCTGAGTTAAGTTCTTACCAAGGCTTTTTGTTTCAGCTTGGCTTTTTTTTTTTTTTTTTTTTATGACATTGGAAAAGGCCTCTTTTTTTTTTTTTTTTTTTTTTAAGTGACCTTGGAAAGGACCTCTTCTGTTTTGGTCTAGACATTCAAACTGAGTCCACAAACTTTGACTGCATTTTTGTTTTTCCAAGATTTTTTTTTTAAGACAAGAATGATTTCTTCATTACTCTTTAAATAAACCACAGTTAGCTAAATGAGCCAGTTTGGTACTGTTTTTAACCTCAAGTTAGTTGGCTTACCCAGACTTAGTCTTATAACTTGCATCGGCAATAGGGCAATGGTAGGAACATGCTTTGGAGTTCAAACCAGAACCCTTTCGGTCTAACTTCTCTGATTTATCATGTGTTTCTGGAGAACACCTAGTCCACTAGGTGATGTTTTTAAATAGTATGTGAAAATGCTACCTTGTTTATACAGGGTATTTGTAAAGCCAAGTATCAAATAACTGATCTCAGAGCTGTTCAGTCAGAGGAATGTTTCAGTTTAATGAGACGTTTTGGTTACAAGAATTGCTGACATAACATTCAGTTTGGTTTTTCTGCAGCCTGTGCTCAGAAAACTCTTTACTGAAAACTCTTCCTGCATTTGCAGTTTTATATCTGACATTTGCAAAGTAATTTTCCAGCAGAGTTCCAGTTGGATTAAGAACAGAAAATATTAAATTAATGTGCAGTGAGTTTAATTTTACTTGGTGATACCTTGAATGTAACATCTACAATATTCTGAGAATGAAAAACCTGTTCTAATTCAGACTTTCAGAACTAAATTGTAGTTTTGCTCATATTTGCTTCAGTCTCTTGGGGTTTTTTTGTTAACAGATCTTTCTTTTTTCCTTTACAATGCTCTGTACAGAAGAGAGAAGTCACAATTACATTAGGTTTTTATTAGAATGATTTTTCTGTTTAATCAATGCCATTTTGCTTTTGGTAAAAATGCTAAGCTTTGATTGCCTTTTGATAAAGCTTACTGGAAATCAGTTTGCTTCATTACTTGCCCAGCAGAAGAGGAGGAAATAAATACTGTGTTAAAAAAAAAAGGTGGTTCTCACAGTCACTGCAAGAGATCTTTGGGAAGAATTCACTCTGAGTAGTGCCCAAGCCTAGAAAATAAGTGGTCTTAACTTGTATATAACCAAGTACATTGTGCTAGAGTAGAAGTGAGCCTTTTGTTCTCACTTTTGCCTCTTTTTGCATCTAATTCAGCGGTTTTTAAGCAACTACCTAATTGTAAGTGCATGAACAGCCCAATAGATTTTTCATGCTGAAGTGCCTTAAACTGTAAGGCAATGAGCTTGGCCTTTTATTTCTTTCGAGGAAAGGAACATTGGTGTTTGGGGCAGCAAAAGAATTCTATTTCTCTTCTAAGGAATTTGGGACATTTCTATTTATTCCAGAAAGAATATTGGTAAGAATTATATTTGTGGCTTTGAAGTGAGAGCTGTTACTAGAGTGTCATTTTGGGTGTTAGAAATGGTAACATGTTATGGAAGGGATTCAAGAAACAATGGTTGTTAATAGAGGTTTATTTATTTTTTAATTCCTTTTCATTTGGTGAACTCAGTGCTATTGTGACATCTTTTAGATACTGCACTGCAGTCTCCTTTTAATGCAAGGTTTATGCCAGGTAAATGACATCTTTTGATTTCTGATGGGAATAGTGTTTCTCAAGTGTCAGAAAAGGTGTTTGAGTTTTAGATTTCTTTAGAAGTTGTTTTTGTTGTAGTTTGGTATGTTTGTGTTGGTGGGGTTTTTCCCCCCCTTTGGGATGTGACGATCCCTTTGATGATTCCTTGAAAAATAAGTCTTCCAGGAGAGTAGGAATAGGGAGTATGTTTAAAGTCAATAAGAATATCACATCATGTAAGTCAGTACTTTTGTGTATTGGTGGAGGAATATGTTCTGTGTTTTGCTGCAGGCAAGCCAGTGTCAGGACAAGGCATTTTGTTATACTTCTGTCAGCTATACTGTTTTGGTGATATATTACTGGCTGCATATAGAATATTTTGTCTTTGTCATTGTGGGAATGAATGTATATCATACATAACTAACCTTAAAGCACTGGGGAAAAAACCCATACCAAATTATTTGCTACATTTCAGGCATAACTCATGTCAGTGATAATTGAAGTTTGAGAACAGCCTTATTATTTTGGCATTTAAATAATGAGGGTTGTGTTATCTTATTTCAAAATATCCACATATGTGCTCTGGGCATTTCTTGAATATGATTTTGACTCGTGTAGTATAGGAAGCAGCTCTCGAAAGATCACTGTTACTGCAGTTGGAGCTAAATGTTCAGGTGAAAATTGGTTTTAGATAAAATTAACATCTCAAAATTTACTTCCTGTCTTGTGCCCTCCTGCATCCCACAAAAAAGAAGTGTCAGAATTTGGGGTGAAATAACTTCGTATGACTTTTTTTTCCCTTTAGATTATTTGTTGTTTTACTGGCCTTTCAAGTAGGAGATATATTTGTGTGTTAGATTTCTGTTGATTTCCTGAGATTGACCAATGGAGCATGTGAGAGATAGCAGGACTTAGCAGGTTATTTAACCTACTGCTAGTATTTGCTGGTGATTCAGATGTTTCTATTCTTCATACAACATTAATGATGCTTTTTGCTAAATTGCCTCTCCAAACTAAATAATGCTAGAGAAATGAGCAACTTTCTTCTCCTAATTTGAAGGTAGCATAGTCAAATACATTAGTCCTCAAATCAGTTGTTCAGACATTTGAAGAGACAGCTTTGTTAGTAGCACAAGAGTTATATAAATAATCATGCTGAAGGGATTTTCTTGCTGTTCTGTCTAAGGAGTTTCTTTGGATCTCTTTGGGTTTATGAAGCAGGATTGCAGAAGCACTCAGGCTGGAAGAGATCTCAGGAGATATTTAGTCCAAGGATCTGCTCAAAGCAGTCACCATTAAATTAAGACCATACTGTCTGGGGCTGTAAAGTCTCTGAGGATGGAGATTCCAAACTTCTCTGGATTCTGAAGCTTTGTTATCCTCATGGAGAAATCTTCCCCGCTTACCCCCCTTTATGCAGTTGTAACCACCTCTTTATGGCAGGGTGGGTGCTTCTCAACCTTCTGCTGTGCACCACCATCAATAACCTGCCTCTGTTATCTCAACAGCTTCCCTGTAGTACTGGAGCTCTGCTGTTAAGCCCCCCGGAGTCTTCTTTTCTTCTAGGCTGAACAAATCCTATTTCATCAAATCCTGTTTTCTCCAGCCCCTGACCATCCTGGCTGGCCTCCAGTGGATTCACTCAAGTTCCCCCCAGTTTTTCTTGTTACAGCACAGTGAGCTATCATCCTTCGTTTATTCCAGAGCCCCATGCTGGGTCATCTTTAGCTAAACATCCAGAAGGACTTCTGTATCCTTGTCTACAGAGCTCCTAACCAGGTGCTCTGGGCGCAGGAGCAGTGGTGGAAAGGGTCAGTCCATTCTAGATGCAGGACTTGCTTTGCCCTTATTGAGTTTTGTGGGGTTCCTCTATATTTATCTATATAACATTGCATTGCTTAATTAGTTTGTACTTTGTGGTACAGTGTGTCTTGTGACCCATTTTTATGAGAAAACCCCATAGAAATGTGACTAAGAAGCCTTGATAAGTTATCCAATTTTCTGTCTGCTTGGGACAGGATTACAATGTATGATGGTGCTGAGACATAGCACATATATACTTTCTTTAAATTTTGTGCAGTATTATGCATTTATTATAAGAGTATTTATATTTTTTAAAAATATTAGGCGCATAAAGTATTAGTGCTATGAGGAGCAAGAAAAATGTCTTAGTTGATAAGACATTCACTTGCAAATTAAGAGACTTGTACCTTGTCACAAATTCCTTTATCTACCTTTAACAAAGATTCTGCTTGTATTTCTCACTTTTACTTTTTCTCTCTTCCCATCAAGTTGTCAAGGCATGACATTCCTCCTGCCACGTTCAGTGAACAAACAGTAGAGCTATGGGTTCTTCTTGCTTTAAAACTTAGCAGAGTATTGAGCCTTGATTCCAAATTTAATGTCTATGTTTTTCAATGGCTTGCAAGTTGAGGTATAGGGTAACACAGGAAAATAAATAATGATGTTGACTGAGATGAAAAAGCAAACTTTTATGCAAGTCAAGGTTATACTCAAGTAGAGAAAGCCAACAGAAAAATCAGCAATTTCTTTTTCTGGTTGGCTTTGTGGGATGCTATTAAGCATCATTTGGAAAATGTGGTAGTGACTGGCAATAATGATTTCACTCTTTTTATGGGCTTGTGCTCTCAGGTCATTGATGTTGAGTGCCATTTTTAATAATTAAAATTTATTTTAAAATTAAAATAATTTAATTTTTAATTCTACAAATTTGACAATTTTTCTCAAATTTCCACTTGACCTCAGCTCTCATTAGCATATCCAATTGGTTTTTGTTTTCTTTGACTTTTTTGGTTCCTTTTCAAAGAATGTCAGAGGACCTTTTTTATAACTATGCTCATGAATAGCTCTTGAAGTGGTGGATTTTTTCATGGAAATATGTGGCCAGATTTCCTTGCACACTTGGAAATCTTCGTGCTATAGTGTTTAACCACTCTTGTTTGCCTTCTGTTCCTTCTGTCTTTATTAGACATTATTCAAACATGGTGTAATATACTTGTGATGGATTCTGTCCTATAGTTAGACTTCAAGTAGCTAATCTGCCTTGCAAAACATGGCTGGTGAGTCTTAACTTAGTCCCTTTTTACTTGACAGTGGTGGCAAAGGTTATACCAATACCCATTCAGGAATAGGTTGCTTCATGCAGAACCTGATCCAAGTGTTAGTCTCCCTTTAAGTCCAGGGCTGACCTATTCAGCCTAGAGTTCCTCCATGGGACAGGAAGAGGATGTTTTGAAAGGAAGATCCATGTGCATGTTTGCTGCCATTCAAAAGGACCGGGGAAAAAAAGGAGGGGGAGTAAGTGAGGAAAACTGGACTGAGTGGATGCTCATTAGCAGGATCTGAATTTTCCACTTAAGTGGCCATATCATCCTGCAGGCATTGATGCTTGCAGAACTGCTCACTGCTAACATGTTGGACTCTCTGAAGGTGGAACAGGCACTTTGAAAATGAGTGCTCTTTTTGAGAGAGAAAATCCTACTTGTAATGGCTGTAGTTTTCTAACTGCATCATGATTTCTGATTATTTGTTCCTGTATGGTCTAAAGTGATTTGGGTTTGTTATCATTTTATAGGGTATTTTCACACCCACTCAGCAGGAGAAGAGATGCTTTCAAATGGACTTGTAAAGGATTATGGTTTGAATCAATTTTGAGGTCAGGAATCAATTCAGAAGCCTTAGAAAAAGCTCACAATAACCATCACCTATTTGTAAGCCAGTATCCTAAACTGACTTTGGTTCACTGGGTAGTCTTTTTCTGAGAGCTTTAAAGTGTTGAGTAAGTGAGGAGGCTGTGTTGCTCACTCTACCAACACTGTATTGACTCAGCAGTATTTCCCTATTTACACAGTGGGCAATTTCAGTTCATTATCCATAACAAGCTTGTGTTTATGCTCTTCCTAGTTAGATATTTTTGTGCATATTGGCGTCTACAAATTAAAAGCTCTTTTTTTGACAGATTGGAAAATGTGTGTCATTTCTGAGCTCTTTTTGTGCCCTGCTCCTTCTCCTCTGACTCTGCAGTTTTTGCTTTTTAAGCAAGTAGTCCTTTTTTTTGTTGTAAAGGGAAACAAATAGCAATATGCATTACAGCAATAAAAAAAGCACAATTGATTTCATAATGTGGGAACTTTGGAAAGGAAAAGTGCTGTATCTCCGTTCCAGGTGGGAATTCCAGTTGTGCAAGGATCAAGCTAAAAATACATTGGATAGACTATTTTTCTATATTGCATGATTCCCCACCCACTGAATTCCAGGGATTGTCCCTCTTATAGGACATTTAAATTATTGTGTATACCCTTGTATACACGTTGTATTTAATTAACCTTATGCTTTGAACCAATTTCTGGCTTGTAGAAGAATCAGCTGTTTTCTGAGACAAAATGGTCAAACAGTGTCACTGCTGACAGTAAAAAAGTCCAAGAGCAGCCAAATGACTGAAAGCCAAATTTGCCTTTTAAAGTCCAACAAAGTACTTTGTGTCAAAGGTAAAAGCAGCTGATGCTCTCTCTTCTGTTAGCACTCACTGTTTCTCTTTAGATGGAAATAGGAGTGATAGAGCATAATATATTTCCCTGCCGAGGTGAGAAAGCGGCAGCATCTTAATTCTACTAACATCACGACCTTAAAATGGTATTTAGTGCTTTTGATGCACGTGAAAATATAGGGGGAGTTTTATGAGGTATCCTAAGAAAATGAAGAGCATGCAAAAATGTGCAAGCAAAAAAAAAATCATGCAAGGTTTGTAGACTATGAATCCTGCAGGCTTTGATTTTTTTAAATTACTTTTCTAGTGTCTTGTCCAGCTATGTGAAGATACAAGGCTCTAAAGAGTAGAATCTAAATTCCCTATGTTTTTTTATTTACTTCAAAATATCATACACAGTCATATTTGGGATTTGAAGGTGACTCTGGAGGTCATCTAGTCCAGCCTTCCTCAGAGCAGGACCAGCTGGAGCTGATTGCTCAGGTTCATGTCCTGTTGTGTTTTGAGTGTCACCAAGGAGGCTTCATTATTTCTGTGAGCAACCTTTCCCCAGAGATTTCAACCACCCTCACAGTGAATAAGTGTTCTCTTATGTTTAAGTGAGGGTTTCTATATTTCAATTTATGCACATTGCTTTTGTCCTTCTTGCAGATACCGCTGAGGAGAGTCTGTCCTTTCACTGCCCAACATCAGATATGATATTTGCGTGTGTGTGTGTGTATATATATATATATATATTTTATTTTTTTAATATGTATATATAAAAATAGTTCTGGAGGACTGCCTTACTTCCCTTGACCTGTTGGCAGTGTTGTACATAATGAGGCCTGGAATCCTTTGCTTCCAGGGCACAATGCTGGCTTGTGTTCATCTTCTTGTACATCAGGACTCCCAAGTCTTTCTTCTTATGCATTTTATACACTCTTCTTGTACATTAGTCTTGCACAGCCACGTATTTCTCAATCAGGCAGAGCGTCACATAGCAGTTAAGAGGCCCAAATCCAGACAGGAACTGGGGGTACTCAGCCCTGCAGGATGTACTTGACAATTAGCCTGATTGGGTCCTTAGAAAAGGTCTGGCTTACCAAAAATAATGCCTCAATGGGCTACTGGTAGCAGTTGCTGCATGATTTTATTATGTTATGTTCTGAATTATTTTTTAAAATGTCATTTTATTGCACAATCCCTCTTTCAATACTACATGCAACTTCCATAAATGTTTCTAAATTCTGCCTACAAAATATCTATAGGTTTCATACTAACGATAGACTGTCTGTATACTCTAAGATGAAGATTCTACAGGAAGTGCAGTAGAATATTAAAACTTTCAAACATCAGTAAGAGTTTGGGGTAGTTAATATTTTGCAGGATGCAGTTATTCTCAGAATTAGATCCTGGAAAGAGTGATTAACCGAAACAATTTCTTTTGCACTTTTCCTCTTTTCTCAAATGATCTATACGGATCTTGGTTAAGGTAACTTTAACTAAATGTAATGTGAAGTTAAGAGTATTTTTTTACCCAATCACAGTAAGTTCTTTTCAAGTCTAGTTGAATTTTGCTCTGGGGTACTCAAGCACTTCATGTCACAAGGTATCAGGGAATGACAGTGCAAGATCTGTGGCTGTTTCTGCTCTTAACACTGCAGAGGCAGTATTAGGCTCTGTGAGGAAGACTAAGGTGACACCATTTTCTCAAAGGCTACTGCTTTCTGTCTTCAAACTATATTTCATTTAAAGGTTTGCATGTGTTTTAGTTCTTGAATCCCAGGGACAACATGTTCAGTGTCTGAGCCCATTTAAAAAAGGCAAGAAATCTCCTTTGCTGCAGTACTGTAAATAACCTGGCCTTCATCTTTGACTGGGTTAATGTTATTTCTGAGACCACTTTTGCCATTTAACCAGAGTTTTATATGGAGTTGAGTCATCTGACCTTCATCCTTTTAGGACAGCATATGTGATTGTGACTGTGGTTGTAACTGCTGAAGTTGAAGATTTTTAGGATTTGGGCAATCAGATTAAATATTCTAAACTAAAATTTTGATAACACTTCACATACTATGCTGCCTTCCGTTCCTTAGTGTTCTGTCATTGTAGCTGACAAGAGAGAAGAAGGGGAAGCAAATATGTTTTTATTCACATGGCATTAATTGAAATTCAAGCATATGGTGTCAGAAAGGTAACATCTTGCTGAAAGTTCAGGTTTACTTACTACTGTAAATG
Organism: Grantiella picta; assembly: GCA_013397955.1. NCBI lineage: Eukaryota > Metazoa > Chordata > Aves > Passeriformes > Meliphagidae > Grantiella > Grantiella picta. The sequence goes on along the minus strand of VZRM01006014.1, from coordinate 2,945,858 downwards.
AAAATACTCTGTAAATGAAAATACTGATATGAAAAGCAACTGTAAAACTAGGACTTCATAAAATGTTCTACCTAAAAAAGGGCACAGATAAAAGGTTGCTTCTGGCATTATATTTTACAAGACTGTATTCTGACTGTGGGTGGTATATTTAGTGTTTTGGTAAATTAGTATAGTACAGACAACACTGAAAGAATATAACACTATCTTTATCATAAATCAAGAAAAGGGTATGATTAAATGCAAGTGCTTAAAAATTGCTATGGAAGCATTTGCTTTTTGAATATTTTATGGTTTTATATTTGACTGGCTATTAGATTATGTTACTGTAATGATAAATATTAAGTGGTTGGTACAATATTAAGTATTGTCCATTTGCATAAATGTGCAGCTTCATTGAAGGAAGAAAATGGGTGTATTTTTAATACAGGGCTACTGCTTTCTAGGATTAACTTTTTTTCCCCCACAAAAAACCACCTGCTATTCTTTGTGTATTTCCATTTAATTTTTATTAGTTGTATAGCTATATTTGGGTATCTCACACACTGAGATTGTGCAGCTTGATGAATTTTTCCATTTCCCATTTTACTGCACATTTATGGTGCTATTGTCAACCCCCATTATGCTAGTCTGACAAACCACTCTTCCTCCTAAAGACCCAGTCTATAGCTGTAACTTGGGCCATAAATATATACACAGCTGTGCAGATTTTAGTTTAAGCCTTCATAAAGAATGATCACAGCTGCAGGAGGAGGTAAGAGTTGAAATATATACATGGGGGTAGGGGAATGCAAAAGACATTGGTGAGAGGGAAAAGAAGAACTGATGGCTTGAAATAAGGGTATTCAGTGTTTCAGCTGTTTATCTCTTATTCCTTTAATTGATGTCTTGGAGGCATGGTGGCGATACAGTGAATCAATGCTTTTGTGTTGGAAGCAGTTTTTCTCCTTACATGTAATTTTGTGATTTTGTGGCTCTAACAGACTGCTAAGTGGCTTTAACAGACTGTTAAGTGTGAGGATAAGAAGATACTGCAGATATATGAGACACAAGTACAAAATGAAGGTTGTCACAAATGTGCTGATGATCATAATTGTGAAAATAACGGGAAGTGACCATGGCTTGCGCAGTTAAATGACAAACATATTGCAACACACCCTTTCCAACATCACCTCTTCATATTTTGCTTGTGTACGCTATTATGTATTTTGGTTTGCTGTATTAGATGCAGAATATTCTTGAAAGAACTTGTATAGGTCATGCCAGACTGAAAGTGATGAATGAGACAGATGGTGATTGAAAGGTTGAGTTGACAATAAAGCAATGAATGTAGATCTCAGCATCATGCTGATGCAGTTGTCTATTTAGAAAGCAAAAAAGACCTAAAAATGATTGAAGGTGGATAATCTTTTAATGTATGTTACTTCTCAAATGATCTTTAAGTTATTTCAATGGCAGTTGGGGGTGTTTTTTGAATAATTCAATAAAGCATTAAGTGATGATCTTAAACCTGATGGCCAAAATAAAAAAGCAATGTGTAATAATTTTAGGAGAATCTTTTCAATATCTGTTTGAATTTATCTCCTCTAGTAATGTGAACAATAAAATATATGAAGCACCAGTCAGACCTATATTATTATAGCACACATAGATGTGAAGTTCTGCATGTTCAGTTTTAGCAGATTGTTGGAATGTATCATTAGATAGTAATGGATTGTCAGCTTTCAAAGTGCAACTGATATGTTCTTGCTGACTAACAGACTAACAGAGTGTGTAATGATTCATATAGGAAAGGATAAACCTACATTTTAATATGTAAGAAATTCTAATTTAAAAGAACTTGCACAAGTTGTCAAAACCCCCACAATGAAGAGTTAACAGTTCCTGCTCATCTGCAATGAAGTCTATTCTAAAAACTTCATTAAAGAAGGAAGCTACAGATGGCAAATTATGGTAGCTGTGAAATAAGTTTCCTCAGGGGCACTTGGAAACCTTGTAGTTTTCATTTTTTATCAGAGGAAGTGATGGTCACTGTCAACAAAATGCAGTTTGGTATTTTTTTGCCTTTCTCTACAACTTCCTAGGCTTGCCTTTTCTTTTTTTTTTTTTTTTTTTTTTGGTGTGTGGGCTGTTGTTGATGGCGGGATGTTTTTTTTTTTTCCTAATGTTATGTCCAATAAAGTTGGGTCCTTTCCTTGATAAAATTATTATCATTGTACAACTATTGATATTTCAAAGGCAAAAGATTTTCTAAATGATTTACTGAAGCTCATGGTTTACTGAAGCTCCTCAGATCTAAAGCAAAGAAAAAGGGTTGTATATTAAACCCCTATATTTTTATTAGATAAAAAGGGTCTTGCCATGTATTCCTTCTGGAGTTGGAGCACTTTTATTTCCCAAAATTTTCTTATTTCGGTCTGGAATTTTTCCTGTACAGGAACTGTGGTATGCTAATTTAGAAGTATTGCTTCCTAGTGTAGTAGTCAACAGGATTGTGTATAGGAATAGGATGTTCTCTTAAATCTCTGAGGGCTTTATTGAGACCTTAATATATGAATCACGCTGTCTCTAGTGCCAGAAGGCTTTTAAGTTGTATTGCCACCAGTTTAATGTGAAGGGGATCACTGTCTGGCAGATCTGCTACTCTGGAACAGGTTTTGCTGCTGTGCCGTGACCATCAGGGTGTTAAACAGCCAGCTGTAAAAGCTCTTGGGATTTGTGTAGGGTTTCTGCTTGGGGATTCCTCTGTGTCTTAGGTGCAGCATTCCATATTCATAGTTTAAAATATTTGACTGATCTGTTATTCATACTGCTTCTCTAATTTACTCAGTTCTCTCCACTCTGGTTCCTTTTGAGGATATTATGCTGCACACAAAGTATTTGAGAAGGATATGAAAAGAGATATGTCTGGTCCTCCTGTGCTTGATGGAGCATCATACCTTTTCTATTGCAGGGTCTGAAAGCAACAAGAACAGCCCACGATCATGCTAAATACTTCTCTTGGAGAAAAAGGAGTTTTCAAATGAGATATTATTTAAAGATTTTTTTAATTCAACTTTTTTCTCCCCTTTATAGTTATCATTTGATGATGAAGGATTTCCTAAAATAGGCTAGAAAAGGGCAACTTGAGTATTTTGTTTGAAACTTGCATGTAGGAGGAGTCTGAACATAAGTAGGCAAGCAAAGATTGAGAACATAAATGCATAGAAATTCCTGTGTCTTGCAGGGCATGATGATTTGGTGACAAGTAGAGATAGGCATTGATATTTCGGGCTTCATTAGGAATGCTGCACTTAGATGAAGAAGGCTTAAATGAAAGGCTAAAACTCAATGTTGTGTCAGCAATGGAGAGATGTTTGACATCTCATGTGTTGAAGTTTTGAGGTATTTACTCTGATATTAATACTGACAGGCAACTGGTTAGTATACAGAGTATGTTACTATTTTCAAAGAAAGGGGAAAAATTACATTCAGATTATATTTGTATAGACAATTTTGTAATGGAGTAAGAATGAAAAAACTGAAAGAAGTGAAATAATATAGTACAAATCCACATAAGTGAAACTGACAATTTAGAAAATTGTCTTCAGTACATATTTGCCATTAATTTAGTACTTATTTGGAAGTATGTTGCCATGATTTTTTTGTCACCATTTCCAACTGAAACAAGCAAAATTTTGAAACACTAGAAGCAATTACACACTTGGAAATCTTATATTAAGTACTGTAATATTAGTTGTAATGGAAAGAACGATCGAGAGATTGCTATAGGTTGTTTGGATCTATGATCTATTATTGTGTTCAGAAGTCTTAAATTATGGAAAATATCTTTATATTTCAGTTATAGTTCATTAATTAGAAGGCATTTAATTTCACTTTTTCCCTGGGAATAGATTGTTTCTATAGCTTTTTCTTAAATCCCTTCCAATTTCTCACTGCCTAAAAACTCTGAATTTTAAAGTCAGCTGGTGAGCTACTGAGAGAAGGATTCGTGCAGCTTTTCTAGATGGCTTGTCAGAAGAAAGGGCCAAACATCATGTGCCACTGGATCTTTGTGCAATTCCTAGAGCACCCATGGAGCCTAAGTTTAACCTCTGGCAAACTTGTTTGCATGAGTTCTATGAGGCTTTTTCTGCTGATGAAACTAAGTTTAGGATTTTAGTTTAGTTCAGTAATATTAGTTAGTGTTTGGAGAGGAAGGATTGTAGTATAAACTTGCCAAAGAAAAGCCTGCAGTCTGAGTAGAGTCAATGCTTCCCTGACTGAGAGTTGCTTTATGCATGTCTGGTATGCTTCAGTATTTCAGAGAAGTTCTACAAACAACACCAACAGTGAAAATTCCTTTTATTTACATGTACAGGATACAATTATACGTGATTTTGGTATCTTAAAAGATCTTTATTTTTCAAAGCACACAGCACTGCTTATTTATGTAAAAAGATTTCTATATATCAACACAAAGTTCATATTTTGAAGAAGTGACTTTATAGAGAAGTGTGTAAAATCCACAAGTGCCTGCTGTACACACATGTATGTTAAAAGAAAATGCTATTCAGGGGAGTGCAGTAACAGTGGTGTGTGGTACAGAGTCATTAGCGAAACTTCTATCTGTTCATTCTTATTGTCATTTTGCAGATTTCTGTTTAACAGCAAGTAAACAATCATAGTAGTTCTGTCATGAAAGTAACATAGCAGTCACATTGGAGTTTAGTGGCTCAGAGGAGTGACCTTGCTTCTTTCCATTGTTGTATTTTTAATATAAATGTTGTTGATACAATGGCATCAGCAGTGGATATTCTTTCCTAAAAGTTATTTTTTGGTCAAGTAGAGAATCCCTTAACAGTGAGTAACCCTGAAGTCATTCTTAGAATCTCTTCAACCATCTGTCCTTGGAACTTAGGAGACAGCTTGAGATGCTGCTGTTAACCCCATGGTGGGATTTGTCAGTGGTCATTATTTGGATTTTTTTTTTTTTGAGTGGGATAAGGCTTTTTTTTTCCCCTTTCGTAATATTAGTTATTAAAAAAAGGCACTTGCATCAAAAATAGACAATCTTCTGTGACTTGGTTATTGACAATAACTGCTTTTCCTGTTCTGCCTGTAGAAGATTCAAGAAGAGTTCACTATTTAGTCTGCTTACCAGTAATTTCATAGAGAAGACCTCAGAATTACTGATATTTTTATGAAACTACCCTTTTATTGGTATATTAAATGAGTCTAGGACGAGTAGCTTGTAATAAGTTTTGGGTTATTCTTCATGAAGTGGGGTAGAGTACAGCAAATGAAAATTATTTGAAGTTCATTGTGGGTGGCTTAATAAAGGCAGGTTGACTTTCAAATTACAACTGAATGATAGTCTCAGTATTTCCTCTTTCACGCTGAGTATGTTTGAAAATTAATTAAATTTAAGAAAATATTTTCAATTTTATCTAGCTATCCTAATCAGAATCAAGCTGAATAGAGACCTAAGGACTTGTGAATGCTTTGAGTATGTCAGAAAATTTTGCCTCTGTTTAGCCAACAGCTATAATGCATCTTTTTTCCTCAGTGGATCACCTTTGGGGTAGGGCATCAGAAATTTTTCTGGTGATGACTCATCCCAAAATTCCATTTGGAAACCTCCGAGGAATCTCACACTCTTTTGCTCTTAGGATGTTTGAACTCTTGCAGCTGTGAAAAATAATAAAACAGACCTATAAAGGAAGCTGACAGAATGAACCAGAAGGGAGCAATGGAGGGTTCTTTCCACCTACCCTGTGTTTAGGCTGAGACTGGAGTTTAACTTGTGGTCCAATTTACTAGCCAATTCTGCTGTTTCTGTTTGCCACCTCGTTATTTTGTGGTTGGTAGTTACAAATTAGTACATCCTGTATGGAGTCAAAGATGTTCTCTTCCAGTAATGCAAGAAGAAATTGTGTTGTTGAGACATAAAGTTATGATTATAGCTTAAATACATGTTCTTTTTTCACTTTAAAAATCCAGCTTGAAAATCCACTAGAATATTTGCTTCCCTCTGCCAGAAAACAAAAGTTGTGGATATATATGTACTTTGTATTAAAATGCTTCAAATCCTTACTTAATAAACTTAAATACATCATACTTTAAGTGAACACAGTAAATTTCTGCTGTTCTTATCTGAAGAATCAGCATTCAGTACCTTTGCCAATTAATTTCAGAAGTTTGAGATACCTACAATGTAGGGTTTTCAGGAATGTGTTTATTGTCCTCTTTTTTTAATATTAATTCTTTTTCCCTCCAGTTACTCTTGATCTGAACCTGTGTTCTTTTTACCTGCTAGGCTGCTTTTTCTCTCCAGTGAAGACCCTTGTTATGCTTGGAAGTCTACAGGGTGATGCTGCTGTTCTGATCTTTGGCACTGTGTGGGTGTAGCAAAGGCAGGGAGAAAATTTCCATGTTGTTTTCATAGCAGGCACCTGACACCCAGAGCTGAATCAGACTTTTAAACAGAGTAGTTTCTTTTCAGGGATAATTAATCTCAAAAACTTCATGATATTTGTGAATCTAGTTTTTTTGATTCTCAATAGGAAAAAAGAAATCCAATGAGTTTTGAAGCTGTATTTAGAGAAAAGGAAAGATAATTTTCTTTGATAAAACCTTTCATACTGTGTTGCCATTACTTGTTGAATATCCAGCCTAAAATGAAATAAAACTCTTCTAGCAAAAAATCTAGAATGAAATCAATTGTAAATATAAAGAAGGGACAGAATTTTTACTTGCTAAATATAACATTCATATTTCAGTAGATGAAAAACCCCAAATATTTTCAAAGTAGCTTTTAAAGGGAAATCTTTTACTTGGAGTCAAAACAAAGAAGGCACTGAAACGTTGGGATATTCTATGAAAAGTAGTTTTCTATCAAAGCTGTTGCTGAGTTCTTGCTTCAGCCTTTCCACTGACGGGTAGGAATAGGAGTTTATCCTACAATAAAAAGAGGGGATCAGTCAAACACTGTGATTTATTGGATTACCCCAGTTTTAAAGGTTTTGCAAATTATTTTATGCTAACACTGATGACTTTCCTGGATGCATGCATGACTGCAAATGTAACACATGCTCTCTTTCCAAATGTGTGGGCTGAATAACTCTTTTTATTTTGATGATCTTTTAAAACCCATCAGATCTCTCAGCTCATGTTTCTCTTAAATGTAAGTTGGTGTGTGAATGAAAATGTTGGCTTCCATTGAGCTCCATATTAAAAAAAAATCACATTGCACTCAACGCTGTAGCTTAAAGAAATGAAGCACCATCAAAAAGAAGTAGAATTATCTGTTACTGAAAAACTGAAAAGACAGCAACAGCATCCAACTTCTAGTAGGCAGACACCTGTTCATTCACACATATACTATCACAACTCTTGAAGGATGTTAGCAAATTTATATATACTGGGTGTTGGGTTTTTTAACAGCCTAAAATGAGTGGTTATAGAGGATTCAAGATATTTTTGGTGACTTTTTAATAGCATGGCCTGTTTACTTATTCCCACTTTGCATCCAGTGAAAATGGGATGATTCACTCCTTTTAAAAAATACAAAGCAAATGAAAAATGCATTTATTTCCATCCTGTGAAAAGAATTGGCACTATAAATTTATGTCCATTTCTTGTAAGGAAAATGTATCCAGGAGATTACTGCTCTAGCGTATGGAACTTATTCTGCCTTAGCAGAGTACTTTTTGGTCCAATGCCAAATCAGATTTTAAGTAACATCTCAAGGGTAAAGCTTCATTAAAATAGAAGGCTTAAACCATCAAAAGTTCTTCCAAATTGTGTAAGCCTCTATAACACTTTGCTTAAGTGGATCAAATTCATGTTAGAGGCTAGCTTTCTGTCCTTGATTCTGTAGGTATATCAAAATCAGAGTCATATTAGAGAAACAGTAGGATTGTGTCTCATTCCTATATCTCAGAAAGGATGGACACAACATGATTATTCTTCTTGCCTTTAGCCTTCATTTATTCAAAAGCTTTGACATTGTGTTCACATGGCAGGTTGGAGCAGGGTGGCAGAAGCGAGTCAACATTATTCTGAATATACTTGTAGAAAGAGAAGAAAAATCCAGGCCTTCGAGTTTTGGTGCAGGGGCTTGTTTGGTTTGGGTTTTTTAATAAAAATTTTAACAAGGTTTGATTGTTACTTACTTATTGTTCACTATTCTGGACTGTGTTGAGACATCAGCATTCTGGTGTGATAAATTTATTCTGAAAACTTTGTCAAACTAATTGGCATATGACTGCAGTGGATATTCACAAAATCATGATGGAGGATCTCTTATTTTGCAGATGGGCTTGTCAGTCTCACTGGGGGAAATAGAGGTTCATATTTTGTTCCTTGTGAAAATCATGTCAGTGCTACGTGTACATGAGAAAGCATTACTTGATTTTCGAAATACAGTTCTGAATGTGAGAATACAAAGTTCTGGAAGGCTCTGCTTCTTCCTTTTTTGATGGCAAACTCCTTGATTTAATTTTTACAAATTGTTTGCTTTTCAAATAGTTAAATGCAACAAAATACTTCATCACAATTCATGGGGGGGGGTTGTGAAAATTCATGTTAGGTATTGTCTGTATAATCACTTTTTTAGCTGAAGGTAATGCATGACCTTTTTTATGGTGGAGTTTTTTTGGTTTTTTTTTTGTTTGTTTGTTTTTTGTTTTTTTTTTGTTCTTTTTTTGTTTGTTTGTTTGTTTGTTGGGGTTTTTTTGTTTATTGGTTTCATTGTTTGAAATTTTCGCTTAGGTCATAAAAACATGCATAAATACATTACTGGGAATGGCTTTTAAAATTATCTTTGTTTAACCTAGCAGGAGAGTAGTCTGCCTTTCATGCCAACTGTGTTCTTTTTCTCCTGTCTGCAATTCTTCCCTTTTTCATGACCCAAAAGGAATACCAATGTATTCTCTGATGACTGACAACAGTTCCTCAGTGGAGGATGCAGTAATGTTTTGCTTTTAAATAGGAATTTAAATATAAATTTTTAAAGACACTCTGCTATTTCTATATATTACTTGTAATTTTAAATAGTATCTCAAGTTATAAATGTTACCAGTGAAATAGTTAACTGTAATCTGTGTGAAATTAGGATTGCATAAACTCAGCTGAACAGCAAAAACACAAAAGTAGGGTTCTGTGAGAAAGTGGTGTGCAAAGAGATCTTTTCCTGCTGAAAAGATGAACAATCTAATAATGAGCCAGGTAGAACATAAAAAGATAAGCTGCCAAGATCTGAAATAAAAAGGTGATAATTTTAATGGAGTTTGGACAGAACTTGAAGTTTGAAAAATGCGCTAATAGTTTACAGATGTGCAGAGATTATGGGGACTTAAAAAGCAGGATGAGCTGGAATCAAATCAAAGGGAGGAATCCTTGCAAAATACAGAGTGAGCTATTGTGTTTAAGGAATATGAAATTACCATTGTTGTCTTTGTAAATTAAAAAATGCAGCCCAAAAGCAACTCTCACATGGGAAAGAAGCATTTGTTTGTATTAGATTAGAGGTCAATTGTGGAAGCCATGACTTTTCTGTGTTGAGGGAAAAGCAAGTGCATGGAGACGTATTTTTGCTTCCTAAACTGACAAGGTCTTGGTCAACTGCAGTGTCTCTTTTCCTCAAGGAAATAGTACTGGGGATACTTAGAGAAAAGTAAGTAAGTGAAATATTTAAGGGAAAAAGACAAGCAACAAGTGTAAAGTGTAAGATACTGATAACTCTTTTTAGAGATTGATAATAAGAAAGGTTGCCCTTGACTAGGTTGAAACCAGGGGACAGGGAAATATTTTGGGGCGATAATAGGTCTTATATTTTCTTCTGGAATTTGGAATTTTTGTTCAATCTCATGACATCTGAAAGTAAATAATGTTTGTATGCAGAGGTCAGCAGTCATTTCCTCCCCACCCTCAAATGTGCATGTATTCTTTTCTGTTCTTTTGTTTCTGGAAGATACTTAGAGCCTAAACTCACCTAGGAAGAATTCACATGTGGGTAAGGCAAGTGTGCATGCACTTGCATGCGTTTTGAGGTTTTTTGGGTTTTTTTGCCGTTTTTTTGGTTTTTGCAGTTTTTTGATTTTTTGGTTTTTTTTATAGCTCAGTTTGAGGGAGATTTAGCACCTTCATCTGAAATATGCAAACCACAATAAAAAGTGCAACCACTTCTAAAATCCCTCTTTATATCTCTGTGGGACTACAGAAAGTCATGGGCCAAGACGACTGTCAAATTCATGCAGTGCTGCTATCCCACCAGAGTTTTGTTTGGTTATCTCTGTCCAAAGCTTCTCTTTCCTTTTTAGGGTCAGCTGTTGTTTTATTGCTTCTGACAGTGCTTATGATGTCGTTGGCTTTTTCTCTGGAACTACATCCCACTGTAAGGAGGGGTTGGAGGTGTGCAAAGGGATGCCTGGTCACACATGAGTACAGGGTCGTTGTGTCTTAGGTTTGCATCAGTCTTGATAGCAATCATGAAAGTGGACTTAGCAAACAAGCTGATGTGGTACTTTCTGCCAGCTGAGTTTCCTGAGGTAACAATGAGCTGTTTTTTGAGTAAAAGCTCTCCAGCAAAAAAATAATTTCATGTTTTTGGTGTATTTTTTTAATATTACACATTAAATCCTAAACTGCATTGTCATGCCATCTGTCAGAAGCTGTTCACAATATTGGGCTAAAAGAATAAGCTTTTTCAGTGGGTAACTGAAATTCAGTTCTTCCAGACAGGAAATACAGTTGAATATAAGTTGGAAAACAGCTGGAAAATTTTGCTCACAGACTTCACGGCCATACCATCGAAGCTTTCACTGTTTCACTCTGTTCTAGTTCTGAGAGAAGACAACTGAACTCATGGGTTGTCTGAAACATTAAGAATATAATGATGCTCTTTTAAAGGATGCCTTTAAGGGTAGTATTTTTTAATGTGGTTAAAAACACTTCATCCTGGAACACGAGACTTTTCCTATCTCCTCAGATTACTTATTTCTAGTACTATAGCAAGAGTGACCGGCCTCAGCATCAGTGCAACTTCACAAGGGGAGACTGTATGATGGTTTTTTATGTATGGTAAAAAAACCCCAACAACAAAAAGCCTGGTTACATTATGTGAGAATTGTTTTGGGGTGGAGAATACAGATAACTCTGATAATGTCCTAGTTAAGAACAACAGATAAGTATTAAGTCCAGTTTCTCCATGCATTAGTGAAATCACCTCTGATCATTGATGAAATCATTGCTTGGATCCTCTTGAGTGAGGAAAAGCTGAGGGAATTGGGTTTGTTCAGAATGAAGAGAAGGCTCTGGGAAGACCTTCCAGCAGTCTTCCAGTACTTGAAGGGGGCCTATAAGAAAGATGGGGACAAACTTTTTAGCAGGGCCTGTTGTTATGAAACAAGGGGTAATGATTTTAAACAGAGTTGATTGAGGTTGAATATAGGAATGAAGTTTTTTGCAGTGAGGGTGGCAAAACACTGGAGCAGGTTGCTTAGAGAAGTGCTGTATGTCCTACCTGGGGACAGTCAAGGTCAGGTTAGACACGACTCTGTCCAGCCTGACCTAGTTCAAGATTTCCCTGCTCTTTGCAGTGATTGGACTAGTTGGCCTTAAAAGTTCCCTTCCAACCCAAACTATTCTATGATTCTATGAAATGAAGTAAAGGGGAGTTTTCTTTGCTGATATCAGCCAGCATTTTCTTGGAAATACTTATCTTAACATACATGAACAATCTCTTACAGACTTTTTCTTCAATTTTTTCTCTTGCTTCTTCATTTTATTTGCCTTTTTTTCTGAGATCCCTTTCTTTCTCATGTGCTTTTGCATAAACTTTGTGCTTTAGATCTCTGGGCCATTTCACATTTGTCCTAAGTTTGTGGTACCAGTTGTCTAGCTCTGAAGAATCTGAGTAGTTGTTAGAGTTCTACATAATCTCCTGCATTCCCTCCCATAGAGGGTGTTCTATTTTAAGTCAGGTAAAAATTACACTTTTGTTATGGTACACAGTATTAGACTTTTGGTTCTCTGAACTTTTTCAGTCCTTATTTGTGTGGATAGATTTCCTGGTACACTACTTGGGTTATGCCACATTGCCAGCGCAAGCTTTATAACTTCAGTTAAGGAATTGGGAATAGCTACAGTAATAGGGAGCAGTATCTCCCCTGCATGTTCTTTCTTTCTTTCACTGACTTGAATTCTGCTCTAGTTGTAAAGAATGCATGATGTTAACACAGAAAGCTTGAATGTCAATGGATTTCTCCATCTGCACAATGTGCACTTAAATATGACAAGGAATGAGTCACTCATACAAATATGTAATTGTCCCAAATAGGTGGCTGTGCACTGTTATGCTTGTCTGTTTCCCTCCTCTTAAATGATGAATTTCCTGAAAAAAAGGCATTTTGTTAATTTGATGACTATACTTACAAACCAACTGTTGTCAGTTTTTATGGAGCTGTTTTCAGTGGAGGATTAGGGTATTGTGCTTATGGTTTTTCAGGTGCTTAAAAGAATGATGGCCACATGCAGTGAGGAGTGCAAAGGATTCATATTAGCAACAAAAGCAGCAAAACGGAGAATGAGGAGTTTCCTGTTTGTTCTTTCTACGTAACATTAATTTTGGCAGTGAACATCTACTCAGGATTCCCTGCAGCTGCAGTGCTCTCTGAGGAATAAATAAAACCAGCATGTGAATAATTTTGTCTTCCTCCTCCCCAGTTGGCTCTTCTGTGCGCTGGTTTTGCTGCAAAAACAATTATTTTTATCAGAATAGCCTGGAAGAGACTGAAATGGATTGGGATTTTAATTTCTCAGCTCTCTCTGTTTGATACTTATTTGGTTATCCTGTTTTATGACCCTGGTCTGTGGCAGGAACTGTTACAGCTTATGTTAGTAAAGTTCACCCTTGATACTGACTTGGTCTAAAGGATGCTAAAAAATAAATGTCAAGTCAGAATTTTCATTCTTCCATCCCCCTACCACCAGCCATTTCTCCTGCAAAGGCCCAAGTGACCTGTGCTTTTTTAAATTATATATACCTATCTTCTTCAGCATCATTGGTTTACCTGTTTAACAATCTGTATTTGTTAATACTCTTGTAAAAGAAAAACTACAGAGCAATTCTATGGGAGGGGATACTGATTTACTGAAATTTCTCTATGTATATGTCTCTAAAATACATGACAGCATGTGTACAGGATAGAATCTGATGATGATCATAGAACATACAATGATATATGTTTGAAGAAAGAACTGTAAAAATAGAAAGGTAATTATGATGTTGATGACTTTGATTTACCTTCATTCAATAATAACTAGTCTATGCCATGGAAATAAAAATCATGGGGTAATAGTGGGTTGCAGCCCACTGGAAGAACCCCTCAAAACAGACTTATCTGTTATTAGAGGTGCTGCACCCCTTGCATTCCTCTTTGGGTTTTTTTTTGGTGGGTTTTTTTTTTTTTTTTTTTGGGGGGGTTTTTTTTTTGCTGTTCACCTCTTAACGATGTGGACCCTATGCATTCAGTTCTTCACTAGATGACTTCCCCAAAAAATAAGAGAAGTTTGGTTCCAAGCACACTTCATGTGATGCTCTCAAGTGCTGTAGTTTGACAGTAAAGTTCGTAAAAATGACCAATAATAGTAATAAAAAGGATTTTGCATTTGGGAAAGAAGATAACCATGGATAAATGAGAGTATTTTTGTTCAGCCTTTTTTCTATTCTAAACTCAAAATTATTTCTGTGTGAGTTATAGGCTATCATTTCTGAAGCCTGCAGGCTATAATTTCTAGCATCCTGCTGCATGAGTTTTCTGATATTTTTTAAATTACTTGGTATGTACTATAGAACACCTAAAATCACTTTGCTTTTATAAAAAAAAGATGAATTCCAATAGTGTCTTTCTGCTCCTGAATTTGATCTTACTGTACTATTTCATAGAACTTTCATGAGGGGTTAAGTTGTTTTGAAAGCTTTTTCCCATTGTGGATGGACCTGGACTCCTTTATTGCCAAAGTGAAAATACGAAATGTAGTTTATTTTTCTATGTGGCTTTGTAACTTCTGTCTCTTCTTGGCCACCTTTCATCAATGCACAAAGATTTCAAAGTAATATTCAAGCCAATGAAACTCTTACAAGTCTCTCAAGTTTATCACTGTTATCAACTGGGAGGGCCCAAAGTGATTCAAAAGCTTGCTGGAACGCCATCCCTGGGCACTTATTGATAATAATACAGACAGAAAGGCATGTTTACTAGACTTATTTTTATGCTGCTGGGTTCTTTATCAATATTAGCCATGTAGCATGAATGGCACATGAAAGTTCTGGTAAAAAGCCTAGTTTTTTTCCCTTGGCTTTGTACTTCAGACAAAAGGCAAGGAACTGGAAGGACACTCCCCCATTACCATTTTATATTAGTGCCTTTTTCCTATGATGGAAGCGTTGCTGGTGGGATAATTCCTGTATAATTAATTGCTGTTCGTATGCTTAGCTTGCTTAGCTACTTCGAGATGCTGAACACAGCTAATGGAGGTGTTTTCAGTGAGTTTTGAGATCTAAAACCGTGAAGTATGGAAGCCCTTTTTAGGGAAGAACCTTGGAGCAGCTTGGTCTTTGAGACGTGGTTAGGAAAGCAGTAGTGAGTTCAGAAAGGGCTTGGAGGCTGATTTTCTACTATAGCGTGGATCATTCCATGTGAGGACTGAGGATTTTTTAAGCAATGAAAAGAAAGATTCTGTGTATTCAGCTCTCAGAGTTTAGAATCTCTGAAAGGTATCAGTATACCTTCTGGTGTAAAATTGGCAATGCAATCATTGCATCTTATAATGGTAATTCCGAGTAGGAAGTTTGGAATTTCCTTTGCGTATTACCCATGCATGAGAGGAGCATTGAAAAAAATTAACTCTCCCCCAGCCCAAACCAGCACAGTTATAAATGTGGCTGAGCCAGGAGAGTTCTGACAGCCAGCCGAAAGAGCAATTTGTGTGTTTAAGCCTAAGGGAACTTAAATCTTAGTCTTTCTGTGGATGATCTGGAAGAGCAACAGCAGCAAAACAGCTTGCCATCTTGGCAGTGAGAGAACTTGACACATGAGTGGAAAAGCTCCTACTGTAGGGAGAACAGATAAAGTTTCTTAGACATCAATATTGTACTCAGTGCTTTAAGATTTTTTTAGCAGTAATTGATTGTGTCATTTGCATGGAAAGGATTCCCAGCGTGGGAGTCAGTAATTCCCTCACAACCAGAGGGAGGAGAAAGCTGGTTTTCTTGAAATTATAGTATGTTTACCACAAGTGTATTCAAAGGTAAGGTTTTAGTCACATTATTGAAGCCATTTCATAGAAGATTATTTTAAGGTAGCTATAAATACCCTATTGTGGCAGACCTACTAAAAAGTGTATGAAAATCTTAAAACTTCCCTCAGGTCAGTCCTACAGTGGTGGCGGTGTTTCAAATAATTGTCTCAGTCTGCAGATATGCTGCCATTGGCTCTCACACCTTGATTTCTCCACTCAGGCTTTTGTGGTGGAATTGAAATATTTATTTCTGATAGTCGTCTTCCAAACCTGACATGTGTTTCATCAGAGTTGCCTCTCTGGTGTCAAAGTGGCCAGAAGAGGTGAGAGGGAAGTAAAACAAAGTGATTTGAAGACTATCTGCCCAGGTGCTTTTTAGCAAGAAGAAATTGTATCTTTGTGCCGCAGCTGAGCAAGCACCAGTACTGGAGAAGCGCTAAATCTTATCAAACATTTTAATGGTTTCCAGACCAAAAGCTGTGAAAGCAATCTTCTAAGGTAATGTAGAATGTTTTCTACTAGATACTCAGCCTAATTTTCTTCTTATCAGCCTTCCACCGTGGGAAATGTCAGCCTTTCTCAGTGTTGCATTTAGCCTTGTCAAGCCCACAGTCACAAAACTGCAAAAATTACGATGATCAATATTTTTATTTAATATTTTTCAGCTATAGAATCTCAAGATTGAGTTAAGTTTAGGTATTCAGCACAATAATGGATCCCAAAATTTTCTCTATAGCCTAAAGTCAGCAGAGAAAAATCCAATAAAACCTGTCATCCTTGGTAGTTTATTTTCAGTAATGAAAGTCCTGTCACTTTGAGGCAATCCAAAGTAGATGAGCTAAAGGCACTTGCCTGCCTATAGAAATTGGGAAGAAGTGACCAAGTAGTTGATGCACATTAAGTGAATATATGCTAATTCTACCCAGGGGATGTTGAGATGGCTCTGCCTCATTGCACACGCCTAGCTTTTCTTTAGTGGCTGGCTTTTAGTGTACTTGCTAACCTAATTTTCTAACTCTCAAGAAAAAACAATAGGGAGGATAAAAAACCCTCACAAATTCTAAAGTAGATGTTTTGGTGCAGTGCTTGTACCTGTCACCAAGGCTTTTACAGAGTTAGTCACTTGATTTTTTGTTATTGCTGTGAGTTTTTCTTTTCCCATTATATGAAGCAGAAGTGTTTCACATTACTTAGATGTCACTAGTTTGCATTGGCAATGTTCAAGTACATTGCCAAGAACAGTTTATTTCCTCAACCTACTATTTCCTCCTTGTTTTGTAGGAGAGAAAAGTTACATGGTAAATTATTGGTAAATATTTCCTTGAATAAGCGCTGAAGACCTGTCGACATATCAAATATAACTGAGTCTGCAATTACAGATACAACATAGGTACACTTCATATCCTGGTTGTTAGTAGTGTGGTGACAACTAAGAGGACAGGCAATACTTTGGAATGTATATATTACACTTGTTACAGTGTAGATCTGCAGATCTTTGATGCCTGTTGCAGACTCCTAATTTCAGTGACCTCGGGACTTGTTCTAGACATCTGCTTTAATCTAATTCTGGGGGAAGGTGTTTGTTTTCTTTGGTTTTCTTGGTGATTCTGCTCTTACGGTGACATTCCTTATTGTGTAAAAACCTTCTATATTATGTGTCAGGAACACAATAAGTTAATTGTCAGTGGAATTGGTGTGACTTAGTTTTTAAAATTAATTCCTAGGAAAATAAGAATAAAACAAAGAAGACTTAATAATTTTGCTTATTTAATTTTACGGGTTTTTTTTGTTTCTAAGCACATTTTCTACTTTGTGGCTAAAAGAATGTGTGTGTGAACATATGCACCTTTGTGTATGTGTCTCTATAAATCAGATATACATGTGTATAAACTGAAATATTTTTATTGCTTGATATATACCTTTAGGCAAAAGCTGCTGCTTAAGGGATAGGTAAAAATGTAATCTGAGTTGGTTCTTTGTGCTACTCACAAGAGTTCAGAAGTGCTAAGTATAGATGTTGTATAGGATAGCAGTTTAGAAAATAATTAGTCCCTTTATCTGATAATAGATTTGATTCTTATCTTTCACTTAAGTGAGAAAATCATGCTTTATTTCTATTAATGCATACTGGTATCTAGATTTTAAAGTGCAGGGGAAAACAATGAGGCTGGTAGTATCTATCTCAAATACGGCTATAGATAATTAGCTAATGCATTTGATTCAAAGAGGGTTAAAAGGCGTTATTTCCCACTAATATTATACAAAGTTACAGGCATCAAAGATCTGGGGACTTTTGAGTTACATATGTGGGAGGCTTTGCTGAACAGCCTCATAAAACACAATGTCATTGCTATTCCTCTTGCAATATTTGAATTCTCCTTTCAATGTGCAGATCATTAGTAAACTGTGAAGCAATCAAGTAATCAGAGCCCAATTAAATGGCTCATTCCATTCCTGGGCTTAGAGAGGATAGTGGATATGTGAAAGTCTGGCTGCTAAATAGAGCCTGAACTGCATAGTGAGTGAAATGGTTGTGAAGAATACAAGGTAGTGAAAAATTTAGATGTGTCATCTGAAAAACAAGTGCAAGCTCATTTCAGTTTGTATTTTTTTTTCATGCAAATGTAATCACAAAACAAGCAGTCTGTAGTTTTAATAGTAGATTTAGGACTTTCTATTCTGTGTAAAGATACCAAAAGAGTAATTAAATTTAGAATTACAGAGTCATTCTACTAAGCCTTATCCATAGCTGATAAGGCTGACTTCTGCCTTGTACTTTGTCTTTCATTTCCTTCTCTGACTTGTCTACGAGGAATATGTAGTTCCAGTCTACATCTGAATATGTAACTAATCTGTATACAGATTAATAGTTTGAGAATCCTATGCCTCATGCTAAAAAGGAGAAAGAGATGCTGAAAGAGCTAACTATTACCTCAGGTCTTCGTGTCAAGAGTGATGTTTGTACTGTAATTAGGAAAAAGTTTTTCCAATTATGTCGGGCCTGAGGTGGAGATGGATTGCTTTAGTTTAGGAGAGCAGAAGTGTTGTGCAGTTAGGGTTCCTGAGACCAAGAGATAATTCTGGCATAAAAGACAGAAATATATCTGCCTGATACCTCTGTAGGTGAAAATGTGACAGCAGAACTAAAAATGAAGTTATCACCTCAAAGACTTCACTAAAAATATGAATACTGGAGGTTAGACATTGTCCAGTGGAAGGCAGGAGAGTTACTATTTTATCCATTATCAACTCCCTATGGAAGGGTTTGAATAAAATAGATGATCTTTGAAAATAAATTTTCTCAGAACAGCTTTTTCTGGCATGATGGACAATTCTTTAAAATTATTTAATTTTCTGTTCCAAAGAAGGGACTAACAGTGGTAGTATCCACTTATTTTCTTTGATTGTATTGAATTTTATATTTCTCTCTAAAGGATTAAAGAGAAGTCTGTCAACTATTAACAACTCCATCTAATTTTCCAAGCAACCAGCCTAACCTCCCTTACAATTTAAATTATTAAACCCCACTAAATTATATGAAGAGTTTGAAAGTTAGAAGCCAAAAGATGACTTTAACATTTAGTTTAGCAGAAAGAGGTTAAGGTTATCAGAGGTGAGGCACAAGCCAGACAGTTTTAGCAACTTCTCAATAGTTTCTTGTCACGCTGGACGTCCTTCCAGCACCAATCTGCTTTATTGCCAAGGTGATTTTGAACTTACATTTGCCTGAGTACTTGAAGAGCTTTAGAATATTATTCATGCCTCATATCAATGCCTGGGGTTTTTCCCTTTGTTTTTTAAGGTCTTTTTTTTGTTTTGTTTGGTTAATTGGGGTTTTTTTCCTGTTGTTTGTTTTTATGATTTTGGTTTTTTGGGGGTTTTTGGTTTTGTTTTTTTTTTAAATCACATTCTTTTTATTCTTTGGAGGAGGGTATTATACACCAGAAATCATACACTGATTTTCAATCCGAAATCTTGCATTTAGATAGGATGGCATTTCCTTAACTCTAAGTAGCTTTTAAGTGTAATTATTTATCCTGAGGAGTCTGTATCCTTCCTGACGTGACTGCTTGTGCTCCTAACTAATGATCTTGGTGTTGGGACCATCCCTGAAGCTGTGTCTTTGACATGATAGTGGATTTCTAACCGGATAATTTTTATTCATGCACCAGTACTGTCTCAATAACAGAGGCAGGGGAGAGTTGGTTCCGAGGTGTTCAGTGGTGCTTGGATGGACATCCAGGTCATTTTGGAGAGGTAGTAAGAGGCAATAATATTCTGAAGAGAGGTTGCAAATAAAAATATGAGTATTGTGTAATGCTAGTGTGTCTGTAGAACAAGCAATGAAACTGTCATACTATTTCTTGTAGTAGGGATGTATGGTCAGTTTTTTCCTAAAATGTTGGTATATAAAATACAAATGACATGATATAGAGCCAAAAATGCTAGTGACTTCCTAAAGAGTCAAACAACTCCTATTACAGGCTTATACATGGAATCACTGTTGAGCTTTTTAAAATATTTGTCTGGAGTGTTTGAGATCCAGATGATACCAGAGTGTCCATCTGTTTGAGAACCTGGAAAGTAAGATTAGTGGATAAATTGATCAATCTATTTTCATCATTCATTAACTTTAAAAAAACAAAGTAAAATGTGGGAAATCTGACTTGGTTTTCTGTTTTCTAAGCATTTTCGAAATTGTGATTAATAACCCTGTTGAGTCATTTCTAACCAAATGGGAGAGTGTTGGGACAGAGCTCTCTAGAATCATCTGGAAATAACTGAGCTTTAGGCTGGGGTCAAATATGGGTTTCTAACTTGCTACAGTATTTTATACCTGAGTTGGTCAATCTTTGTACCTCCTCCCTACTAATTTCTTCAGTTGTAACATATATTTAAAAAAAAACCCACCTGTCGTTTTTCACTACTGGGTACAACAAGCCTCTCCTATGGGGAAAGCTAATCTGGAGCTGGGCAATGGAGAAAGTCACAGCTCAGGGCCATTTAGGAAAAGGTCAGTGGGTGGGTAATGCGATATGTAGGTATCACTGAACTATCAGAGGAGAGATTAAGGCACCCTGTTACTGAAAGGGGTGGCAGGGTGACTTGGGCTTTTCTTGTAGCTTTGAAGGCAGAAGAAGAAATTATAGAAGAGACTGGTCTGTAAAACAAGTTATAGCAATTGCTTTGATGAAAAGAGGAGCTGGAGAATACTCTGTGCACAACTTTTTCATATAGTTAAATAGGAGTTATATTACTCATCAATGATGGTGTTATAGTTAAATCACAAGGGTGTTTTCTGTAGTTCTTTTCTCATCATTAGTAATTAGAATGATATTTGCCTGTCAATATAAATAATCTCCTCACTAATTAGCACTCTGGTGTGATTTAACTGAAGCTAAAGAAATAGAACTGTGTGTGACTCATCCCAAAATGCAACTCTGCTCAGAATGCGCGTCTACATGAGAATTTAATCTGGTGGCAGAAGAAACAGGTTCAGAGAGAAAATGGTTTTAGTGGCTAAGACTCCAACAGTTCAGTCTAATCTAATGGAAATCTGAAGCAAGGCTCCACTGATTTTGATTGGGAAACCTTTGAAAATCAGTGGAGGGCTTAGAAATCTATCTTAGACAATAGGATTTTTTTCTTTTTATCAATAATTGGCTATAGTGACAAGTTTTCAGTAGGAATGTCTATTGTAAATGTGCATTGTTTTTAGCCTGGAAAAAAGGAGACTCAGGGGTGACCTTATCACTCTCTACATGTCTGAAAGGTGGTTGTAGTTTGGTGGTGATCAGTCTGTTCTTCAAGGCAACAACTGACAGAACGAGAGGACACAGTCTTAAGCTGCTCCAAGGGAAGTTTAGGTTGGACATTAGAAAAAAATTCTTCACTGAAAAAGTGATTGCACACTGGAATCATCTGCTCAGGGATGTGGTGGAGTCACTGTCCCTGGACATGTTCAAGAAAAGACTGGACGTGACACTCAGTGCCATGGTTGAGTTAGTGAGGAGGTGTTGGTCATAGGTTGGACTCGGTGATCTTAAAAGTCTTTTCCAGCCTCTTTGATTGTGTGATTGTTAATGTGTGTATTCATGGGATAGCAGAGGTATCAGAAAGAGGACTGGTATGATTGTCTTCTGGTTTGAACCTTCCTTGCAAAGCAGAAATTTAATCGTTCTGTATTTTCAATTCCATTTACGACAAGCCTATACTGCTTCCTCTATGGAAAACTATTTGTAACCCAATTCTCCCCAACTTAGAAATTCCTTCAGAATAAGCAGTCTTCTTCAGAGATGACTTCTCTGAGATTTGAGCTGCACATTATTAGTTATGTTGGTGCATGTGCTGCTATGTTATATGTTGCATTGTTTTCTGATGAGAGGGCTGAGAGCACAGACTTGGTAATGAACCTGTGAGGACAGCAGGGGGAATAACAGTGGAGATAAACAAATGTCAAAAATTGTACTTAAACTATAAATTTTTCAGCCTCTTAATTGTTGAGATCTTAGTCTCTTACCCTTTGGGAACAAGTGCTTTCACTCATTATCCAATTGTCACAAAATATTCTAGCTACTGATGTGTCTGAATGTGCTGCAAAGCCTGGGAAGCCCAGGTGCTAGACTAAAAGAGAGCAAGGGAGAGATCCAACTCTTTTTGATTGTCTGGTTGTGGGGTCTTATTTTTATATCTCACATCATGATCTGTGCCCATGATACTACATTCTTGCTTCTGCAGAAGACAAATGTGACTTAAAAATTTGGAAGAAATAGACATTTCAAAACTAAAAAGCTTCCTAGCAACGATGATTAGCCATTTTCTGCATGACTAGAAAAGTTCCACCTTGGCCATGGTGTCAGAAGGCTGCTGACCAGAAAGGAAATTAGTAACGGGTGTTAACTGTGTCATTAAGGAGGGCTCTTAAAATGAGAGGTCTAATGGTATGTTGACTTGAACATAGCAGAGTGATGAATTTCACCTATCTTGTAGAAGTGTCGAACCCTTGTTTCTGTTCTTTCACTTAAAGCAAGATGGGAAGAATTCTTGCAATGTAAATAGAAGAGGTAGTGCAGTATTTTGGGCAAAAAGGAGTAGTTTCCTTGAACAGTGGCCAAATTGCTCAGAGTATACTAATGGAACTGGGTAAAAAGTGAATGCAAAATTACTTGAGCTGCAAAAAATGCCCTTTTTCCCCTTGTTTTTTAAACAAAGCAGGAAATTAATTCCTATTAAATGAATTCAGTAAATTGCTTATCCCAAATGTTTTCTTCCATTTCCATTTTGTTTGTTTATGACATAGAGCTATGTGTTTTCCAAATTCCATTATTTTTCTTAACAAATTTTTTGCATTTTCTGAAAGCAAAACAAACCAGCTTAACATAAAACAATTGTGCTTGAGTTGTCAAAATGGTCATCTTTAGCCGAATTCGAAATGATTTTTATTTAGTCAACTTTTCAAAACGTCTAATGAAAACTTAAGTAATTAAGCATGTTTTACTTAACAGACCAATTGTGTTTGAAAGCTGGAACTTCAAGACAAGGAAAGTAAAAGCCTTGTGAAGTTGTTTAGTGACCAGACTGTTTATGGTGTCTGTAGGAATTAAATATCATTTACTCGTCTTAAGGATTATTGTGTAGAACTCTGCCTTGTCATCAAAATATCTGGGGGAGAAGGAAGATGTATATTCCAAGGACAGAATACGAAATTGAAGAATTAACAATATCATCTCCCAGTGTGTTTCTTCACTTCTTTAATTTTGCTCTTAAAGGTAGAAGGATAGTAAAGATGATAATACAAAAGTTAATGCTCATGGAAGATACCTAAAGGTAAAACAAAGCATTTTTATACAGGGTCTGAAACAATATATCAGTTGCCAGTAGCAACAGTGGTAAAATACTTTCCTTTGTAACTCCCACTTTTCACAGATCTGTGGTTTTCCTTAATATTGCCTTCCCTCTTTAACATAAAATTTTCTGTAGATTTCCCTTTCAGTCATTACCCAAACAAAAGAAAATGTGAGAAATATTGTCTATTTTTTTCTCTTTTGACCAAGTTTTTTAGTGTGGATTTTTTAAAAATAAAAACATGAGAAAATTATCAATTGAACTGGATTA
Source organism: Grantiella picta (assembly GCA_013397955.1). Classification (NCBI taxonomy): domain Eukaryota; kingdom Metazoa; phylum Chordata; class Aves; order Passeriformes; family Meliphagidae; genus Grantiella; species Grantiella picta. The sequence goes on along the minus strand of VZRM01006014.1, from coordinate 2,922,461 downwards.
TTATTAATTGAAGGTATTTGATTTTTCCAACATAAATCATAGATATGATAATTGGAAGCTTTGAATGGTCGTATGAAAATTAAATTAGCTCTTTTCTTGCTTTGAAATATCTTCATGGTACAGAGAACATTATTATATGACTTTTGTAGAAGCTTTTTCATCTTTCATCAGATCAAATGATCGAATATTAGTCTTGGATGTTTTAAGGACTCTATAAAGCTTTTGTAAATATGCTGAAAGTATTTGGATTGGGTGAATAAATTTATTTCTTATGGTTGTTCCCTGCGAGTGCTTTCCGGGTAAGGGAGGCATGATATAAATCATTGAGTTTTGGAGTACAACAGGGTTATATGCCAGTCTTATGGTCGTGGGCTATTCTGTCCATGCCCAGCAAATGAATGTTTCAGGATCACTCTGTATCCTCCTCACCCTTAAAAAGACGTAGTATTGTGAAATCATAATTAGTAGGATCGGAAAGGACCTGAGGAGGTCAGGTACTCATCATTCCTGAATTCTAACACAAAACTTGTTAACGTTTTTGTCTTAGGTAGACAAAGCAAGATTTTAATAAATAAATATAAACAAAAAGATAGAATGAGGGGAATTCAATTTGAGTATTCTTAAAACCCAATGAAAACCTCTTAATGTTTTCCTGAGAAATCAAGGGAACCAGAAATGTTTTCCTTCACACAATGGCCATTTTTCCTTCTCCAGGATTAATCCTGTCTTTAAAGGATATGTGTGCTTCAAGTACATAACAGTACAAGTACAAATTAGGGCAGGTCATTCAGAAGCTTTATTCACCATAGTCATGGGGAGAGAACAGCGGGACAGCATCTCCCTCCTTGTGTCCCTTGTCCTCTTCCAAGTGGTTGCAGAGACCCAGCCTATAGACAGTTTGAGAAAAAAGAAAAAAAGGGTGAGGGGAGAACATTCATTTCAGTCTTAGAGCCAGGTGTCCATCCCTGGGAGGGATGAATTGAGTAGCATGCTAACTGCCAGAGTTCAAGGAAAGAATCTGACAGTAAATGATGTGACAGTGTCAGGAGATGGCTCTTGGTGGAGGCCATAAGGGTGGCCCACCTGGAATTACTCTAGCTCCTGAGTGGGGAGTTGGAGGCCATCTCAGACTGTTAGCTTTTAGATAAAAGGTAAGTTATCACAGTAAAACACTTTCTTAGCCAGACTTTTCAATTATGAAACATTAATTTTACCACCACGGTGTCTTTCCTTTCAATATTTCCTCACAGACCATGTTTTCTAGGTTGTATTCTCACTGGTGTACTGATTTGCTGTGTGTTTGGGTTGGTTTGTTTTTGGATTTTTCTCATTGTTTTTTTTTTTTTGAACACACACCTGCAGCTTTCTTGAGAGCATTGCACAGATTAAAAGAATTAACTCATGTCTTATATAGGCTAAACACCACTCTGCACATCCCACTGGGATGTTTATCTTTCCCTGTAAAAATGTAAGTGTTCACTTACATTGAGTTTGTGACCATTATAATATGTAAATTGTGTTCTGCAAACAAATATTACCCACCTTGTCATTGTTTCATCTTCTGTTACAGAAAATATGCTGCACCAATGGGACAGTCGTGTTTTAAGTTTATAATTATAGTAAACAATTATGAGCTCATTTGGCACTTCTGCTGTCAAGATTAGAGGCTTGCTTTCCTGTGTGTTTTCCTCTGCTTTTATAATAGGAAATTATATTTTTTTTTCTGTAGTGGCTCCCATCCAGATCTCAACATATTTTTACAAACACTAATGAGGAAACCCCAGCCCTGAATTATTACATAGAGTTTCTAGGGGAATCTTAGGGGAAATGGTTGCTTTAATATGAGTGCAAAAAGGTCAAACAATTTCCTGTTTGTTGTGTAGCATTAGTCAGTGATCTATAAAGTTTAGCATCATTTTTATTCCCAGTGAAGCTAATGAGATTAGTCATAGAAAACAGTCTTTCTTAGTTGAAATTATCATACCTCAGTGAGGGTTTGTCTAGCACATGAAATACAGCTACAGAGGGTTGAGTGATTATTATCTTGGTTCTGTTAATTACATCAGTCATTAGTAATGTCTGTTTTTTTAGAAGCCATCTTCTGATTTTCTTGTATTAGTAAAGAAAATAAGGTATTAACAAATGAAACCCCCAATTTTCTTAAATATTATCCTATGAAGCTATTTTTTAAAGAACTGTGAAGAGAGTTCTGTTTCAATTGTGCTTTTTTCTGTTTGATTTATTGGGGCTTTTTTTGTTTGCCTTTTTAAGGTGGTTTTTTTTTTTGTTTGGTTTTGTGTTCCTCAAGTTCTATTAGTTTTGAAGTATGAAATGCCACTATAACGCAGCTAATGTACCAAGTAACTTCTGTAGGCTGGGTTTTATCTGGGAAAATCAAAATGTTATTCTGTCAGAGATAAAAAATTTCTTTTAACCCTTTCCCACCCTTACGTGCTATAATCTCTCTTAACCCCCAAAATGTTGTGGAATTCATAGCAGGTCTATTGTGGCCTTATCTGGTATTTGTATCATTAGATTTGTTCATCCAGAATAGAAATTTCTACTGTTTCAGTAGTGCGAAAATCAGTAGATACTCAACCTCTATTAATTTCCACCTTTTTTTTTTTTGTTTCTTTGTGCAATACTTCTAGCCAAAAAATATTCAGACATCTTCATGTGTATCAGATGTCTAACTGTAGGCTCTTCTGTAGTCAGTTGTGAATGGTCTGTTTGATACAGAGAGTGAAATCTTCTAGATGTCATCTTGGGGGTCACTACTGCATTTCTTCAAAAGCATTTTCTTATCAACATAACAGCGATTTGTGCAATGAAAGGAACAGTGAATTGAAACAATAGATTACATTTTAATAATGCTTGACTCAAAATGTACCAGAGAGATGTTTCTTGCTCAGTGAAGTATGACACTTTCATCCCAGTCTGTTCTCTAGTTTAGAAAGCAGTGGCACTGGCATAGCAGGACTACAATTTGAACGCTTGGAATTCAAGTTCTGGTGATGTAAATCCAGCAAGATAGATACGGTAGCAAAAGCTTGCCTGTTTAGACTGCTTCCACTTACTTCTAATCAAGTTTTCTCATGAGATGGATTTTAACTTCCTCAGTTTTCTTTATGTAATGTTTAATTCAGACCTTGATGCTTGTTCATGTTGAAAAGTTTTATTTTACTGCTGTTATTTAATGGCATAAATCCTGCAAGTCGGTTGTGTTTTTCTTACACTAGATCCAGTTCAAGTAGCTGGGGAGGGTGATGCCCTGCACTATTCACAGTCTAGGCAAGTTTAGGAGTAAAACCATTCAAGACGTGAGTGGAAAGAAGATATTGTTCCCTAGTGCCTCAGTCCATAAGTGCAGTCAAATAAATCTCATAGTTGCTTATTATTATCCAGTTTTAAGGGCTGCTCAAACAATTGAGTGGTGAAATGCAATGCTTAGAAATATTTGAAAAAGTATTATACATTTGAGTTTTGACAATGCACTTTTACTTGCACCTAGTAATGCACAGATTAATTCTGAAAGACACAACTCTGTACACAGTGTAATAGAAAAAGTACATTTCGTTCTAGATAATTGCCTTTTTTCATATACTACATGCTATGACAAAATTACTGAAACAAAAAGTCATTGTTAAATTTCAACATAGATTTCCTAGTCTTCGGTATTTTTGAAAATTTGCTAAAATTTCGAAAGGTGCTTCATGTTATTTGGCCTTGAATGTAGGGCACTGTTGAAGTGGGGTGTAGCAAGGGTGTGGGTTAGTTTTCTGCATTGGCAGCTGGGGCCCTAAAACACTTTTTTCAGCTAATACCGAAAAAATAGAAGAGTACTAATAGGATTTTTTGTATGTTAGCTGGAGAGCTCCCATTTCCTCTTTGGGAATTTTGTAAATTTTAAGGATAAATTATGCTTCCTGCTTGAACACTATTTGTTTTCCAGTATTTTGAAGATTAAGCATGGGAAACAGTCTTAGCTGAAAAATTTCTCTCTAAAGATTTGGTTGAGGAGATGTACTGATAGAAATTTCCACTATGTTGTGTGCTGGGAGGTTTCCCACAGTTCGTAGAAAGAAGTTACACAGCTTTCTCCCAAACAGTTTTCTATGATTTTATTACATTTGTGGAATTTATGCTGTATTTCTGTTAGTAAACAATGTGAAAGCTGATTTAACTCTAAACCTGGCTCCACATCAAACATGTTCAGGGAATTACTTTAAAAATAAAGAGATTTAAATAATAAATGGAAACTTACCGTAAAAGATTTGCAAAAGGAGAATAGTTTAGGTGTACAGCCGATATCAAAGTACCTGATTTCCTAAAAGAATCAGTGTTTGCTAAAACACCTTGAAATAAATTTCATTTTCTCCATATTTCCAGCAAACAAAGGTGACCTGCTAAGGTGGAGAAAATAACCAAGGGAGCAATAATTTTACACTGATTGTAACAAATGGTGAGAACAGAACTCAGTCTGAAAGCAGAATGCTATTAGGATGGAACTGTTCTGAAAACACCTTAGAAGCATAATATCTTAAAGGATCACTTGGTTCAGTGGGTATCATCATTCTGACTATAAGAAAGAGAAGGAATGGTAGCAGATTTGAGGCAATGAGTATTGAAAAGTAGGTTTGTGTCAAATAATAATTAGGTAGAGAAAGTTATTCAAGGGATAATAGTCTTGAAAAAAGTTCCTTAAAAAGACAATATCTAAACCACAACACAAAATTATTTTGATGAAAAATACAGATATGAAGTATAATAAGGAAAAAGATAGTTTTTTTCAGAGATTCCTAAAATTAGAAAAGAACTGTACTGTCAGTGGTAATTGCACTGTCTTGACAATGGCACATATAAAAGGGCAACATAAACATGTAGAGACAAAAAAGGTGGATTAAATTCCAGTGAATAAATGGCCATAAAAATGTCCTGTTCATCATATTAGGTGTGGAAAGAAAACAAAGGAAAACCATAAATCTGTATATTGAGGAAGAGTAAATAGCTTAATATGAACTATTAATTAAAGTGGTCTATTTTCTTATGCCCTTCAGGCCTTTTTAAAAGCAAGTTACTTATAAAAATATAACATAAAGTCAAGAGCAGAATGAGTACATAGAGCCAGACAAGGAAAAACATGAATCAGAGAATATTTACCCCATCTTGGCATATTTAAGTCATTTATGTCTGATGAGGTTTACCTACAATCCCTCAGGAACTCACCGGATCAATGGCTCAGAAACTGGCAGTGTTTATCTTTGAGAGCTCACAGAGAATGGGTTGGCCCCAGAGGGCTGGAGAAGAGCAAACACAGTAATTAATCTTTCAAAAGAGGAAAAGCAAGTGTGACTGATAGTACAGTTTCTCTTTCCTTACTCCAGGATTTGAAAAGAGGGTAGAGAAAAGTTGCAAACAACCATTTCTTAAGAACATACAGAACGAGAATAAGACAATATGAGTTCCCAAAGGAAAAAATACTGTCAAACCAAAGTGACTTCCTTATGTGTAGGGAAACCTTCCTAGCACATGTGGTATGGTAAGTTCTTTGATAGCCTCACAAATTACTCTGAAAAAAGAAAGTTGTAAATAATGCAAATGCCAGCTGATTATATGATACTTCTGCTATATTGGTAACTCTGTTTGCCATCACTATTCTTCAGCAGTTCTCTGTGATTCTATTAATAAACAGGAATCACAGTTCCAAAGGATGTAAAACTACATTTTGAAAAATTTTGAATATCTAAGAGCAGCTCCTTATAGATTTAAAAAAAAAAAAGTCTGTTCTGTGGTTTGTAAGGATGTGACTCTAAATTGAGTTACGATATTAAGCAGGCTTTTTGGAAAAGTTATGAAGAACAAGGAGGTTATGTTGCTTTTGGTGGCATTTAAGTATGATCACATTTCCACTACAGAAATAACCTATCCTCTGGTAAATTAATTTGTTTTAGTTTGGCACCTGTCCCAGTAATCTGTTTCTAAAAGGGTTATGTGAAACACTGTAAGATTTGCTTTTCAACAGCCTTCATCCACGTGGTCATCAGGCCTTTTCTCCTGTTCTCTCTCAAGGTCTTATGTTCTGTCTTGCAGTTAAATAGTTGACGTTTTGAATACTTCAGTTCTTGTTATAAGTTTTGGCTGTGTTTAAGGCTGTGGTAACATTTTTGCAGCAGTTAGCCATAGACCAAGCTGGCTATCCTTCATATTGTGGGTGTCTCCTTCTTTGCGAAGTTATTTATATTTAGATTGTTGCTGTAAAGATAACTGATTTTTATTTTTTTTGCTAATGTTTATCAGTGTTGCGAGATAAATGTTTTCCACTTGGCAGAACATTCTCAAGCAGTCCTATAGGTTTGACAGTTCCAAAGAAGATTGGTGCTGAGATTGGCAGCCACTGTGCAAGGAAGACTGACCTCAGGAGGCTAAAAACCCTATAGCTATTTTTAAAGTTTTCAGAAGCTTCTTTTGCACTTCTTTTGCACTAAGGAAAGTCTGCCTGGATGTTTGTTTAAATGGATTTTCCAGTAGGGATAAACCTTTCAAGCTTTCAAATGACAGTGAGGACTTTCTCTTTGGAAGGCAGAATTCAAGAAAGCCTTTGTTGGAAGCCCCATTTTGAAGATTAGGAGCTTTCATTTCGTAAGTCAAAATAAGGCTCTTGCAATGTAAGTGACCATAGGCGACTTCTTCTTCCTGTGCTTTTGCTCCCAACCAGGAGAGTGCCCAGAACTGTTGTGTAAATGAGTAGGGAATCTGGATTCCTGGTCAGTATTTCACATATATGAGTAGTTGTGTTTTGAAATTTCATTTTTATTTTAACACCTATTGTTAGTAACTCAACCAATATGATTAAAAAAAAACAAAAGAAAAAATCATCTGTCTTATAGCTCCTCTCCTATAGCTGGTAACAGTAGCACCGGTAGCACCAATAACTCAATCACTGGAGGATGAACAGCCAAGGCGTGATTTCAGATCCTGATTCCATTGACATGAATGGGAGCCTTGCCATGGATGATTTGTGAAGAGAGGGACAAATCATTGTTTGCCTTCGAAAAATAGAAATGCTAGAATCTTTTCTAGGCTCTGACTGACTCTTAGATATTGGAAGTGTTGGAAATCTTTTTTGACCAGGTCATTCATGATTTCTCTTGGTTCTGTATTTACATATAAAAGTCTATCTCTCTTGCTTAGGGAAAATTGTGATCATAATTGTTGCATGAGGTCTGCATGTGTTCCAGCAGTCATCTGAGTCTTTATTTGCTTCCATATACAACTTGCATATACTCTTCGTATATTTACCACTTAAAGAAGCTTTACAGATTTCTGAATGTCTGAGGAGTTACCCTTCAGGATGACTCTGTCTTGGATTACTAACATGTAACTGGCAAATATGCTTATTTTGCCTATATTTTCTTTCCTGCTTGTCTTGTAACCCTAACCATTGTATGATTGCACCCCTGAAGAATCCTTCTTGGTTCCTCAGGCACTGCATTTCAGTTTCTAGTGCCACAGTTACAACTTTTGCATTTTTCCCTCTATTTGTTTTATATGCTTAGCCTTAAAACCCCCACAATTAATGACTCTTCATCCATCTTTTAATTTCAATATGAGGACATAGTTATATAGACAAGTAACTTCTGCTTCATTTTTTGAGGGGTTGGGACAGTCATTGATTGACATCTGGGACTGACACTTTTACATGATTTTGTATTTTCAATTGTATAGTGTTTGGGGCAGCCTCTGATACTGTCCACTCAATCAGTTTGAAGTAAATTAAATTTATTTATAATTATCCCATCTTTGCTGTAGAAAGTACCACACCATGCTACATTTTTCAGGGCCAAGGGTGAATTTTTCCAACTCTATTTTGAGAATTGGGATTCTCTCCTCCATTAAATTAATTAAAATATCTTTTCTATTTAATATCACTCACCCCAACATTTTAAAACAAAAGGAATCATCAGAAAGTAGGGAACTATATAAAGGGGTGCATAATTTATTTATTGAGCCTGAGACTCTTGCTGAGTTATTTGAAACGATTCAAAGGCAGACACTGATAAGCTGACAGACCAAGAAGGTATCGAGAGCAATAAAATATTAAAAAACTAAGTAAAGTAACTGACAGCCTGAATTAGAACTCTTACTTCTTTCTTCATGGCCTTTGGCTTGCTTGGCCCTTGAATTTGAAGTGACACTGCTGATGGCTGCTTGATGCTGTTTGAGTTCTGCCCTGCTCTGTGGAAGAGGTGTCTCCTCCTCCCGTATTAATTTAGCATGCTTCACTAAGAGACAAGCTGCCAGGCTTTACTTAATTTACTTTGGTTCTCCTTGAGAGAGTGTGCATTCTTTGCATTTCAAGTTCCCTTGATAATAGGATGTTTCCGGCTTAAAGTTGCATGGCACCTTTCCATGCCATTTTGTGCCAGCACAATTCTGTATTCTGAGTTGCTCAGTCAAGGCTGCAAAATCCTGAAATACAAAAAAAAAAACAAACAAACAAAAAAAACACCAGAAAATTTGGTTCTTTTATAATGGAAGTGCTTCAAGGAATCGCCCTTACCAACAGTTGTTAATCATAGAGCAGGGGTTGGAACTAGATGATCTTTTCCTTCCAACCTAAACTGTTCCATGATGCTATGATTGTCTGCCTTTGGGGATCGTAGTTTTGGGCACTATGATATAAAAAACACATTAAGCCATTAGAAAGTATCCAAAGGAGGGCCATAAGGACTGTGAAGGGATGTCCAGGCAAGTATAATGTATTTCAACCTCAGTATAGTATCATCTGGTCTTTTTCTCAACTCAATATTACAGCTAATTTTTTTTTTTTTTTTTTTTAAACCTGGTGATTCTTTAAGTTACAACTGCATATCATGCACATAAAATTAACTGATTTGTAATTTTAATGTATCAGTGTCCCCAGCTCTATGCTATTATGCTTAGGGCTAAGTGCATTTTCAAGATACAGTACTAAAATATCTGAGATAAGACCGACATAAAGGGGGAAAAATTCAAATAATGACTGCTGATCCATAGTCTGTCATCCAAACCTAATAGATATTTTCAGTCTCATGAATATGTTCTTTGTAACTCTTAAATAGTACTAAATCAGTCATGAAGATTATAAATTGAGATAGTGAAATGCACTAATGCAGTGTTTTAAATTTTCATACCCTTTTGAGTACTTGTGCGACCTTTACAAGATAAAATAAGCTTATTAAGTTTAGCATGCACAATTCAATGCTCAGGTCAAGTTCCAGGACTAATGAGAGAAGGAGAAAGTGAAATTTATCAATCTGTTGGATGCAGTTGACTGGTAACTTGGCATTTGTGTGCACCCTTATGCATTCAGATATTGCTAGTTGACTATGCAGAAGCATAGTCATGTCTCTACTGAGTTTGTAGTCGTGCACCTTGTGGTTTTTTTCTTCAGATAAAATGGTTATGGATTACTGGAGGCTTTATAGGTAGAGGCTAACCTGGTATTGCCCTGAACTTTCCTGTTCTCGTTTAGTACAAAGGAGAAAGATAAACATCGCTGTGTTTTTTAAATCAAGGGAACTGACCTATTGTTCACTTGTGAAGCTCTGCTGATGGAAAAAAGGTTTCGATTTTAATGTGAATCAGTGTCTAGGTAATGAGCCAATATCTGTGAATCATGCAAGTACTTAATGTCTATAGTTTAATTTATGATATTGCTGGTATTATGGAAGCTTCTAGAAGCAGCAAAGAGACAGGTTAACAATCACTGTAACTTTCTCAAGAACAGTTTAGCAATCTAATCTAAACGGTTTAGCAGTGTTTGGGAAATGAATCATACTACTTAGCCTTACACATAGTCGGATGTTATTGGTTATCATGAAGTCTTTACTGTGTACATACTCTCAATTTCACTTGTTTCCATGATATTCACTCTCTGATAATTCAAATTATGTCCAACCTTTGTGATGGTTTTACTGGTGAACTGTCACATGAGTAGCTCATTAATTGTTTCTGTTTTTCTTCTTAGTCAGGATTGTGACTAAAGAGTATATACATAGAGTATGTCCAGGTTTTCTAGCTGTGTACAAAGGCAAAAGCTATGAGCATATCAGCTTATGGGTGCATGTATACAACTGTGTTAGTTTGTATTATCTTACACTTTGTGTACATTTAAAGATTAGAATTTGTATGCAATTAGAAAATCTAAATAGTGCACCTTCTTAGTGTTGTGACAAAACAAGTGTGGAGTACGTCTTCATTTTTTACCATCCAAAATTACAAATGCAGACATAGACCAGCACAGATACCAGCATCTTACAAAAAGTTAAAACCTGGTGATGATGAATGTGAACTGCTTTGCAGTATTACGGAATTCTTGAGAGAATAAAATGCTATAAAGTTTCTCTAATTGCTAAGGCTTCTGTTTTGATGAGAAGTGCAGTGTGCTTTGAGGAACAGATAGTCTAATATTTGCCATCCTGGAGGATGTTTAGTGGAGAGGGCTCTAGCAATGCTAAATAAGAACATCTGTCTCACTGTTATACCCCAAACACTCATCTGTGTGTTTATATTCTGATTTTTCAGCTTCAAGTTTTCAACACTGGAAGACTTGAGGATTTTAAAACTGCATTTTATTAGAATATAATAGATATGTAAATATCTTTATTGCTTTGTGCACAGGATAGTATTTCTTTTGCAGTGCAGAGCTTTGTATAAAGAGGAAGCAAGTCAAAATTTGGCCCAAAATCTGGTTTGATAGACACATGCAAGATGTCGTGAACAAATTCTGAGCCATTAAATTTACTTTCGAGTTTCAGGGCAGCACAAAAAATAAATCTAAAGATTAGAAATAAACTGCAAATATTTTACAGTTCACCATCACGTTTCCCCCACTATTTTAAATACTCCAATCCTTTCAAAGCAAAGATACTTTAGCTTGTGGATGATTCCAATTTAGTATTTATTGCTCAGAAGGTGGTTGGCTTGCTGACACTGCACTTTGTCTTTTCTTCACTAATAATTATGAAAAGCTTCTGGTTACTAGACACTTGCCAGATAAACCTACATGCTTAGTAGTGCTGGGGTTTCCTGGTGGTTTGTTGGTGAGTTTAGGGTAGGGTTTTTGGGGTGGTGGGTTTTAGTAGCTAGCAACATAGGTGCCCTACAGAGACTATAGATTTCAAGAAAAACTTACAGATTTCAATTAAGATTTTGTGGAATGGTATATTCTGGCCCTGGAGTCAGCCAGTTGCAAAGGGAAGGGAGCTTTGTGTAGACAAAAGAGTCAAAAACTTGTTCAGACTCCTTCTTTGAGCAGGCATTATAAAATTTTTAGGTAGACCATTGAATAGAGAAATCTGTCAGAATTAAGACACAGCTTTATAGGAGAAGAATCCTGGCTTAAACCTGAAGACTATTTTCAACCCCCAGGGACGTGCTTTTATTTTATTTTACATTTTAATGGTACCCCTTGGGCTGCATTTCTTCACGCATCCTCTCAAGAAGTTGTTTCTTAATGCAAATACAATGATGATAAAATAGGATGAGGATTTAATAATATGTAAGATATATTAGGCATTCTGATTTTTTTTTTTTTCTTGTCTATGTAAGTTTTCTTTAGGTATTGCTGATTGGTTTCCAGGTGTTCTGAAATGCCCAGAGGCCTGAAAATACTGGTTTTTACTAAGGCTGAAAACTAGTCATAACTGTGACCAAGTTATCTGCTCATTTCCTAACTCTGGCAGAAACTGCAATTAAAAGTATAAAGTGAAATAAATTAGTAAATATGAGTTTTTATAGGAACATGTTGGGAGAGAAACCAGAAATTAAGAAAGGCCCTTTGATGCAGTCATACACTAAATCTGAGGAACTAATTCTGTTTGAGCAAACCATATTGAAGCAAATGCTCAGCATTTGTGCAATTTATGTCTAGTACAGCTAACAGTAAATGTTTTAGGATGCTTTTGAACTACGGAATAAAATGTACCTATTTAAATCTAGGAAATCATTGTAGCTGAGCTAATGATCAGCGTTTATTGCTATACTGTTTATTAATGTCAGATTTGTTCAAATTAAATTTTGTTGACAGTCTTCTCAGATAATTTCCATAAGTTCCATATGAAAGGATTTATAACATTTTAATACATGTTTACAGAAGTAAGTGCATATAAACATTAGTTTTAATTTTAGTAATTGTTCAGAAACTTGTCTAAAGGAGAAAGATGTTGGGTATCTTATTTTTCAGACACAGTTATATTCATTTATTCCTTTACATTTTTTTTTTTTTATCTTACCAAAATCTCACTTCCTCTCTTTTTGCTCCTTGTTGACCAAGGATTAGGGATGGTTGGGTTCTCATTTTCAGCATGGAAGATTTGTTAGTGCTTGAAAAACTCATGTTGTCTCTTTTGTTTCTCTGTCTTCAGCCTCATTCTCTGGAGTTGCTGCAGTCCCTTTGTGGATATATCAGTTTTTCATAGGGTGACCACCAAGATGCTCCAGTATTTTGGATTATGTGGCATTATATAGTTTGGTGCAAATTAGCTGACAGCTTCTTGGTTTAATGTAATTTTCATTCGGAGCTGCTTTGGGCTGAGTGTTGAGACAAGAGATGTCTGAGCTAATTCGAGTGCAGAGGAAATGATTTTTCATGCTTCAGGGCCTTCAAGCATATCCAAGCCTGAAAACTCGAAGCAAGTTCTGTGTATTTTTGATCCCATAATTGTCTATTGCACTGTGGGCAAAACCTCTCAGTCAAGCCTGCTCCATTGGTTAGATTCTGTTGGCATTGTGGACTGATGTGTAGCTTGGTTCGTTATTTTCCTTCTCACATATCCAGCCTCTGTCTCTGCTCAGATAAAGATTTTAGTTATCATTATGTCAGCATTTATAAATATATATGTATGTTGTGTTAGTTACTGTTTACAGGAAAAAGATTCAGTAAGTTGCAAAAATAAAAGGAGGGCTCATCTAAAACACAAGACCTTAGTAATAAATGCAAACAAAACAAACCAGAAAAATTAAAACAGTTGCTTTCTACCTCTACCCTGTGCTGTTTTACTTTCAGAACAGAAAAACAGACCAAGTCAAATATGAGCTTTTCGACATGGTAAATACAGGTGGCATGGCATCTGGGATAGATTTCCAAAGTCCCCTTATAAGATACGGACTAATCAGTTTCTGCTCGATGCAAGTAGTTACTCTGAGAGCTTTCCCTCTAATTTAAATTGAAGAAAGAAGAAAATATGGAAAGCAAATACAGTAAGAAGTATGGGATGGGGGAAGAAAAACTTGAGAAAGTCCTTCCTGAATATAATTTGTTCTGTTTTCTTTCTCAAGTCTGAGTGGATTTGAATTTCTCAACGTTATCTTGGTTTCCCTCAAGCATCCAGATTGCAGAGCATTCTTTTAGTTTCACTGTTGCCTATAGCCATCTTGCTTTAATGAGCAGTTTGAAGTCTTTGGGATGAGTTGAACAGTTAGCTCCTAGAAGCTTATCAAGTCTAGAACTGAGCTGTCAAAGTGTTTTAAAGACAGCTCTGGAAGATGAAATACAACTGTGGGAGTGAGCAGTTAAAAGCAGTTCCCTGCTGCTTCCTTACAGCTATTTGCTTTTTCTTTTCATTATTTTTTGTATTATTAATAGAAGTAACTAAGAATCAAATGGGACAAGAGATAATCATGAGGTTTATCTAAGTGTAATTCAACTAAGTTGCTGCAGTACCTTTTTCGTGGTCTGAAATACAGCTGGGTTGAAGAGTTCAGGTTCAGATTTACATACAGTGTGTTTGACTGTTGACTCTGAATTTAATTTCTGACAGCACTAAATGCCTTAATGGAATACAGACGTAAGAACAGAGACTACTTGCTTTTAACAGCTCATCCTAGGAGGCACACAACCTCAGAGTGATGCATGTAGTAAAACACTTAAAGGCTGAGCCAGTTTTGTTTCCTGCCATTCTTTCCAAGGGAGAGGAAAAGTGTGTTACCATGTACTGCCGTGTCCTTAGGGCTGCACTGTCCTGTGATGGCATTAAACCTGATCTGAATCCAAAGACAGTGATAAAAATTGTTAGGGAAAAAAAATAAATCAGAAGGCAAGACTTGAAAGATCTAAAATTAACTTGAAACAAAAGGAAGGGAATGTAGAATTTCTATGCCACAATCTTTTTTGTTCTTGATTCTTTGTCTTTACACTGTAAACCTAGATTGTGTAGCTAATTTTTAATTTTTTTTTCCTACCATTTTTATCAGTTCTTTTGCTGGAGATCTTCCCAGTTCTAATATCTCCTTTGGCCCTTAATCACAAGGATTTCCTTCCAACTGCTCTGCCAGATGTCTGAGTTAAATGTATTCACCAAAACAGAATATTTTTTAAAAAACTGAAAAAAAAGTCTTGCTTATTAAATCATATATTACTACTTCATAGCTCTGAAGACATAATTCTTACAAGATTTTCAATGCTTATTTGTCTGAGGGGACAAAAAATATACTTCAGAACTTTTCTGAGGCCCATGTCTTTCCAGAGACACTAATTATTGACTCACTTCAAAATGTAGAAATATCTAAATCATTTACTGCTACTGTGTATCACTCAGACATCCATATAAAAAACATGGGCAGATCTTTTCCAAGGGATTTTTTTCAGCTTGCAAGTACCATCAAGGTTAGACTTGCACAAAGCAGACTTGGCCCCCAGAGGTCTTAAAGCCAGAGTGGAAGAGAATGAGATGTGCATTATTTTTATTCATTGAAAACTTTCTTATTTTAGTATTTCTTGTCAGTTGAAATTAGAAGACAATAGTAAATTACAGGCAAAATCACTTTAAGGTAACCAGTAGAGAATACCATGTTCTCAAGAACTGTGAAGGATCCAGCTCCATAATCAGGTCTTTAGCTCTGTCAACCAGAATTTTCATCCTGGGCTTCAGAAGTTTTCTTGACTGATCATTGTTCAAACAAAGGCATTAAATCTGAAGAACTGGCACTGTTAGGGGAAAACGAGTTCTTTGAACCACTTTGAGATGCAACAGGAGAGTGCTATTGATACAACTAAGCTAATCAGGGCACATGATAATATTTGTATGCCACTGCTTCTCATGCCATGATTTAAATTCAGGGTACTGTTGCTGTCAGATGCTCTTAGCCGATAAAATCTGGTTGAAACTTCAAAACATTTGTTGGATTTCCAGGTTAAAGTACAGCCAGTGTCATTAAAAGTCATTGAGCACTTGTATTTTGGCTTGCAGGAAGGTGGAGTGCTTCCCTTTCAGACTCTGGATGTAATGTCAGCTCCCTGCTGGCCTCTTGTCATGAAAGGGCACCTGGGGAATTGAGGTGGGCATATGGCTACTGTAAAACCTTTGGGCAGAAGCCAGGCTCCCCTCAGTAGTGCCTGTGGGACTGCTGGAGGAGGTATTAATGCAGCTCAGATTTGGATCCAGACAAACTGAAGCTTGTCTCCCAGGTGTGTGGAAGCAGCAGATGCCACTGTCCTTGTATGTCCCTTTTCTGTGGTGCTCTGCATGTGGAGGAATCCATCCAGTGCAGGTAGCTCGGGGTGCAGCTGCAGGCTCAGCTCTGGACCAGGAGCCCTGAGCCCCAGCAAGGGACCATGAAGTGCTGACTCTTTGCAGAACCAGGAGCCCTGGGACCTGTGACCCTGCCAGGGGACAGGACAGTCAGGGACACAGCAGGAGCCGATGACTCCAGACCTTCCCACACTTACACTGTGAGGCTATAAAAGCCCAGGGGTTCCTTTGTTTGGGGTCCCTCCTCAGAGGCACCAGCTCGAGCTTTTGTTTTGTTATTTAGTCATGGTGTGAGAACTTAATTATTTTAAGGATCTGGACATCTGGGACTGTGCTCTGGGAAACTTGGGATCAAGTAATAGGGAAACCTGGTGTGAGCGTCAGGTGTGTAGTTGTTAAGGGGCTTCGGTCCCAGCTCAGGAGTGCCAGAGTGGCTGCCAGAGGAGCTCCTGGATGGTCAGACACGAAGTTTCCTTAGCACTACCAGCTGCAGGAGCTTCACATCAGCACTCGAATTGTTACAGGCTTTCTAGCTTTTTCAAATGTTTGTCACGGTCTTCCAGAAAATTTTGTTTCCTTGTCCATTTTTACAAGAGAATAGCAGATCATCTACCAACTGTGTTGGCATCAGGAAGAAATGAGCTTCAAGACAGCTCTATGAAGATGTTATTTTATGTCTCCTGTTTGTTTCTGAGAGCTTTCAAGAAGTACTTTCTCATAGTTTTTTCTCAAACTAAAATTTAGCTTGTCAGTGTGGCCATACTGAAAATGAATAGGAAAGAAATAAATACCCACTGCACAAAAACACTCAAGTCAATACATAAGAGAAAAAACCCAAAACTGTACAATAGAAAAGGAAGGTATATCAGTACAGAAAACACAACAGTCCTGTTTGTTTCACATTTACTCTTTGAACTACTTCTTGAAGGAAGGTTTAACAATTGTCACTGTCATTTGAGTCAGTTTGCTGACATTTTGCTGAAAGAGCTAAGAAAATAGATCTCAGTAATAACTCTGACTTTTATTTCTTTCTGCAGTAGTACAAGGGGTATCATCATCTGGTGTTTGAGGTTTTTGGCTCTCACCAACAGCACCTTTTTTCCTTTCTGAAAGGAATATGAATTTTTTTATCTGTTGTTACTATAATATACTGGTGCCCAACCATGGTAATGATTCTTCAGAAATAAGCAAGTTGCCTCACCTGCGAAGTTTAGTGCACCATGTAATAGGATTCCCCCTCCCCAGTGGTCTTCCTTATATCCATGAAAACTGCAGAACATCAGGGAGCCAGCGAAATTAGGAAATGTACTTTGAGCTTTACAGGTCTAATTATGACAAGGGCAAGCATCATCATTTGGATTGGGAAGCAAGTATGAGGGCCATGACATATCTCTTAACAGTAGACAAAAGCATTTCTCTATTCCTAGTCCCCATGGACAGTTCCGGTCTTTCAGCAGTGCAATGCTACAAGGAGTTCCAGCCATCCTCTCCTTACCCTGTTTTTTTTTTGCACAATCCCACAGAAAACAGCCACAGGGCGAAATTTTCACCATATTAATGCAGATCTATGGAAGAATTTTTATGCAAAGAAGAGCCAAGTTCTAATTTTTTGCTTTCCCTTTTGGGTCATTTATTTCTAGTTAGGAAGTAATATTCAGACATCAAGACCAAATTTTGCTTACTGTTCAGGCAACAGATATTTGCCTTGCTGCCCAAGACAGTAAGCTCTAGTTTAGAGCTTTGCAGGTGAGGATTCATTGTGGCAATATTAAGTGCCAGTTAGATATGCTAATTACAAAACCACATAGGTTTAGAAAGGATACAGGCATCTTTGCTTTATGGTGCATACCCTCACTACTGAGGTTTTTAATTTATGTGAATTCAGTTAATAAGATAGGCATGAAATACATGCAGATTATGCGTTATGATCCCACTTCTGACACCAAATCAAATTAGGGTCTGATTACTAAAAGGTGCCTCTGCCCCAGTTAAGGGGCAAATGAAGCTGTGTGCTAAAGCCAGTAGTATGGATTTTATTTAAGCGTAAATATAAAGGTTGGGAGGAGGAGGGTGAGGGGAAAGAGAAAGAGCCAAATTAAGTAGAAAGATAGTCACCATCACATGGGTCCCTGTGGTGTCCTGATGGCCCTTCTGGTCTCAGTGGTGAGTGTCCCCAGTGTGTTCTTCTTGAGGCACCACTTTGATACAGTCCAAGTCCCAGGTGTCTACAAGGTGTAGGTGCCATTCCCATAACTTAGGATTGCATGTGTGTAAGGACTTGCTTCCTTTCCCACAGCTTGCCCAGTGATTGGAATTGTTGTCCACGGAGGTTACCCAAATCTGCCTCACCAGGCCTGAGATCTTCCCATTGTTGCTGTCTGCATTTTACCCACAGTGGAATTTTTCCTGATGTGCAAATTCCAGACCTTTGACCTCTGTATAGGCTTGTTTGTTTATTTTTCTTTTTTTAATGTGATATCAACATTTTGAAACTAGTTTTCTAGCGAAGCAAATGTAGGAGTATTTCTAGGGAGAACACCATGATCTGGAAAACGCAGCCATGGCCATTCATAAATTGTTTTTTTTGTTATGATGAGGATTTACACATTCATCTTGGCTGTAGGATGAACAAAACCATATCCTCATGACAGCTGGAACTGAAAATGCTGATTTTTCCATGCTCTGATCTGTAGGAAAGCCTCTTAATCAGTGTGTGAGCTGTCCTGAAATTCTGTAGTTTGCTGAATGTTTGGATGTGAAATGCAAGTCTTCTGGCTGCATTTGTTGTTGTTGTTTTTGTTTTTGTTAATTTTATTCTCTCAAATGGAAGCTGAAGTATTGTATGTTTAGAGATCATGAGATTGTCAGTAGGTGATAATAATTTGATATTTTAGAAATATTCTGTAGGAAAAAATGGCCATAATAACTTTTATGTGGTTGGAGAACAGCAGCTGATTGTGTCTTAATTTCAGTTTACTATACAGCACTAGTATAAGCAACCAAATTCAAAGAAAAAATCTTTTGCACCTAAGTAACTGACATCAATTTTTGGTTTTGATTTTTATTTGGATGAAAGCAAACAATATATTCTAGCTGATTACATAAGTTATAGTTTAAGATCCTTGACTACTTAGCATAGTAGACTAATTCTGACTATATTTTAATTTTTTATACTGCTAAAACAGGACTGGACGATTATGTAGTCTGAGAAAATTACCTTCTCTGAAGCTTGTGGAAAAAATACATTCGTCAATGTGGCAAAGCTTGTCCTGTCTTGGACATAAATTATGCAGTCTGCTGAACTGATGAAAGGTAGCAATATGTAAGCACTCACCATTTTTCATTATTGGGGTTGAATGACAGATTACTTGTGCTCAGTCACTTTTTGTTTTTTTTCTTTTAGTTTTAAATCTGTCTCCCCTTTTAAGTTTACTATGACATTAATTTACGATGTATAATTCTTCGTGCTTTTATAAAAGGTGTTTATAAGTACTGGGGAAAGTAGTACATTAAAGGGATGTTGGCAACTCAAAATCTTGTCATTTTCAAAAAGATCAATTTCACGCTGGTTTCAGAAACTGCATCTGATTATGGGTCACCATACCAATTTTGTTGTGTTCTTACAAATGCAATTCCATGTGTTTTATCTCTTGCTGTGTTGTTTAAAGTAGCAATGTACCAAAGAAAATGAAAGCTGGGTTCCCAACTTAGAGGTGTAGCAATTTCTGCATGAGGATTTATATGTGTGATTCAGAAAGTTAATGGAAGGAATAAAAGCATAACTGTATCTAAAAATACTGATAGAAAAAAATGAGGAGATGTAGTGTGTTGAACATCATCCTATTTTAACTGAAGAAAATATTTTCAATACAGCATGTTTGTAAATTAGTGGCTGTGACTAAATTTTAATGCCTCTTCAAACTTTAAGAAGTTGAACTGGACATCTGAAAAGACAGAACTGTGGTCCCCTTAGTCTGGAAGCATGAACCTTTCTTTCTGGAGCTAGAAGGCAAGCCCAATTATTTAGACTCTGCAGTCTCAGAATCTCAAAACATCTTTAGGTTTTACTGAAAAGACAGTGGTGTGCTGCATCAGTTAAAGTTGTACTTGTGTGCCTTAATGCACCTTGCAAGCCTCAGTCTCATTCTTTTCCATACAAAGGGAAAACAGTTTTATAGCTAGAGTGGCAATATGTTTTTAACCCAGAGCAATTCACTGTTTGAGTCATTGGAGGCTTGGTAAACTACAGTCTGCATCAGGTTGGGTTTCATTTAGAGCAAAAAAATCCCCTAAAATATCTGAGTTAGTGTTTTCTACAGAATCCAGCCAATTGAAAGATATTTCGACAATTTTGGTAAGAAACTGATGGTGATAAAAGCCATATAGAAGCCAGGAAGGGTTCCAGCAGAAGCCTTCCCCCACTGGAGAGGAGGTACCATCAGAAACTTGCCAGTTTCTTGCTAATACTTGTTCTGTATGCTTGACAACTGGTTTGAATGATTGCACAATATATTGTCGGTAAACATCCAAATTGACTGCTGGCCAATTTCCTCCACCTATCTGTTCCTCTAATCTATGAACCCTTTTCTTGAACTAATCGGTGTCTGAATCTGTAGCCTTGACCTCTCAATTCTTCTGAGCAGAGAAACCTTGCTCTCAATTCCTTGAAACCATTCCATGGCTTACTGATGCAGAGAACAGAATGTGCAATCATTAGACTCTGTGTTTCTCAGGCAAGAAAAAAGTTCCCTAAAGGTGCCATGGTGCTCTACTCGTGATGCTCAGTAATGTTTTTAACCCAGGGTCTTTCTCTCAGAAGAGCTGCTGATTTGTTTCAGATCTTCTGTGTTTCCTGTATAAGACAAAGTAAGTTTTTAAGTAAGAGATGCATGAGATGGTCTAAATATTGCCACACCTACTCTGGACAATGATGCAAAAAGGATAAAAACAAAAGCCTGAAAGAGTCTAACACTGTGGATGTATTCCTCAGAATCTGTCTTGGAAGACCTGACTTAGGGGAATCAAAGCAGCAGTGAGCTTGCATTGCTGCAGAACAGAAATGCATCTCATGTAGCTATTCAGTCTTGTCTGGAAACAGAGATAAGGTAAATCAAAGGAAGAGGAGAGTGAAAAATGAGCCTAAATCAAATCAAAGAGTTTTTTTTTTTTTTAATTCAGTCCTTACTGGAAGATAGCTGTGTTCAAAAACAAATTTTCTGAGAAATATACTCTGCAAGAAGTCTTTCACACTAGAATTACTTATGTTGATCTCAACTGTCTTGAGTGTGCCAGCTCAGAGGAGCCTTAGACAGAGAAGCTGTTTAGGATGCAGTATTGATCTGATGGTTAGAGGTGCTGAGTACCCAGAATCTCACACAGGAAAGGTGAATGGAGCACATCCCAAATGGTTTCTAAAAAGGACTAGCATACAAGAGTATGCCTCCCTTGAGGAATCAGAATACTGATTTTACTAAGACCATGTACATGTTATCCTTTCCTATTAGGAAATAAAAATCTTTTCACACCTGTCACACGTGGGCCAGAGCAAGGGAGGAGTTTTAGGTTCCAAGTATGAGGGATTTTGGAAAACAACAGTAAACATATTTACAGATGAAGGTGTTTTGTAGAGGAAAATGCAAGAAGTTTCTAGATGCTGTGGTGCAATTCTTCAGAGGTTGTTTGGTATCAAATGAGATAATTTGAGTGCTACAAGCCTTATGCCTGATTTCATTCGGGTTAATCTGTCTTGGAAGGTATTTATTCTGACTTGGTGCCCTGTACTGGGGATATGGGCTGGCTGACTTGCTACTAGTTCACACCTGTGTCAGTACACTACCAGAAGACTGTAAGGTTGTAGGTTCTTGATTACAAAGGTTAGTATTGCTCAGCTTTCAATAGAATTAGCAGCTGTTGAGTTAGAGAGGAATCTAAAAGCTTGTCTTGAAAGGCAGATGGACTTCTGTAAAGTTAGTGATGCATCTAGGATTTTTCATCATAATCATTTGCTCATGAGTGGAGGTGGAATTTACACAACTCAGGTCATCCAAGCTGATAACACAAATTGTCTTAGAGCAGCTTGCCCCCAGGAGGATAGCAAGATATCAATTTTTCATCTCTTCTGTATGCTGGAGGAGTAAGGATGTAGTAAAAATCTATCCTGTTATGGCTTTGATTCTGTAGAAAGCAGAGACTGAATCTTCATAAACTTGGGCCAAAAACTTCCCACTTGGAATCAATGTTTGTATAGCAGTGCCAGAATGCTACCTCTTGGTAGACAGAAATATCTGCGAGTGCTTACCTTTAATGGATTGAGGAAAGTCAGAGTATGTTTCTAATGACAGCAACGCAATGTTGTGTGGAGTCTGAAAGCTTTTCAGAAGGTTATGAAATGGTGCCTGATGGGCAGGCTTCAGTGGTAGGTGAGTGCTTTGGGCAATTTTGTCAGCAGCTGTTTGCTGTGTGCTGTTCTTTGCCATGTTAACTTCATTAACGTCTGACACATCGAGGAGAATTACATTGACTGATCTGCAGTAAGAGCCTGATTCAGTGCCCAGTGAAGCTAATGGGGGTCTTTACACAGGCATAGGTCAAGTTTTAGTTTCCAGATGCTCTTCACTGCATATTGTAATTGCATATTGTATTGTTCTCAGAAAAATGACGTCTCTGGCAATGGCAAATCTGTGAAATGACAGAAATTTGTGCTGTTGTACTTGGGACTGTTTGATTTCAGTCTTACCACAGTACTTCTATTTAAATTAAAGAGCACTGAGTTTAATGATGCAAAATGCTACATTTCAATCCTTCTAGAATAAGTAAAAACTTCTACTGCACATTACTAAGTCTTCATATAAGAAACTTTACAGTTAATTTAATTACTAATACCTAATATTGAATTAATTGAACTGACCTGTAACATCAGATTAGCAGTGCTGCTGGATGTCATAACAGTAATTATTACAGGTAAAAATCTTCTCCAGATAAAATGGCAAGCTTGCAATCACTAAAGGTTCATATATGGAGCCAGCTCTAGTCTAGTGCATTTCTCAAGAAGAAAATTGGTAACTATGATGCTAAAGATTTTCTGATTTTAAGTATTGAATGTTAAGGGTAAGCAAATGTGCTAGAAATGAATCCAAGGTGAGGTTTTCTGACTTTCTGAATTCTCACTTTGATAGATTCACTTCCATCCTTTGGACTTAGGACATTTACACATTTACTGATTTTCTTTGAGTCACTAGACAAATCTGAGGTCAAAGCAAATTCTTCCTTAGTGCTCCAGTGGTGATGGATGGATGATACTTAGCTCAAAGCTCCTGCAGTGTCAAAACATAGGTATGTGAAGAACTGTGCAATCATCGTACAGTTAAGTCCTGCAACCTCAAGTGACCATTGCTTTCCCTCCCTCCTCCTTGGTGAAGCAATGATATTTATTCGACTTCTGTCTGTCACTTTTAAGAGATCTTGCAACTTAGAAGATGCTTTCTGGGTTTTGCAGCTGTGCAAGCTTTCCTGAAACAGATGGATAGTCCTCTGTTTTTGTCTTGTTTTTTCTCTTTTGATCCCACTCTTCCTAACCTCATTTATTTCCTGTTTGATGCCCTGTCCATTGCACTTAACTTAGAAGCCTATCTTCTTTCCTGAAAATTCAGGGTTAAAAAGAGCAATGTGATGCGGTTTGTGTGATTGATAAAGAATAAATATCAGTCTTTCCTATTTTGTCTAGCAGGGTGACTTTCTGCCATCCTTTGCTTTGACAGCCTCTCCCTGTAGGTTGAAGTTTCAGTCTTCCTTCAAACGTGTGTAAGCCAGAACCCTGGCAAGTTATCTTTTTGTCAGCATTTGATTTCATTCCTAGTGCCTGTATATTAGCACCTCTTCAGGCAGGTTCTGTTCTTGGCCATGGGGAAGGCAAGAGATGGCATTCCCTATCCTGACAAATGCGTTGCTTTCCTTAAGGGGAAACCTGAGAGGAACCACTTTACTGTGTGCCTACATTTTGTTATTGTTCTTTAAATTCAAGGCTGGTTGCCAGGTCTTCTGAAAATTGAACAAAGCCAAGGCTTCCTTGGGGCTTGTCATCGACTTTGAAGGTCTTGCAAGTCACTGTCCTTGCTCCTGAATTTCTAAGATAGAATCTAAATAAGGTTTCATGGCTTTTTGGGGGATGGTTCACCCTTTTTTTCCCCCTACTGATAAACATCTGGAAAACTTTCAGATCACAGTAAAATCCTGGACAGTGTTTTTTCAGGCAATATACCCATTTGTGACGTTGCAGGTAAAATATTTTCCTGGAGGCTAACACCTTCTTTTTTTTTTTTTTAATTGATTTCCCCTCATAATTTCTATATTTCTTTGAAAAGAGGTAAAGGAATTTTCAACAGCGTTTACTAAGTTTAACTTCATTTTAAAACTTTTTATTTTGGATTAAAAATTTATTTGTTTATGGGAAAAAAAATTAGAAAACCTGCAGTTTTTCATTAGGTAGAATAGGAATTGCCTCAAATACCTGCAGAGCATTCAGACTTTGCCCATGCTTGAATGCTAACTTGTGTGTCCCATGTTGAGGTTTCTAATTCACCATGAGCTCTTTCTGCTACACAGAGCTGGCTCAGGCTGTTATGGATCAAGTGAGTGGCCAAGCTGCCAGTCTTTGAGAAAAGCTTGATTAAATTTTGGGAGACTTCTCCCTCCAAAATCTGATCATTGTAAAGCAGTAAGAAGAGATGCACATGTGTGTACATACATGTACATGTGTATGCATGGCAGCACGTCTGTGCATTTTAGAGGTGTATCCCCAGCCAGGTCCACCCTTTGAAACCTTCATCCTCCTAGTGAGGAGGGAATGCAGTGAGTTTTACTCAGAGGATGGCTTAGTTTCAAAAGGGGAAAAGCCTTCCTGCTTCCCTAGGGGTTATCTTTGGAGCCCTTTTGGAGAAAAAAAGAAAAATTAGGAAAATGTGCGTTTGTTTCTTTAAAAGAGCGGCTCCCCCAGATGCAGCATGGTTTGCAGCATATTCTTCTTGAATCAAATAGGATGAGTGTAAGTTGCCAACAACAGCAACAAAAGATGGTGGTGGGGGGAGGCAGAGGGAGAAACAGAAAATGTGTTGACAGTGGATCTGACCGACAGAGCCCAAAACAATAGGATGCATGTTTAGCATGACTGGCTCTATTCATTCTCCTGTCAGTGCTTGGCGTGCCAGCCTCTCAAAGGCAGCAAAGCTGCAGGAAGTGTCACTTCCTCACACAATATATAGAGAAATTTCCTTGACACTGTATTCTTCAGCTGCAAATGGATGGTTCTGATGGATTTTTCATTACTGAGTAGCTCTAAAAATCTGGTAACTTAATAGTTGTGATGCTGAAGAATAATATGCATGCATGAAAAAGGCCAGTTATATAAATCAGCCTCCTGTCTGTTGGCTGGGGAAGCTTTTCTCTTGTGCTATTTGAGCCTGCTGAAATGCATAGGAAAAACACTGTCTGCATCCCATAAATGCTGTTTTTCTGGTTCAAATAACCTCGAGTACATTGAGTCCTAAGGTGGCATGTGATCAGCTGCCATTCACGAACATGTTTACCTTGCAGCTGACATGCAACCTTGTTCCACATTTTCCTTTAAGTACAATCTCAGGCCAGTATTTGATGACCTTCCAAACCCTTTAATACGGCAAGAGGGATGGCTTGAAAATTGCGTGTAAAAAATGAACCTTCAATTACTCTGTATTTGCAGTACTTCAGCGCTTTGCTTACACAATAGCGTTCTGTTGCAAAATGACTGTGGCCACTTCAGGTTGCCTGGATAATGCCTCCAACTCCACTGCAAATCCATGCCTGTTTTTTTTTAAAACTTCACTTTCATCTTCTAGAGCTGCTCTTTTCACACTAATTTCTTGTTTGTAGAATTTGCGAGAAAATATATTCACTACATATTCAAATATATGCATAAAAATACATTCAGGTCACTTATAGTGTAACCTAAACTGAAGGACATTTGAGGATTCATGGTCAAGAGTTTGTATCTTCTGATGAGTTGTCGCTCTGTGGAGTAAGAGCTGCTCTTAGCATTGGTTTACCATGGCTGATTAAAACCTTTCTGTCTGTTTAATTTCCATGCCCTACCAGCACTGAGTTTGCAGTGCTTGGTGAGAATCTGTTTTTGAAAGGGTTTTTTAAAAGATGATAATATGTGCTTGAGCTGTGCAGAAATATTGGGCAGTCCTGCGTGTGTTGAAAATCTATTGAAGAATGTGGGGCAAGTGTCAAGCTCTTCCTGAAACCCACAGAGTTTTTCAGTTTTCTCAGGAAATGTGTCACAAATAATCTTTCTGAAAATTAGTCCTACTTTCTCAAAGAAGCAGCTGATTATATCCCTACCCAGACTGTTTTAGTACGTAAACAGTGTAAGTAGGTGAAAGGCAGGTTAGCCTCTCTGCAGTGATAATCATGATTGCTTTTCAGCTTGCTGCTTGAAAAAAAAATACCTAAATGCTTTACAGGCTCTTATTTCATTGAAATGGTATTTTTTTTTTTAACACAGATACTATTTTCAATATCGAAGGTAATCTGGTACTTTTATGCTTTGCAGCAGAGCAAACACCAAGGCATTCAAACTTGGTTATTCTCACCTTTTGCTTTCAGAAGTTGATACCAGAATTTTGATATGGTTGCTAATAACTTAACGTAGTATTTGATAGTGAAAAGGCTTTGAAAGCAGCCAAGGAGATACTTCAAAAGCATATTTATATATTTATTACTGAAATGACAGTAGAGTTGCAAATTGCAATTGATTCTTCAAATATTTTGGAAACACTACTGCAAAATGCAGGTGCTCTTGATAAAAGACGCATGGATGGCAATTTGCTGCTGGTTTATTTGAAAAAAATTATCTCCTGATGGGAGTTCATTAGAAAATAGTTTCCCTTTTGCATTTAAGCAGTGATTTATGGCTGCTTGATCATTATTTGATGATCTTACTGTATATAATTTTTCCCAATTCCTGAGGTGAGTTCAAGGATTTATTTTCTGGAATTCTCTCTAACTCTCCTGCATATTTCTGAGAATAAAGTAACCTGATATAAAATGAGCATGTGAAAAGAAAAAAAGCAAGTAATATGCAAATCTATATTTGTAATATGGTAAACTCTTGTGCAGTCATATGGAAGAGGAAGTTGGAAGATTTTATTTGTGGAAACTTAGGTGTCAATCTTAAGGTTTTATAATGACTCACTAACATAAGTGTTTACTTTAAAAAGCAGAACTGACTTCACAAGGCTTTTTGAGATGTGCTACTTTTTTACTTTTGTTTTTTTGTCCTTTGGGTCTAAAAGCATCTCTGAAAAATGAAACTCGAGACATAGATTCATACATAATGGACTATATATGCTACCACTGAAGAATTATAACATAAATTAGTCTTTGTTAGCCTTGTCATTCTTGAACGTTCTAGGATAGAGCTTATAAACCCCAAATGACTTCTACCTGACCAATTTTTATTACACTTTTAGAGGGTTCTACCTTGACTTAAAATATGTGATGTGCCATTTCTCTCTGGGAAACCATGTTCTTTTGCTTCTTCACATTCTTTTAGAGGGTGTGTATGCATGAGATGATAATTCTATACAGTGTTCCCCTTCTGTGAGCTTGTTATATGCATTTTCATTTTTTAATCAAAGGTTCCATGAATTTCATATTGCAGGATGGCTCATTGCAGACTGTAAATATAACAATGTGACCTTTTAGAGTGATGTTTTTACTTATATACCCTGCATGGCTATAAAAGGGGATTTCCCGTCTACTTTTTATGAAGTAGAATTGAACGTTTTTTAAAAAAATAATTAGAAAAGCGAAATATAAGTCATTCATCTTCAAGCTTGCGTAACAGTCATCTTCCCAGCTCTCTGTATATATTCAGAAACAGAGATAAACAGAAAGAGAAATGAAAAGCTTCTGAGGACAGGTAATAATTCCAAAGCCAGTTAATATGAGGTGGAACAGCCTTATGTAGTGAATAGGTCAAGAAGCGCTAAACTTGTATGAGCTACTGGGTCTTAGATCAGAAACACAGAAGTGACTGTGTCTGTGTGTTTTGTTTGTGTGTTCTGAGATAACCAAAGAGCCAAGCTGAAACTTCAGCCAGAATATATCTGGCTTCTGTAAGCATAGCTGATGACAAAGGTGTGCTTTCAAACCTGCCTCTTTCCTGAGCTGAGGGAAGCAGAGTGGAGGTCCTAGGGGATCTGCAGCTCTGAATCTTCTACAGGAGGGAGGTACAGATGTGAGCTCCCTTACTTATGAAACACAGTGGAATGGGGTGGTGCTGATAGTTCCTCTTGTACTCCAGGACATGCTCAAAGAACTTGTAAAAAGTGCTCAATATGTCTACTCATCTTTTTATTATTTGTTTTTATTCCTTCTCAGGAGTTTAAACCATGTCCCATGAAAATGTCCCAGCCACTATTGCAGCATCCTGGTAGTTTGAATTACTTTCTGAACAGTAAAACAGCTTTACCAGTGCTATAAATACATCTGTTGCAAAGTTTATTGGTACAAAGCCCATGGAAGTGAAGGAGGAATGGAAAGAGAAATGTGGGTAGGGTAGTGTCTGATGTAGATTTTACCTTATCCTTCAAGGAATCTTTTTTTGCCATTCTATTTCTAAGATCAAAGAGGAAAATTATGGTATCTCTGTATGTGGGGGGGAAGAGAGGAAAGTAGAAGTGCTTATGTATGAATAGTAAGATGCTTTGCAAGACTTATTTTTCTTTAACCTGTAAAAGGAACCATCAGGAGATGTTTCACTGGGATGAATACAGGCTGAAAGGGTAATACTGAAAGAAATTCCTGTAAGATCCCAGAATCAGGGAAATACCTCTTGGTTTCCCTGTCAAGCTGATGAATAATACTTTTCTCTATAGATTATGATCTGGTTTTGAGTTTGATTTTTTTTTTCTTTTTTTTTCCGTCAAGTGGAAGGAAGTTCAGTTTTCTTCATGAAAATGTTGATTGCTGCCTACAATTAGATTTTAGAGCTGCATGTCTGAGTACAGACTCGCTTTATGTTTTGTCTGGAACAGAGGATAGGAAAGAGGACATCTGTATGTGAATACTTTGTTATCCCATTTCTTCAGCTAATATTATTCTTTATTAAGGGCCAGTTAAATATACATGCTCTATTATAATGCAACACATACATAATTCTCAAATCCTGGGTAATATAGTTTTCCTCTTTCTCAGAAATTTTATTTTACATTAGCTCCACTTTGTTATAAAATTATTGTACAGTGATGATCTAGCATGGAAAATCATGACCTCAGAAAAGTTGTACTTGCTTTTAAAAATGATGGCTTAGGAGTCATGCCTGCAGCTGAGATCTAATTCCTAGAAACGTCTTTTCCATTGCTATCAAATACAGAATATTTAGTTATCCTCTTCTTGCTTGGAAAGAGGCCAATGAGAGAGATTGAAAAAAAAAAAAATCAAAATCCTTCTAAGAAACAAGTTGTGTTTGGCACAGTCTGTTGGGGAATCCCTGTATCAGTGCTTAATTTTGTAGGGTTTTTACTAACCCCTGGTTAGAAAATTGAGTACCAGGAGTTATGGGTGCAAAAGCATTTATGTTAGGTAGAATTCTGGTGTAGTCTTTTGGAGTAATTTGACAAATTAATTACACATTCTCCCAGATAAAATGTGCCACAATATAGTCAAAGTATTCTGTATTAATTGGTAATAATACAGTAATAACTAATTAAAATGATCCTGTGCAAATTAAGTGATTAAAATAATGAGATTCAAAACCTGTAGACAAATTTTAAAGCTTTGTGTCTAGTCATGTGACAGGCCTGTAGGCAAAGTCAATGTGAGCTAAGCTTCTTCATCTCGTCCCGAACCATAAAAGGACTTGATTAAGGCAGAAGTGACCAGAAAATGGAATTAAATATATCTACTGAAGTATGTAAATACAGAGGAGAGCAGAACTTAGATTCTAGGTTTGAATATATCACGTCCTTGTGCTTTGTAAAATAATTTCCTAACTTCCTTTAATGTTCATATTACAGTGACTACTAGGGTTGTTTTCTCTAAGTTGCAGAAGTAGATTATACGCAATGTTTTTTCTTAAACAAGTGAGCTGGGAAAATTGCTGATTCTAAAAGAGATTATAAAAATAGTAGGAAGGTTATTCTTCCTTCCTGGGTTTCCCTGTTTATTTATTACTTGGGTGCTTATTGCATGTGACAGAAAATAAAATGCACATTTTTTTCAGGTACTGTTCTGCTAACTAGAGGAAAATAGAACCTTCATTTGGTTCACAGAAAGTTAGTAGCTGAAGTTATTTCAGGTTATGCTGTTTTGCTAAAGAGAAAACATTTTTATTATTATAAAGGAAGTTTTGCTTGTTCTTTTTACCACTTTTGTAAATAAAGAAGAAAATTTTCTCAAAATGATCTGTTGCCTGCAACTGGCTGCTGTCAAAACGCTTCTCTCTCACTTGGGCTCCTCACCAGCTTAAATTGATCAGTAGACATCATGGAGCAACAAGAACAACTTTTATATCTCCCCAAATATCACTTCTGGAATCTTTTCATTCATGTTCCAGTCTTTACGTTGCATGTTTAAATTTGAATATGGTTAATTACACAATTTTTTCTTGGTTATTTTTTCTTCCGTATAATTTTGTCTTTAATTTTATTTTCCTACTTTCCAGCTTGTATTTTTTCCCTGATTTCAATTAGATCTTAAAACTTAAAAGAAAGCCTTTGCCTAAGTTACTTGACTTCTAGTCTGTTCAGATTAAAATTATTTTGAAGGCATTAAGCACCTTTTTGTCACCTTTGTCACAGTTTTGAACTGCTTCAGTTAAAGAGTAAAAATCCAAACAAAGACTACAAACCAAAACCCACAACCATCCAACCATCTCCAACCAAAAAAAGCAACCCAAATATCTTTTCTGATGATATTTTCAGAAAAAGTGGGATCTATAATAATAGCATACTTACTGTTATTTTAATATCAGTGTTCCAAGATTATATGTGTTAAGTGATAGAAATAAAGATAGGCACTTTGAATAATCAGGTTTTTATTAGATTCTTCTAATTTTGACAGGCAGCTAATTATGGAGCGTCTGAACAAGTCACTGCACATCTGCTTAATATTGCTTAATCTCTAAAATGGGAATGTAATTATTCACTTGAATATGGCTTTTTATAAGTTGTTCTTGATAGGTGATAACTTAAACCAAACACATAGTTTCAGGTCTCATTAAAAATATCTAATGCCAAGGCTAGTTTCTCAGAAGTATTTGTGATCTTGGGGAGATTCAAGTTTGTCCCAGCTGTGGACGTGGAGGTTATTGTTACAGAAGCCAATGGAAGAAACACCTGCTCTTCATTCTTTAGAGTTTCTGTCCTAAAATCAGAAATTCTGTCTTGATGAAAAAAAAAAAGACAAAACCCAAATGTAAAGACATTTATTGCACTGTGGAAACTGCTCTTTAGCAGAACTTGGACTTTTAATTGACTTACAGTGAGGCTTTGGGAAATCCAAATTCACAGGCATTTGATATGACAGTGTTATAATTTTCAAAGAGCTTTGTTTTTCTGAAGAACTCTAGGGTTATTCAAACAAAGGATGAAGTTAAATTGCAGCAGAGAGTTGAAGAAATCTAAAGCAGGGCTTTTTGGTCATATCCTAATGTGTTTGATGTAGAATGACATTAACCTTTTCTTACTGTCCAATTCTTACTCTTGCCTGTTCCAAAATGGAAACAACATTCCAATTATTTATTGGGTGAATTTTTTGAAATAAAAGTTTTTTCAGCTTATCTGAGAGATATTTTCTGAGAATCTATTTTTTTATACTCAGCTGAAAATAATGAGTTGAGAAAGTAGGAAATATTCCATCAAGCTTGCCTAAGAAATACAAAGATTATATGGCACCATCTTCTCTGAAAAGTGACAAAGAACTTAAGTATCCACCATCCTTGATCATGAAGGCACTTTGAGCCCATAGTCCTGAATATTTGCAAAGAAAATTTCAGAGCTGCATGGGTTATCCTTTTGCCAAAATGATAAAATTATAATTAAGGAGAGTAACAATAGTTCAGGAAAATCTATACTGAGAGGTAAATAAGAACCATGTTAGTAGGAACAGGGTAATTTGTACCATTTTTGGAAAGTGGTTTTTTCTTGGGGCAAATTTATGTGGTTTTTGTGTTGAAATTGGAAACTGATTGCTTCCACATTTGTTACTCTCTGTGAAATAAGAATGGAAGAAGTTCAACATGTTAATTTTCAACTGGAATGTAAATTTTGCTCTACAACACAGTCCTGTCCTGTCTTGCAAGAAAATGGGCTAATTTGTTTGGTTGCTCCCATTTCCATTAAAATACCATGTTTGTGTGTAGATTTGCTCAATGTCTCTCCTCCAGCAGAATAAAAAAGCTGTTCAAGAAAAGGATTAATTTCAGAGTCTGCCTTTGCATATCCAGTTAGGCTCATAAAACAGTTGCTCATTACTGCTTTCTTCCCTGTGTTACTTAATTCTCAACTGGGGGATTCATATCACTACATGTAGCATCAGATAGATTTTTAAAAGCAATATATTTAAAGGTTATCTGTCTGTAATTATCTGTGATACCCAGAGAAGTTGTGGTTCCTCCATCATTGGATATGTTCTAGGTTGGGTTGGATGGGGTTTTTAGCAACTTGATCTAGTGAAAAGTGGTCCCTAAAGGTCCCTTCCAACCCAAACCATTCTGTGAGTCTGTGGCATGATGACTCAGCACCTCTGTTATTTTTTTAGAGTGAATAGGAGGATGAATTTCTACACTGTGTGGTAGTTAAAAAATAGTCTCTTATTCCTGTAATACCCTTCCAATGGCAATCTTTAGTGTCAACACCTGTATTTTAGTGTTGTAAGCCAGGCTTCTGTACTCCATGAAATGATTAAACTGTTTGCAGCAAAAGGCTTGTGAAATTTCCAAGTGAAATAGGAAGGGAAAAACAGAAAAACGCCCTCCAGAAAAATCTCACGCTCTCACCTTTGCACTTTCACGTCTGTGTGTGTGTGTATGCAGGCATATGTTTGTCTATTAACAACATCTCCAGCATATTGGGAATCTCATTCTCCACTAAGTTCAGCTGCTACAGGAGTGAGGTGCTGCAGCTGCCTCATGTCATAAAGAAATGGTTTGGCAGCAATGTTCTCTCCATCTCTACCTAGCAGTCTGCACCATTTGATTAATTAAAGCATTAGTTTGTCTTTCAAAAATCACAAAGCAGAATTGTACGTACAGGCAGAGCAACAAGTATGAGAGTGGAAGACAGTAGGCGATGACAAATGCTTAACAACTGTTCTAGGGATTTGTTTTTAGGATGCAGTCATCCTTGTTGACACTTTGTGAAGTGTTCCTCCATTAACAGGTAGGGGCTAATAAAATGATGAAATAATGTGTTCAATCAGTGTTTGCTCTGGTGCTAAATCGGCATTTAAATAAGCTCTGAAAATACGCTATAAGTTTTTCTTAGTATTTTATTTTCAAGAATGCGGATACTATTCAGTAAATTTATGATCATCGCATTAACTTTCTGTATGGGATATTAATAATACGGCAAGTATATCTACCAAACCAGATGCTTTTCACAGCTAGACCCTAACTTGATAGTTATGGATATGATAGAAAACATGAAAAGCTTCTCATTATTATCAGCTCATTTGTTGCATAATGAATGTGAAGATATTATCACTGTAGTTAATCACCACATCAAGTTTATAGTGGAACAGTGCACAGAAGATATCTCAATTCTTACACTGTGAAAAGTACATTATGCATAAAAGGTATTGTTTATATGATGATGGTATTGTGCCCTGCTGCATTAACAAAAGCACAAAAGTAGTTAATGGTCTCCAATGCTGCAACAGGTGCTTGTGCAGTACTTTTCAGTCTGCAGGGACAAATTCTTTGTAGCTCTGCAATTTGTGTAATTAATTAGCTAGTCCTTAAAAAGAAAAACAAGTTCCATGTCAATTGTTATTTTTTTGATATAGTCATTTTTAAACTCCTTTTCTACTTGAGGACTGCTTAAGTTAATGAGAATGTCAAGCAATTGAAAAGGGACTTTATTATTTATCTGGAGATTTTCTAGAATTGCCTTTTAAGATGCCGTTGATTATATGTTGTATAGAAAAAGAACAGATGTCACATGGTGTGATTTTTGGGGTTTGCATGTGTAGGGTCAGGAGTTGAACTTTGATCCTTGTGGGTCCCTTCCAATTAATGAGATCCTATGAAGTGTATTTCCAGGTAGGACCCCAATGTTTTGCCTTCCTCTCCCTCTGTATTCCTCTTTCTTGTGTTTTGTAGCCAACAATAACGCATCACAAAAAGGGACTGGCAAATGACAGCTGTTTTTTAAACGAGATTAACAAGGCACAGCAGATGATTTTGACAAATTGTACCATTTGCTACATTAAATATAAGTGTAAAATGATGATTTAGAACTTGAGAACAATTAGAAATATCTGTCAGGATGAGCTTAAAATAATTCAATGGTGATTGGAGGAGTTTGTGCTTGTGCATATGTGCCTGACAGACAATGCAAATGAGGATAAGATCTTAGAGTCTATTCGTTCCCAATGTGAACACAATTCCCAATGGCACTGATGCGTGTCCACAATGTTATTGCAGAATTAAACAGGAAAAGAAAATCCATTGTGCATTCTGGTATTGCAAACTGTCAGAGCAGTAATTTTCAAAATTTCCTGAGCTCCACAGAACTCTAGCACCGATTGTGTGCAGATGAACTGACCCCAGACTGCCTCCAATCACTTTAAAATTTAAATTGAGACAGTGCAAAAACAATTGATTCTACACCTTCAGGCTTGTCATCTTTCCTAGAAATTCTATATTGCCTTATAATTTATAGGTTTGACATAGAATACTTGAAGGATTGGCTCTCACTGCATGGAAATCTGTTCAGAAAAGTTTAAAATATGGAGTCTAAATTTCTTTTGTCAACCTGTCAAGCCACCTTAATACTTCCAAAACTTGGTTGGTATACTCTAGAGAGAACGAAAAGGAAAAGGTGGAATGCAGTGGGATACTCTCCTGAAGTAAAATAATTTAAAATCAGTTTTCAAAGCCAAGCAGAACTGTATCTGTTGTTTTACTGTGAGATTGGGATATGAAAAAACAATGTTTAGGCAGAAGAATGGAGAGACTTTTCTGTATTTAGATGATAAATGCACTTTTCTGACTTTCTTTGTATTATAAATAGACTTTGCCTCTAGCAATTTGCTGGATTGAAACACCTGTAAAATTCCTCATTCACCTCGGTTTCAAGTATTTAAAGTTAGAAAACG
This sequence comes from Grantiella picta, assembly GCA_013397955.1. Classification (NCBI taxonomy): domain Eukaryota; kingdom Metazoa; phylum Chordata; class Aves; order Passeriformes; family Meliphagidae; genus Grantiella; species Grantiella picta. The sequence goes on along the minus strand of VZRM01006014.1, from coordinate 2,887,590 downwards.
AAAAGCAAGAAAGGGAAGGAGTTGCTGTATCACTTACATGATGTTCCAGTCATATAGCTCACTGAGAATGGGGTTAAGTGCTTATAAAAGGAACAGAAATGAACTGTGTGTTTTTATGTGTAGCTTCCAGTGTGAGCAGAGGCGTCTTTTGCAGTGGTTTGGGTAAGTGATGCCATACAAAGTTGGAAGAGTTCTTGAGAGAAATTATTCCTACACCTACATTTAGGTTTTTGTATTCAAAAAACATTTGCTAAACTTGGGTGTGAATAGTGAAAACTTGCATTTTCCAGTCCAGCTCTTTAATCTCTGATTTAATTGTTCTGCCTAACTAAAAGGTAGCTTCTCTAATTAATACCAGTGAAATACAATTTATATACATATACCAGACTGCAGAACTATATGACAAGATTCCCAGGGAGGGTGGCTACCCTAGAAAATAATGTGGGGAGTTTTGTTTTGGGGTGGGATTTTTTTTTTACATATTCTGATTAGGTGTGGACCTTGTATTTAATAATTTTGCTCTTTTTTTTTCCTTTTTTTTTCATTATATTAAAAATGTATGCAGTAGTTATTTAAGGAATGCATTCTGGAGACAGCACAATATGTATATAGGCGTACATAACATATGGTCACCAGTGCCACTGATCTCAGGGAAATGGGCATTGCTTATGGTCTGGAAAAACATCCCCTCTTCTCTATCAGAAGCAGACCTTTACAAAAGTCCATTAAAAAAATGACAGTAGGCCTGATGCGTCTCTTAGTTGGTCAGTTGTGTGTCAGTGGTAATCCAGAAACTGCAGGGAAGTTTTTTCTGACCTCATCTGCGCTGCTGGAAGTCACAAGTAGAACTTCCACACATATGTGTAGATTTAGAGCTGGCAAATACATTATCCTCAGCTGATTGCTTTAAATATCTTTTACATGTTTGTTGATAAATAGCAGAAGATATGTGCTAATGTATTGCCCAGTGTCTATAGTATGCTTGTTAAAATAAGAGCTATATATAGATAAATCTTACCTTTACAGTTTGGCCGTCATGGACACCTTGCATTCTTTGCAGAAGGAGATGGTGCAGGTGCTCCTCAGCCTACCCTGCTGTCTCTTTTAGCATCATCATGGGAGCTCTGAAAGTCTTGAAAAATTAAAATGAACAAACAAGTAGTGTTTTCAAAAATTTCAGCTTGACCTGGATGCACTCTTGTGCTGCGATCCCTGTGGTGCAGGCTAGGGAGGCTCTGGGGAGCCGACACAAGAGGCTGAAGGTTTCAGATGCCAAGGACTGGCTGTGCCCTGAGCTAAAGCCCCACGCTGGCCCCAGGTGAGCCAGCAGTGGTCCCCATGGACCGAGGGGCTCAGCGGCCAAGCCCTGTGCTGTGCTTGGCAGCTGCAGCCTGTTGTGCGAGGTGGCTGAGGATACATCTGCTGGGAACTCCCTCCTCACACAGGAGATGGAGGAGTTCAACTCTCCTTATGCTGCAAAGACAAAATTGAGCTTACTGGGCTGTTTCGAAAACTTAGGTAACTTAAAAGACAAAGGCAAAGCATGCTGTTTTCCCTTCACTGACGAAATCAAGGTGTGATTGCACGTACTCAACTGCCTATCAGTCAACAGAGAAACTTAACAGCAGCTCTATAAGGGCCACAATGAAATTTAGGGTCCAGCTGTGTTAGTGAATGCTAAATACCATAATAGTGGGATCTGCATGTGCAGGGCAAGGTCTCTGTGTGTGACTTCCTAAGTTCCTACATTTCCGCAGCCACTCTGTAAAAATGCATCAAGAGCCTCTTATTGTTGACAATAATAACATTATAATTGGCCTTCTAAAGCTTCATGTATATATTCATTAAATCAGACGTGATCGTTTGCGATACAGCTAGGCATTTGCCCCATAGTTAAAAATGAATGAATTTTATATAAATTTTCCCAACCAGATATTCACGTGGCCTTAGAAATAACATGAAATTTTATTCTACAGTGTGTCTGAGGATCTCAAATACTAGTCTTACTTGGGCCTCTAGAAATTAATGTCTCATAACCTTATTTGATATTGAGGAGCTAGACCTGTGGCAATGAGCTCATAAATCTCAAGGACATTTCAGATGAGATTTGCCATGAAAACGCAAAACTCTCAGCTTCCAGTTCTGAGCACTAACAGCGTGGCCATCCTTCTCCCAGCAGCTGTGTTAAGTTTCTCATTTGGAATAATAATTCAATAACAGCAGTTGAGAAAATACAGTGGAATTGGATTCAGACACTGGAACACGTTGGCAATATAAGTGGAACAAAGAATTGTCATAGAATCAGGAGCTGCTGAGAGCATGGGATAGTCACTCAAGAAGTTCCTATGTATACATTTTCCCATTTTCTTCCTTTTCTCCCCAAACATTCCTGGAATGAAGTAGTAAATTATTGGGCAAAGCATATAGGGCTTCTATTGGTGAGGGGTGTGCGTGTGCAATGTTAGAAGGTGAAAATCAAATATGTGCTGAAATTGAGCTGTGACCTCAATTCACAATGGCATTTGATCCATGTGCTCTTCCTGTTCTTGTAAATAAGGTACTTAATTTTCTCAGACTCATATGGGACACTGATGTCCAGAAATGTTATACTTTCACATGTAATAAAATTATAGTACTCAAGAGCACTACAAACAGTGGACTTTGTCCTTCCTTAGTTGAAAGGAAGATGAACAATGGTTTAAATCTTGCTTCATCCTTGCAGTCATTATCCATTTCTCTCCCATTTTTGTTTTCTGGACTGATTGCGCAAGACTGCTCAAGTCACTCTAGAAACAGCTGGTAATGTCTAATTAGGATTTTTTTTTTTTTAGGTGTGTATGGGTCAGTAGGACAAGGGATTTTTGAAAAGCCATTCTAATGATGCTATCAGTATCTGAACTTACTGAGCATTTGTCTGATTTGGTCTATATTAACTTAAACTGGCAGATTTCACATGGCATGGCTAAGGGCAAATGAGATAGTTAAATGCAAAGAATTCTTTGCTAAACCACATGACATTATTTATGTGCTGAGGGTTTTTAAAAGTCAGTAGAGAATTACGTTTGTGCTGTCCTCATCCAGATTCTGAAATAAAGCTGAAAGTAATGACATGCTACTAAAACAGGAGGGGGAAACTGGTGCATAGTACTTGCTGTGTCAGCATGTTGGCTCCTGATGCAATCATGGGAATGCTTCTTGAGCGTAGTTAGAAATGACAAGTTTAGTGTGAGGCCACTTCCAGCTGAGATGAGCAGTGGGGGTGGAAGAGAAATGAACACGATTACTTTTGTATTATTTTGAAGACTTTCTCCCTTTAAAAATAGTGTTGCATCATTTTTCTAGAGAGTGAGTGTCATAGAATCAATAGAAATAATTTTCCTCCTTAGATGTTTGTTACTTTCTGTAACAATTTTTCTGCTGGCCAAAAGGGTTCATTCTAGACACATAGTCCAAGTAAGTTTGTGGTCATTCCAGTTCTCTCATTTCCAGGTCTACATGAAGAAATGAGTCTCACTATGGAAGTAATTTTAAAGTCTGATACCCTTTATTTGTTCATTTGGGTTGTTTGACTTGGTTGAATGACCATATTTGAAAGAATACACATGAGAAAAGAAAAGAAAATCATACCTCATACGTAAGGTTTAATTTAACCATTAGTTAAAGGTTGCATATTGAGGTAGATGTAAAAATTTTGATATAGCAGTTACACATTAGAAAGATCAATCCTGTTTACTAGAGGATAACTTCTGAAATGACAGTGAAAGGAAAATATTCCAGCAATGTTAGCACAATCCAAACAATCTCTTCCATCTTTTCATTGAAATGGCTTTTGTTTTCGATAGCTAGCAAAAATAATATCCTTTCAATCCACCTCTGTAATATAGAGAGATAGATAGACACATGAAATAGAGCTGAAATAGGGGCATAAACTTTTATATATGGGAATAGTGACAATTTAAAAATTATTCTGGGGGTTTGTGGCTTGGCTTTCTTTTGTTTTTAGGTTTTTAATTTTATTTAACAACTGAAATTAAATTTTGAGAATCAATTATGTAATAAAATTTCTTTTATCACCATTTGAAGTGTAATGCATGTGCTGCTGTGCACTGCCATCTCCTGAAAGGAACAGTGAAATCTTTATTATATCTTAAAAGGCTTTTTGTGTAGAGAAGTTAGATACTCTAATGAATAAGGCCTGAGTTTCTGAAGGAAAATGATCTAATTTCTGCTTGGATGCTTAGACAGGAACTGTGTTTAGAAGTTTTTTCCAATTCATCTGTACATTTATTTATCTATGGAGATACTCGTACACTAGAACATGTGTAATGTTGTTTCTGTCAGATAGTTTCTTTAAAATGTCAGATACAGTATTGGTTATAGGAGAGATTTTGATATTTGCATCTGAAACATGGACCCATAAAAAATAAGCCACAGAGCAAAAGTGGAGGAATTAAGTGAGAGCAGCATTTGTGAATACAGCATGGAGTTTTATCTAACTCAGTCCCTTATACGTTCTGGTGCTGCCAGATGTAGGATTTGTTTCAGGCTGAGAAATGTGAGAAAAAGCATAGGAGTTTATTAGGAATATCTGTATGTGAATGAAAGAGAAAAGATTGTCAAGAAGACTCATGTGTTGAGAACCTTGATGGATTCACCAGTCCAAGATTATTTTGGCAGCAGCCCTCTGTTGTCCAATAGAAGGGCAAAGGTGCTGAAGGGGATTTTTATGATGACACATGCAAAAGAAACCTAGTAACCTAAGATTTTGATGTATCCTCTACTCAATAAATGACCTGGATTATTTTGGGGACCAAGCCAGGATTAAGATGATATTTCCCATCTGTTGAATAAGGAGCTGTACTCTGCAGTGTTGGCTGGAAGATTTTTATTTTGCCGTGCTGTTTTGCAACACAGTTGACAGCTGCCCTGTGTGTGTGCATGAAATCTGTGTATGTTCACTTCTTTACAGTATGGTATTTGTGACAGAATTATTCTACAGGGATAGAATTTGACTAATTACTATATTTTTTTTCCAAGCTTTTTCCCCTTTAACTTTATCCTTGTTACTTAGTAGCCAATGTAAAATAGCTCCTTCAAATGTTTGCTGGGCTATGCCATTATCATCAGTACAGGTGTAACCCCACAATGAAGCCTGTGTGGTTTTGTTTTGTTTTGATTTTTTGGGTTTTTTTGAGTTCCATGAGGTTAGAAACATGTTTTAAGGTATGTCTTGGACACAGTTTTTTATCCCCTTAAATGCCACATGTATCCACAAATAACTATCTGTGGAGAAAATATGGTTAGTAACATCATGCATACCAAGAGTGTTCTTGGCCATGTGCAGCTTTGCTTTATGGAGCTAAATAAAACAAGTGAATATGCAAATGGGGGCAAAGGGAAAAATGAGTGTTTTCGGTTGAGATTTGCACAGAGATGACAGGTGAATGAGGTGGAGAGGTAAAGAACAGCTGTTCCAGATGGTAGGAGCTTCAGGAGGGAAAATGCTGGAGTCAAAGCGGTCAGATTGTAGGAAGAGATGATGCTCATGAAGGATGAGTGGTGCTGGCAGGGAGATGAGTGTCGGAGGTCAGTGGAAAAACCACAGTAAACACTGTGTATGAGGTTTATTTATCTAAAAGTAGCCTTTTCCTCTAAATGAATATTTTTCAGTTCTTTTCAGCCCTGATTGCAGGTATTTACCTGTAGTCAGCAGTGATCAGCGTTTTCTGTTTTCTTTGCCTTGACACATTCACTGCCTTAGTGAGGTCTGTACTGACAACAGACTCTCAAGAATAAATGAATACAGTTTTCAAAAGTCTGGTTTTGAACTAGCCCTTCTGTCTCTTTAATCTACTGCCTGGAAATAAAAGCTTTAAAGGTGCTTGAAAATCCAATAGCCTTGATTTTCCGATTCTAAACAAGCTAGCATTTACCACAAGACTATAACAGTGTAATTAGAGCCATCTTTGAATAAATAGTTTGTATAGGAATCATGTGTAAAATGATAGGAAGTAAGTGATGTTAAAAGCAGTGCTGTAGTTTAAAGAAAAAAAAGCTTAAACACCAGGACTAGTCTTGGACTTCTTTTTCAGTACACTTGAAGAATTGGCCAAGTGAGAGTAGGCCACTCTCACTCTGCCAGCTCTTCTTGAGTTTATTGGTTCACTCTAAAATGTTCTGCTTAAATGTTTTGAAGAAGTAGGCAGAACATTCACTTTCTGTGAGATTTCTAAAGGCAGTACTTATTTTAATTAACCATATAAATTTAAATTTATCTTATCGACTTCAAGAGTCAGACAATTAGCTGGGGTGGTTGTTTTGGAATACCTGAAATACTTTATATTGGCTGCTGACATATTGATCATGGGTGTCAATTCTACCTCCCTTTCCCAGTGCTGCTACCATTTTACGCTTATTCTCACGTTGTTTGAACTTTATATTTTTTAATTGCCACTAGACATGATCCTAAATGTATATCCTAGCTCCCTGTCATAATTCAATATATTAAATGGCACCTTTGGAAAAAACTCAATTCTCGTTTCATGGCCATGTTCTTATATAGATAATTTACTTTGTGCCTAACTAGTTTTCCCCAACATTTTCAGCTGGAATTGATTTTTCCTTTCAATTTATGTCGTAGATTGTGTCAAAATGTAAGGATTCTGTCTTGTGAAGCAGCTTCTGAGCTCTGTATAAAGAGAACTGATGAGGAAGGGATGATGTTCTAGCAAAAAGTGTTTCAAGTACTTATTATTAACACTTTGGGATACTGCACATGAAAGGTGCAATGTGATTTTTGTTCATTTTTTTCCTCCACAGGGGCAATTTTTGATGAATCTGCCAAAAAAGATGAGGAAGTTTTTCGAATGGCAGTTGCTGATCTCAACCAGAATGATGAAATCTTACAAACAGAGAAAATCACATGTTCAGTGACATTTGTGGATGGCAACAATCCTTTCCAGGCAGTTCAAGAAGGTAGGACAACTAAAGAAATTTCCTCCTGTTTCTGCAGTGACATGCAAAATGTTACCCTGATGGTTTCCTAGCTTTATGGGAATTTGTCAATTTTGTTGGCTTCTTTTTATATGAAATATCAAATAGTGCATTTAATTTTGGATTTAGCTGCTTTAGATTGTGTTGGTCAGAGTGACTTGTAGCTATAAAGTCAGGTTTATCCATTTCTATGTATAAGCTTGTTTAAATGTATAAAGAAGTCAGACACATTTTGCCTACATCTTTCTTCTTCTCCAGGCTGTTTGAAGTTACTTTCAAAATGACTACTTCTCACTACTTTTTGGTTTAATTTTGTTCAACTAATGGCACTTTGTTGGCCAAGATAGGTTGTTGTGTGGATAAGCTTTTTAGCCTGCACACCTGAAAAAGTTACATATTTTAAAGGAGGGATTAGATAACCTGATGACTCAGAAAGTTGCCTGTGTCCAATATGGTTTTGTTCTCAGCCTGTCCTTTGTGTCATTCCATAATTATTGGACAAGGGATGACGACATTGCTTTGGGCTTCTGTGATAGTGGCAGGATGATAACAGAAAATAATATTTGAAATCCCTTTGAGCTGGATTAGTAAATCAGCAGTGTGACTGAGCTGCTCTCTGGAAAGACAGCTAGGAGAGGTCTTTAGAACTAAGAATTCAGATTTGGGGTTTAAGCATTTGTTATTTCTTTGCTGCTTTGGCACACTAACATCTGCCTGAGATACCAAAATTATTTTTTGCAGGTTTATTATTAACCTTTTCTTAATAACAAAACTAAGTTTTGATTATTTTCTATATGATCGTTGGTTCTGTATTGACACTTGAGGTTTAAGTGAAATATGCTAATAGTTGCTTCAATATTTGTGAAGTCAAAAGTTTGGCTTCAATGGACCATTGACAAGGCAATGCTAATGAAAAAGTCTTTAATGCTTATTTTGGTTTTTTACCAGTGACATTCTTAATTTTTTGAGAATTTGATAATTTTGTGATTTTTTTGTTCTGTTAAATTTTACAAATAGATCTATAATGAGAAGCATTGCAGACTGTGCTTGATAGGGCTGAAGCAGAAAAAGACATGATATTTGAAAGTATTCCAATTAGAATCAATTCCCTCTCTTTCAATCTGAAAAGGCTAACACAGAAACTGGAACTACCCGATACTTTTAGAATTCTGAGGGGAAAGTGAGCTCAATAATTTTAAGATGCTTTCTACATTGCTGGTATTTGAGAGTTTTTTTGGTTTTTTGTTTAAATCCAGGATGGATGATGTTAGATGGTGCTCTGTGCTTAGCATTGATTAACACTGGACGTTAGCAATTAATTTCCTGCCTCATCGTGGTCGAGTAGTTACAAACTATTTCACAAAATTATGTTTTAAGTACCATATTTGTTTGTAACTTTGAGAAACTAATAGTGTTCAGTAAAGTAGAGCATTCTAAAGGAGTTAATGACCCAGTATTTCAATATTCAATTATTTTATACAAAAGTTGTGTTTGTCATTGTTGGAAGTATCTTTGTTGAAAGTGTACTTAATATTTGAAATGTGAATGGAGCAGGTTGGACATAAATTTCATTACCATCTATTGGGGGACTGAAAGGTCTGTTATGACCTCAACGGAAATATGACCATCAAAATAAATATTGATGAGTTAAATATTTTCCAGTAAAATCTGTTTCTTGATTTTCAGATTCAAGAAAATGTAAATACGTGATCAAATACAGCTACATGCCTAACAAATATAATATCCTCTATCTTTTAAGTGCCCTGTGTTTTGTTTGGAATAATCCAAGTGAAGAGAAAACGTTATCTTTTGCATATACATATCAATGAAATTTTGCTTGGTAAAATATTTTACCACAGTTAATTTTGTTTTGTTTTAACTCAACACAGGCAGAAGATGCAGTGTAATATTTTGATTAACTTGCACAAATTTCTTGACTTCTCCTTTTCTCTGTATCTCCACATCACTCAACTTCTGCTCTTAATTGTGTTTCTTATAAATATTAGTAGCAGGGAAGGGAACCACTCAAACTTTTGCCACACATTACATAGTCTATAACTTGCACAAATGCTTAGGAAAAATGCACTGTACTAAACACCAGGAAAAGATTTCAGAATCACTAGAACAAGGCTAAATCTCATATTTTTCAATGTGTGACATTCAGTATGCTCAAACTTGCTTTTTTCATGCATGCATGACCCTTTCCTTAGCATCATAACAACGCTGAGTCTGAGGTACTGTGGCCTCTCCTATCTGGCAGGGCCTAATGTTCAAAAAATATACTATTTATTTAATTTATTTGTTGTTTGTTTTAATTGTTTTTTATATAAATGCTTGAAGTTTGCTTTGGGTCACAATACCCAAAGCAAACTTCAAGCATTTATATAAAAAACAATTTTTTAAGGTTTTGACTTTTTTCTTATTGGCTAAACTACAGAATAGCCTTTAAAACCCCCAGCTTTTAATGCTTGGTGAAATGCTTGTTTAAAGCACTAGATCCATTGTAATAGCTTAAAATTGGTCTAAATTTGCGTAAAACCTGCCCTTTTCGGTGAATGGAAAAGGATAAAAAATTGCCTAGTATTGTAAATTTCAAAAAACCAAGAAATCGTGACCAAAGAACTCATGAAACAAAACATTAGGTGCAGACTTATTTTTCATAGCGATTCAATAATGGCCAGCATGTATTATTTCTTTTATTTCACTTTATTAGTGAAATTAGCAAATAACATTCAAACAACCTAAACAGAAATACTCAGACACTTCATAATGATTTTGGGATGTAAAGATAAATAATTTGAGAGGATCACCAGCTTTGCAGTACTGTATTCTTCCCTCTGAATCTGTTTATTCCAGTGCCCTTAAATGTCTTCCACTTGTACCTTGGGGCATCTCATTAACAGCTCTCATTTGAGTGATGATACTATAGCAAAGCTGAGTGGTTTCATCCTAGAAGACCTGGGAATGACAAGCCCCATAATATCCCTGGACGTGCCCTCAGGGACGATTTATAGCCATGCTCTAGTGCAGAGAAACAGGAGGTGAAATTCTTTAAGTTAGGAAGATTAGTCTTGCTTTTGGTGTGTGTTCTGTCAGAAAGGGCCAACAGCAAGCGTGGTGCATCCCGTGCCCTTGTGGAAGCTGCAGCCCAGTTGCTGAGAAATGTCACACTGACACCTGTGGAAACCTCTTTCCCTTCCTTCCCTTCTTCCCTCCTTCACCACAATATTAATAGTACTCTTCTGTGCTGTGTCTCGAAGTATTTGCGTGATTGAGAGAAGAAGAATATTGTGATTGGCTTTTTTATGTTGTGCCCATGTCAGGTTCCACAAAGGAAAAGCATAGACTGAAGTTTTCTTTGTATATAGACATTGAAAGAAGTAGGGATAGTCAGTTTTTGCATGGTAGCAAGTCAGTCATTTAGCTCTATGAAACAAGGAATTATGATCCAGATTCATACTAGTGCTAATAATATATATTAGTATAATCTTTACTTACTTTCCTGTGAGACTCCAATTTACAGCAGTATTTAAATGTGGCTGGGACAGGCCTTCAGAAGTGTTTGAGTTCTACATATAATTAAACTGTAATTTTTTTTTTTTAATAAAAGTCATGTTTATGTATTTCTTTTCAGTGGACTCTTTTCTCTTTCACTGGGATATGTGGTTGGAAGCAATACGATACCATTTTTCTCATTTGTCAGAAAATCACTCTGTTCTCTTATCTTTCGCTTACTTTTATTCTGCTTGTGCTCACTCCAATACACTAATAATTAAAGCTTTAATTTTATGGTTCAGAGCCTGCTATTTCCTCCAATCCTTAATTTATCATTAATATGACCATACAGTAGCTGAATGGCTGATATAAAATGTGGGATGACCTTTGCATTTTTGTGGCAAGTGGAGGGAAGGGGTGGCTTTGGTAGTTTGAACCAGAGGTTTTGGCTCCTGCTGATACATGTCCTTGGGCAGCACAGTTTCTACAGCCCTCATGCTGCCATTTCCACTTGCACTCCAAGAGTTATGGAGCAAACTCTGCAGGAGTTTGCAGTGCTTGAGGCATCCGCAGCATCTGGAAGGTAGCTAGAGTTTGGCCAAAGATGTGTGTCATCCTTGGAGATCCATTGGCAATGTTTTAACCTCATGGCAAACATTTTCTTTTCATTTAGTGCTGATGGGGTTTTTTTTAATCTTACTCCTTTCTTCTGCCTGCTTTTTTTTCTTCTTTTGACAATACCACATTTTACCTATCTTGAATAATAACTCTAGTAATCCAATGTTTTCTTCTATATATGTCCTGTAACACGTGACAGATAGATTTGATTGATGCTGTTTGAAATTAACTTTGGGCATGTTTTCTTATTGCAATCACATATATGTCAGGCTTCTTTTTCTATTTTTTTCCTAATCCAACCTTTTTGTCATTCAGGGTAGTCACCAGAGTATGCTTACAGACACCAGCTCAAGCCTTCGTAATGGCTTTTGAAAGCTTATTGTGATCAGTGAAGTAAATAAGGCAGTGAGTCATAACTAAATGGGTTTCAGCTGTAGAGTAACAGAGGTTTGTAGGACAGCAGTATGTATGAAGGTCACATGCAGGATTTTATTCAAGCAAAGTTTTATGGTCAGAAATTACAGCCTGATGGATACATCTGCTTTGGCCTTTGGGACTAGATGAGTGTAATAAGATTGTCCTTTCCCATTTCTCTGATCACTGTAGAAATCTGTTTAAATGCACAGATTTCATGGACTGCTAAAGTTTCTTCCACTTTGTGTCACTTATTTCTTCATATTTCTCAGCCTTCCTTCTGCTGTTTATTAACTAGTACATGTTCAGTTTGAGATTAAACCTTTACAGGGTTGAACTTTTTCACTGCCCCTCCATTTCATTTCTGATTTGCTTTTTATTTCCCAATAAAATGGATTTTGATGCAAAAAGATATACTGAGGAAGAAAAAAAAATCAAGTAGGATTTGAGCTATAAAAAGTAAAGGGAGAAGGGGAGGAGAAGCATTTCAGTAATGATACAAGACTTTGTAAAATCAGAAACTGTTGGAAGTGTTTGCAATTGCAAATTGCTCGTATCATGAGCACTTCAGAAAATATGCTAGAAGATTTTTTGAATTACCTGTCCTCTGTGCTTTCTCATAATGTACCGGCAGTTGTAGCACTTTGCCCTGTTCTCAAAGTGCTGAGTGAGTAACCTACTACTCTTGCACAGGCTTTGTTCTCCTGTAAGTCTTTCTAACCCCACAAAATCCATCAGATCTCCAATTTGCATAAATGTACCATGGGAGTCCAAGTGTTGCCAGCTTAAGAAAAAAGATCTTGCTACCCTGATGATAACATCCTGACAGTTGGGAAGGCAGTGGTTGCATGGGAGAAGATCAGGGAGAAGGGAAGAGTGAGCACTGATGGGACCAGAAAAGGGACATGAAATAGAGGCTTAGTTTAGGATAAGCAGGATGCACATTTAACACATTTTTAGCAACAATTTCAAAGCTCTTGTGACGTTTCTTTGCTCGGAAGTAATCTACACAGGGCATACTGCAGGCTGTCAGAGGTCACATTTATCCTCAGAAACACCTCACAGATACAGTAACTGGAAGACTTCCATCATTCTACAGCCTTTGGATTTTGAGCCCCAGTGTTTTCTAGTTCCTAATTCTTTCTGTAATAATGTTTTCTTCAATTCTAAGACTGCTTGTGTTGTCTTTGTTTCCAGTTCGAAAGCAAACACTGGCAGTTGTAAGCTGCATTAGAGTTTCAGATACTTGAAGATAAAAAAAATCATACATATTCAGCTCCAAAAAATTCACTTAAATCCACATAAATTAAAATTTTAAAAAAAGAAATTAAAAAAAAATCTGTAAATGAAGAATGGCTTTTTTCAGGATAGTTTAAATAATGTGAGAAATTAAGCTGTAGATATTATGGTGGTTGAAGAGTCTTCTCTGCAGTTGGTTTTCCAAATTGCTTAGCCAAAGAGAGGAGTAAAGAGGCTCACTACTGGGCAGGCTATGGCAAGGTAACAGCATCCTTTAGGTGTTGTTATCCACTTTGTCTCCCAGAGTACCTAAACCCCGCTGAATGTACACTTTATGAATGCTGCATGTCTTTGTTGTGGTTTAAGGGAAGAATACTAGTGTTTCTATGGAAACCACTTTTCTTCAGGTGACCAGGAGACCCAGTAACATCCCCTTTACGCTTGGCTTCATTGCAGCATTCAAATGCAGCGCCGTCACTGAAGGTGTTTACGTACAAACCAAGGACTTTGGTGTTTCATTGTTGGCATTACCTACCACACTACCTTCCTGTGGTCTTTTTTTCTCCTTCTGCTTTCTCATTACTTGAAAATAGCAAGAGTGATTTTCCTAATGCTGATGCTATTTACCACTGTCAACTGCCAAAGCTGGGCTTGACTTAATTTTTATGGTAGATTTTGATATTTTTTATCCGAGCTTCCACTTTCAAATGACAGACAGGAATTTTAATAGGCTTGAATAAATTTCTTTCCCAGACTGTTGCTTGAAAATCACGTGATGGTGAGACTATTAATCTCTAACCCCTTTCAGAAAGGTGGATCAAATAAATGAATAAGTAACTGGACAAGTGTGATGCCTTTTGATGGAGAGGTGCAGAGTGAATTTTATCACTTTACTGTAGGAATTGCTGGACAGACTGCTCTTCTGCAGTACTTACAGTTTAAATCTAGATTGGATGATTTCTGATTTTGCAATAGGCATATTTCCACTTGCAGTTCACAAGTGTATTCATACATTAAACACGGAGCTTCAGTCTGCTGTGTTAATGTCCTCTGACACACTGCTAGAGGTTTACTTTTAAGAGAGCTATGCAGATTGTGATGTGATTAAATAATATCGGTAGTATGTTTAAACGTTTAAAGCCACTGTGCCTGGAGGTTTTTGGGGTATTTTAACAAACAGAAGCATAGAGACAAAGCAAATGAGAGAGATTTCATCTTCCTAGATGCCAATTATTTAACTAACACCCTGGGCTATCAGTCCCCCAAAGTAATCTCCTTAAATAAGTAATGGACACCCTATCTGGGTTTCCTTCTCATCTTTTTGTGAAGCAATGTCAATTAAAATCACTACAGCAGTCAATCATAGCTGTCCAACAAGACATGTATATTCCCAGACAGGTCTCACAGCCTGCAAGCTTGCAGCAGGTTGTGGTAACTACCAAGCGATGAACTGCTGCATTCAGCTGTTTTCTGCTCTATGGAGTCCTCCTGAGTGCTCTCATAATGTTAATTGGAGATTTTGCTTTTGTTTGTCCTGGCTAAATTCTACAAATTAAGTGAAAGTCACCAGGTCCTTGTTTCACCCTACAGTTTAGGTACAAACATGGGTCTGACTCCTTACAGATCCATTTGGTATCTCTCTGTATCAGTGCTCGTCTAAAATTCAATAGAGTTAATTAATTTTAATTAATTTGTTTCTTAATTTAATTTTCCCCTTTGAGCCTTTATTGCACTTCTTCATTCTCTTTTCAAAAATATTTTGTTTCATTTGCAAGCTGGTTTTGTTATAATGTGTTTGCTCTTTGGGCACTGTGTTCTGAGGAAGTACAACAGTCTGGTTTTGAGGCAATTGGGTATTTGTGTGCTGCAAATAATTTTATACATAGTCCTTTCTCTCTCTGTATAATCAGAGACAGTGTACTTTATGGAGGACAGTAGTGTTTTAAAATCTAATTTTGGTAATGAGGAAATGAGCCATGACAACTCTGGAGGTGAAGCCTGAAGTGAATTATGAAGGTCATTCTCTTAGATGGGAAAATTAATTATATTTTAGCTTTGTTCCCTGTTACTTAGACCCTTTATATTGTACACTACCAAGTAATTTTGACTAAATATCAATTTATGAAAAATTATGTGAGCAAAAGAGTGCAGTTACAAGGGCAGATTTTGAAACTAGGAAGAGTTTTATTAAAACACTAATCATATCGGAAAACCATAACCTTTCATGTAATCTTTTAAAAAAGGATATCTGCTGTGGGATTTTAATGCTCATTCATTTTGACTGTTGATGGGCCTTTAGCTTCCGTGATTACAGGTTCTTCTAAAACTTCTTTTTTTCCCCTTAAAATCCAATCTTCTGAAGTTCTTCATTGTGTAGTCTGAAAGAATATTGAAGTGAGCCAAACCATTCTGAGGGATGCAGCCACTAAGTGCAGCACTTGCAGAGGGCAGATGAAACAGGTAGTGTTGCTGGTTATTACAAAAAATATACTCTTTGCCTGGAATAGACACAGGACTCCTGCAGAGCCTTTTATATTCTGTTGACACGCAAGTGGAAGTTTGGGCTTGGGATCTTTATGTAAGGGTATAAAGAATCAACACATGGGGTTTAACTTGATGTGGAAATTAAGCACCTGCTTAAAGGCTTTCCTGAGCAGGGATTACTTAAGCAATCCCAAATCAGTGACTTAATGAATACCAGCTGCCAAAGAAAATTATTTTGTTTACTTTAAGGCTTATTTTCCCCAGAAACTTGTAGATCTTTGCAGCATTTTCACATCCTTCCCCTCCGGTTGTCTGAATGTGCCAGGTGGCTGTAGCTCCTCTGGTATTGCTGGGAGTGGAAAATGTGGCTGCAGGTCATGGCTGTGCCTCAGGATATCTGGAAATAAGATTGAAATCACAATGAATCTTCTGGAGTGCCAGACCACAAAACACAGCTAAATAAGTAAAAACTTACAGAGGTTTGGCTTCTGACACTACATTTCGCGACAAGAGGGTTATGATGTGCAGGGCTTGGTCATCAGAGCACCAGAGAGCTGTACTCAGAAATTGCAGTTTCATTTTACAGGTAAACAATTTATGTTCCTCCCATCCCTCCGTGACCTGGTGCAGGAAAGGAAGCCGGCAAGATGCTACTTTCTTTTTCAAAAATATTATGTCTCTTTAGTAGCTTGCTGTGGCTCTGTGGCAAGCCCTGTGATAGCCAGCCCTTGCTAAGGGCACAGGAAGGGACTGTGAACTTCCCTTTCCAGGTGCAGCCAGATGTTGCATCAGCTTGCTGTAATGCTGGATACCAACAGCTGAAAGTAAATGATCATTAGTTGTCAAATACAGAAAAAAAACAGCCACCCAAAGAAAAGAGCCTTTTGCACTTCTGAAATGCCATTTCAGTGAAAAGGGGTACCATAACTTTGTTTCCTGAACAGAGAAGATTGTTTAAAAGTTGCCTAGGTTGTAACAGTTTGCATTCTCTCTAATGGGTGCAATCTGAAGAGTGAGGTCATGCAAAAGAAGCACTTGTTAGGACATTTGTAAAAAGCCACATTAGCTCTACTTAACACATGAAATTTGAGTTTTTTCCTGAGGACTTTGCAAATCTTAATTCTCTGATAGTAGAAAGGAGAAGGGAGAAAATTGGTATAGATGAAGGAATAATGCAACTTTCATTTGGCTATCTTGCTTTTAAATGTATTTTTCATTCTTAATTTGGAACTGGTGGATCAAATACTGAGGCAAAATCATGTTATTCGTTGTGCTTGGCTGGTTTAGTTCCACACTTGTTGGAGTAGAAACTGGTTCCTGTGGTGAGAGCAGGAATGAGTCTAGAGATACATGTGCAGCATAGGGGCAAGTGGCATCTAACTCAGTTGGGTTAACCAAAAACAGTGACCTTGATTTGGAATAGAAATAACTGAGTGTAGAACAAACCTCTGAAAACACTAACTCAAGAAAATGTTTTGAAGCAATTTTCTTTGCTGTCAGTTTACATGGCACTAAAAGATGCATTGTTCTACCTTATCGTTATACTAAAAGAACTCCAAACAACCAAAAACTAAGAAAAAACTATACAGAAAAGCATTTTTCCTGTATTCCAGGAAGAAATACTTTGCACTCTTTGTAAGTAGCAACTGTATCTTTCTTTAATTCAAAAATTATATCTTTCTATAGCAGATAACAGCATTATATTGAGAGTTACTAGGAATTCTGTAGTTGGGACGTTTTTCCATTGAATTTCGTTATCTGGAGGATTAACATTATAAAAGGTCAACATCCAGAGAAGCTCCATGCACAGTTTTTGAGTGGCTCTATAAGTGCTATTCAAGTCACAGTTTTTTAACATAAAACATATTTCTTTTTCAATATTTCTCAATCTACCGTGGAGAATTTCTGTAGCAGTGTTTTGTTTCTTTCCCTCTGCATAGTACTCATGCCTCAAACTCTATTAATAAAATGTATTGTGAAGGTTTCTTTGGGTTTTTTTTTGTCAGAAAGGAGAATAAATGGTCATAATTGACACAAAGTACTACTTGAACCTTCTGTCAGCTTTCAGATCAGTAAGAGTTGTTTGAGTTTGGTTCTGATTCTTCACAGACAAAATTCCATAAAAACCAATTTGACAGGTTCTGGTGTGTTCCATAGCATCGAAATTGTCAATAATTGGTTTCTGCACATAAAAACTCATTGTGGATGTTACAAATGGGGCTGGCTATGGCTTGTCTCAGTTTCTCTTTCTTTCAATAAACTTAGCAAGAAAGGCAATGTGTTTCAACATACCTGTTTTTACCAAGTTCTCTAATCCTAATATTTCTTGGAATCTGAGCGCAACTAGTTTCAAATCTCCAATCACTTCTTAAGCAAAATGTGCCTGTTAAATATATTTGGTTGTGCCAGGATCACAACTCAAGATTTTCTAAGTTGATCTTTTGTGTCAAGTCCTTGAATTAGGTTGACACACACAAAGCATTTGCCAGTTCACATAGATTACCCCTCCCTGTTTGTTTTGGGTTTGTTTTTTTTTTTTTTTTGTCTGTTCAGGCGTTCATGTGAAGTGTAACCTGATGACAAAGTTAAAAACTTGTGTGTGTCAGCAGATGTTCCTTGTGCAAGCTGCAGGGGGTATAGGTAGTGAATATACTGGATCACCTTCCATTCCTATCCAGAACAGACTCTGGAGGAGCACAGATGGCATCTGGAGCCTCCTTTGGCAACTGCTGATACTCGAGCTCTCACATGAACTGTGCCTCCAAGAAGAGTTTTGGACTCTGTTCTTTATGTAATACAATGTCAGTCGCTGTTATAATGGGGATGACTTTGAAAGACATGACTCTTTGGTCTAACCTTGCAACAAGTTCACATTCTGTGATATTTGTGAGGAATGCACCTTGAAAAACAATCCTTTCAAAGTGGAAATGGGCAGCCAAAATCAGCAGCTTCCAAAAGCATGAGAAAAGTCTAGTCCTTTTTTCACTCTTCCTTAATATTAAGGACATTCTCAAAACTAGTTGCACATCACTGTATTCTTTTTTAAAATTCAAGTTATTTTCTGGAGCTTCTACCTAAATAACAAAATAAAATTTTGTTACAATATATTTTTGTTACTTCAAAAATTGTCACCTTGTAAGAATTGGTCCCACGTATCTTCTATCAGGGATCTCTAAATTGAAGATTTTTCTTTTATCTCTTTTATTGTTACTTGGCGTTTTTGAAATCTGTTTTCCTATGTGGTTGTGCTCTGTGCCTTCAGCTTGTGCACTTTGTGTCTTTATAGACCATATTTTGGTACTGCAAAAGGTGTTCTTGAGGAAAACCCTGATGTGAAGAAACATGGTGCAAGATTGCACTTACCCCTTGCATGGAAAGGGAATTTAGGGAGAAAGGCTCAACTTTTCTTTCTATCACCAGTAGAAATAGTGACTTGGGAGTTTGTCCCCTTTTATTTTTCATATCTATTAATGTTTAATGCAGGGACCAACTCATGTAGAACCCTCCTCATTGTCTATTCATTGGTTTCAGGGGTTGGACTTGATGATCCTTGTGGATCCCTTCCAACTTGGAATATTCTGTGATTCTTTATCTGAAACTGGAGAAGTAATTTATTTCACAATGTGGAAAAAAAGCGATTTCAAAAGTATCTGTGAATGACTGATTTCCTTTGGTAATGAAAAGCAGAATTTTGAGTAGTTTGCCTTCATGGGAATTCTTCTTGTATTGCTAAACTATATGACAAAACCTTCTAGAGAATTGCTTGAGCTTTTCTTTAATGGATGACCTCTTTCATTCTTCTCCCCTTACTTAGTCTATTCGTGTTGGTTATTTCTGGAAGATCATAGCTTATGTCTAAAAGTGCTTGTTGTATCTGCCTATTTTTGATGACATGATTATATAAGAATTGAGAACAAAAGTATTTGTCTTTATCTGGCTTTATGAAAACCAAAAATTCTTGACTCTAAACTACCTCTGAAAATCAGTATGGCTACTAGTGCTTGGGACATCAGGCTCAGCAAATCTTTCTGATAACTTGAGTGTGATCAGTTATGCACAATAGCAAAATGGAAAACATTACATGTGGAAAAAAATCCATGTGCTCAACAATGTGTCTGTTACAGTGATTTTGTTCAAAGTGAAGGCTGAAAATACAAACAAAATAGTGTTAACATAGATACTGGGTTTTTACAGTGTTTTTCAAAGCTTCCTTGATGCGTAGTGGGTGTCACTTCTCTGTAGAATTAATTTCAAACTCAGGTTCTTCACAATGCAAAGGGATATTCAATCGCAATAAAGGTATTTAAAATATAGGGAATGTAAGAAAGGTCTATCCAAGAGCAACAGAAGCAATGCAGGAAATGAGACAAATTGATATCATATTTTTTTCTCACAAATTGACAAGCTGAAGTGTGCCACTGATGGGTAGGAAAATAGTTAGGGATGGTAAAAAGTGAACAGTGTGGAAGCAACATTTGAAGATTTGTTCATACCTTTCCAAACTTGAGTGATACATGTGTTAGAATGCAGTGGGTCTAAGACTAGAGATTTTGATAAACTGTCCAAAGGACAAATGCAAACGGTTTCTCTGGACTTTTAAAATGCTTTTTCTAGCAGATGCAGAAGCCAAGTAAACAAAAATGTAGCTATTTTTTTACTGTATCACAATAAAAATGGCTTCAAGACCACCTTTTTTGAGTTTTGAGTGTTTCTGGTGATTTGGAGCCACTTGGGAAGCAGCACAGGTTTCATTGCAAGACTCACATTACCTAATAGGAGGACTCTAATGTTTTTTGAGGCATGAATATCCCAGCTTGAAGCAAAATATCTTTTAATGCAATTTTTGGTGAGATGTCTGCAACTCAGGAGATCTCTACCTTTTACTCAGCTGCAGGATTGCAGAGCGAATGAAGGTTCTCTTATCTAGGAAATTATTACTTTCTTCAGCTTTTTAAATTGCTCTGTTTCTTGAGGTGAATTAGGGCGACTAGTTTGATTTCAAGTCTTTAAAAACATAGTACTGTTCAGACTTCACAGACTTGGAGAACTTTGCAAGTATTGGGGTGACTGTGTGTGGCTGCTGGTGGAGTTAACAGACTTTTTGATTAAGTCAAAGGAGTCATTAGTTCTAAATAGTTAGCTCCTGGAAAGAGATGTATTCTACAAAGAATATGGAAAAGCTGGAGAAATACTCTTGCATACAAAAAAACCCCAAAAAAACTGTGTTGTTTCTTTTTGGAGTCTGGAGAAGAAAGGATTGCAGCCTCTGAGGGCCTCAGTTGTGACGCACAGAAGAACTTATGCAAAATTAACCACATTTATTTTAACTGTAAATATTTATCAAGCAAGAGTAAATTATATCATCCCAAGGTCTGAAAATGTATTTGTTTATCTGGTGCCTTTGTAATGGGAAATGACAAAAACCTTTAGAAAAATATGAAATGCACCTGCTTGTCATGAGTTGAAAAATTTTCAGCTAGTGTGCCTGACTAATCCAGGATCTTTTTTCTTTTTTTTCCCCCTCTCTCTCAATTTTTACTGAGGACTCTCGAATTCTGTTAAAAGAGTTGAAAAGCTAGCTCCCATGGGGCTGGGTTATACTCTTTTAATTGGTGTATAGATCACAGAAAGAGACGTGAAGGGTTTAAGCCTAATGCTCTAGGTCTAACTTTCAAAATAGAAATTGAGTAGAAAGCCATGCCCTAACCTCTGTTGGACTTTGCAGAAAGCCTGAACATTGATATTGCAAGAAAGCGACAGGTTTGAATTTTTCAGCTTATGTAAAGGATCTGAAGATACGTCTTCAAATTAGCCATGTCTATAAATTCTTTATATTTATAACCAGCAATGCATTAATGGAAAAGCATGTACCACCATTAGAAAAAAAAAATAGTTTTAGGTAGAAATGTGTGTGGATACGTACAGAATATTAACTGGTGATAAAATGGTTATTGTTACCAAGGCTACAAGAGTATACATGATGTTATCTTCAAATGCATCAGTAATTTTTTTCTGTTAAACCTATCATTGTAGCAGCAACTCGAGCATTTGAAATAGACATTTCCTAAAGCTTTACCTGGCATAAAAATCACTTGGCAGATGTGTCTGCCATGCAGAGTCATTACATCTGGCAGCTGGAATATATATCTGGATAGAGTAGATTGCAGGTTTTGGAATATCAGACTTTTGGAAAAGTAAAATATGATTCCATGGTTTTCTATTATACTTGAATGCTAGCGAACTTGGAAATGTTTACCTTCTTCTGGTAGCTTGTCTGTAAACTCTTAGATCTTGCTCACAGTCTGATTGTTTCATAAATTGTTTGTTTATCTACAGATTCATCTTATCTAATTATAATAATATAATTATGGATCTTGACTCTCACTATAGAAGTATGTGGAGCATAAATATTTCAATGGTCTGCTTTCTGAGGTTTACCTTTGCTGTTTCCAGGCTGCCTCTTGAAGCAGTTGAATCACTTTTTGTCTTTCTGATGACTGTGTTCTGGACATCACTAAATTTGGAAGGAGCTCATGATCCTTGGCTAGGTTCCCTATGGCAGATCTCCTCATTACAGATCTGCAGGGCTGTGGTCATATGGACTAGTTACAAGACATCTACAGTAGGCCAAAGGGGGTTGAAGGTTACTTTGTACACAGAGAAATTTATTTGTGTTAAGCAAGGATATGAATTAAAAGAGAATTATGTCTGATCTAATCTTAAGAATTGCTATTTTGGAAGAAATTTCTATGCAGGTAGAATGTAAGCTGTTCAAATTTCAGATCACCTGAGACAAAGCTTCACCATAATGTGTAGGAGAACATATAAAATAGTCTTTTAAAGTTTAAGACAGGATGCTTTGATTTTCTTGTTGCTTAATATTTTCATGTGTGTAAACAGTTTCTGTAGTTTGGAGAAGATGGGAGAAGAGGGTTAGGAGGGAGCAGAAGAAAATTTCATAGTGGTCCTTGACATGGAATTTTCCTTTCTTTTGGTTTAGTGTTTTACTTGGTTCTCTACTTATGCAACATGAGTTTTTGATCAACATTTAGTTTGCTGCAGAATAAGTAACTTAGATTTCATTACAGACAAACTGTCTAGTGAGCTTACCTTACGGCTGTTCTAGGCATAGCTGTCATTTTATGCAGTCTTGCCCCTCCAGGTGGATAGTTTATACAAAGACTTGTTTTGGAACTTTTAAAAATATGCTATAAAACGTGTATTTCCTCATAGGCATACCTGCACTTTAGCTCAGCCTTTTACAGTTATCAAAATCATTGGTACCAATTATAACCTGCTCTC
Organism: Grantiella picta; assembly: GCA_013397955.1. Classification (NCBI taxonomy): domain Eukaryota; kingdom Metazoa; phylum Chordata; class Aves; order Passeriformes; family Meliphagidae; genus Grantiella; species Grantiella picta. The sequence continues at coordinate 2,865,045 of VZRM01006014.1, read as the reverse complement.
TGAGTCCCTGTAATTTTTTGTTAAACTCTTTGTGTGGTTGAAACTGATGTGAGAGCCCTGTAGTTATTGGGTCACCCTCCTTCACTATTGCACTAGTAACGTTTTTAGTGTTGCAGAAAATCTCCAGTATTTCAATCTTTATTTTAAAAATTAGTACCAGCATATTAGCAATTATTTCCTTGGCTAACTTTTCATATTCTTGGATTATAGACACTTAGTTTTACTAATTTGGAAGCATTTGTCCTTGGTGAATGAGATTTGTTTCCAGAAAATGATAGAAACCTATGGTGAAGATATACATCCTTTTAGGAATGGTAGTGCTGTTTTTTTCTGTGTCTCCTTGGAGCAGCCAGCAGCCCAGCCTTTTTCTCTGACTTACAGCATCAGTAGTGGGCTGTTCTTGAACATCTGTCCCCATGGCGTGATGATGATCCATCTGAAAAATCAAGGCTGTGATAACGCAATGCAGATGTCCAAGTAGAGGAGAGAATTTTTCCCCAGACTGAGTGAATACCATTTGCCATTGGCAAGTTTTGGAAGCTCTTGTGGGTGCCATTTAGAATAATGTGTGTTGTTGAAGGATTGAAGAATCCAGGGATATAGGGTTGAGGGGAGGTTTCAGAAGATAATTGCTATCACTAGAAGGGCCCCATACCTGAGCAGCAAGAATTAAACATCCCTGAGCATCATGAATTTGTTTCATTGTATTCACTCACTTCCTCTGGCATCATGTTCTGGTTGTTTTCAATAGCTGTATAAACAAATTAGATCTGTTTATTCCAACTAAACTCTGAATACAGAGTAGCCAAGCCCAAGTTTATTGCCTGGTTCACCTTTTGCTTCTTGCTCTGCATTATTTTAAGAGGGCAAGAGAACTTCATGTTTTATTCAGTTAATACAATGTATATTTAATTTGCATTTTTAGTGTTTTCAAAGGTGAAGGATAACAACTACAGCAGTGCTGAACGTGGTAATTTAATTGGCTGTAGGATAATAATAGGATTCTTGGAAATGTCTTCATCAGGAAATCTTGCAAAGCCTTAAACAAGTGCACCAGTGAGAAGCTCACCTGTGCTCAGCTGCCACACATCCACGGAGTAGCAGGGAGTTACAACTGGGCAGCTGTCTCAGTGTTGCCTCTTCATTTAATTTCAAATGTTTGCAGGAGGAGAAACAAAACCTAAAGGGATGAATAGATGCTACCGTGGCATGCTAAACATTGCTGAATGCGTTCCTTAATTTCTCTGCTGCTGGGAATGGTTTGGCTAATAATTTTGCCTGTGTACCTTGTAAATGGAAGAACAAATAATGACCTGCATTAAAAGGGAGTATATAAAGTTTGTAATAGTGGATTTTATCTGTCCTAATTCAATATCTGCCTGGAGGATCTGGGCTTCTAAAGCAGTGTTTTTTATGTGTGTGGATTGTGTGTTATGAAAGATACACAAAAGATGAGAACAGGAATATCCCAGGATTGTTGATGGCTGGTTTATGTCTTTTGCAACATTGTTCCCAACTTAGAGATGGGACAATTCTGTCAAGCAAAAGGATATGCATTCTCCAAATTAGATGCTAAGGGGACAATATTTTCAACCAGCTAATAGATAGGCAAAATTTTCTGAGTGCAAGCTCAGAAAGAAACATCTCTTCAATCAAATTCAAGTTGGTCCAAAGAAGTTATTTATCTGTAGTGTGTAATTGTACCACTTATGTTTTATCAAGCTATTATTACCAAAACAGAGTTCACTTAACAGAAGGTACTAGGTACTGTTTTTATAGTGCTTCTTCAATATGGCTGAGTGCTGGCTTTTTTATGCTACTTATAACATTGGTGGTAGATCTCAGACTGTTTTCTCAAAAAGGCATATGTCAGCAAAGCTGGTGTCCTGGTACTGAACTAAATACATGCAGAGGAGCTATTTATGCTTTCCTCTTCCAAGTCTGTTTCTACATCGTCATTCCAATTCATAGTTTGGCTACCAACTAATACACATATTTTACTGTTTTCTTCGTTTCTCTAGGGCTTCTAACTTTTTTTTAATTCTTTAGAAGTATTCCTGAAATGAAAAAATTTCTTGCTATAAAGGTACTACATGGATACGAAAATAGCTCGAGTGTCTAAACTGTGATTTTTGACCTGAATTTTCCTAAGATTCCTCTCCTGCCTGTTCCTACATATTTTTTATTAATTTTGTCCTTCTGGTGTATTTTTTATCATTTGGAAGCCAGAATTATGAACATATTTGTTATTGTTAATCTGAAGTTGATGAAGATGTTCTGTACAATGTGCAGGACACTGGCCTTTTTTAAGTTAACCTTCTCCTTTTTAGACAGATTTTAGCCTTCATAACTCTGTAATATTCTTGGCATGAGAATCACCAAAAGAAAAAAATAAAAAACCCAAAACAACAACAACAAAAGGTGGATTTGTGACTCACCAGATCAAATATCCTTGCACCTCCTACCTCCTTCTTGTAAGCCAAAATACACACATAGAATGGGCCAGGGAATGATTTCATTGAAAACACCAATTTAAAACTGCATCATAATAGTTTCAACAGCATCGAGCAATAGTGTTTGTAAGCAGTTTAACCCTGGATGAATTATTATTTAGAAAAAGGTTATTAATTACCAGCTCCTGTTCAGTTAATGGCAACATGCCAAGAAAGCACTCAGAGGCCTCCCTGTTCACCTATCCGTTGTAAGGAGTTGAGTATTTGGCTTTAGAGCAGAAAACTTCAAAGACGTTTTTCTGCCAGATTCTTTCAATTATTCTTTCTATTAATAAAATGCAGATTTGAAGCATCATTTGTAAAGTCCAGATTAAGATAGGGAGGAGATAAAATTGATTGGGAATTGTATTAAGACTGCTGTGCCATGCCTCTTCCTGGCAATCATTAAAATTATTACTGTAGGTACATTGGTACCTACAAACTCCAATAAAAGTTGTCTCTAGTTGTGGCTGTTAATTCCTAAGTCACTGGTCTCTTTGGAAAGTTACTTAATGTTTTACTGCCTGTTAGTTATAATTTCTGCCCATCACTTTTTTTTCTTTCCTCCAAAAATATTTGTCTTTGCAACACACTACCACACAGCGTAGTATGTTGAGTTTTTTCTACTAAGAAGTTACCAAGGCCTGCTGCAAATTGCATTATTACGGCATATGCAGTGCAATTACCTATTCAAAAATAGGAAGAGAAAAATCAAGGGAGAGCAACTTCATTTTCATTACTCTTATGCTATTTGACACTTTTAATTTTTTATGTGATGAGCTACTGCTTTCAGATGAAAAGCAGTCACAGTCTAATTCTTTTGTGTAAACTACAATGCAGGATTCTGAAGTAATAGCAGGATGCTTCACCAAGTAGCTTCAAAACACAAGTGATAACATTCTCCAGCAGCTCCTGTATAGCACTGGGAGCCCTGGGAAGAGCATGTGTGGGCTAAATCAGCACACAATCCCTGAAGAAGCAATTGTGGCAATTTTACTCCAGGGTTGATAGATACAGCTCTGCTTTAAATGTGCCTTTCTAAAATTCTTTCTAAAATTTTTAATTTTACTTTACAAGAGGCCTGAAGGATACCATGCAGATATGGTTAAACACTTGTGCAAAGGGGTTTTTGTATTTATAATTAAAGAATAATTCCACGTCTGAAGCTTTGTTTTTTAAAATGGCATTAGTGATCATGATCGTGTTTAAAACAAGCAGCAGAGTTCTACATTACCACAGTTTGGTTTTTTTTTTTTTGGGCAAAGGCAGCTTCTGTTAGGTCTTTCATCGTTGGTGCAGGTTCTTTTCTTGTGAGATTACACTGCTTAGTTATAACCAAAGAACTCCATGATAAATTGTCTAGGTGAAAATACAGTTTTACAGGAGATTTTATCATGAGGAAACATTTTTACAAATACATGGTGTAAGGTCTCAAGCAAGAGCCCTGAAAACAAGGAATTTTATTAAAAACCCTGTAACGTTTAGAGAAACCATATCTTTGAAGCTGTCTAGATAATCTTGACACAGAATAATTTCTTGTCTTTTTTTTTACTTATTTTATTTATGTGCTTTTGTTCAAGATATGAGCATATATTTATGCTCCATGATGTATATAAATAAAATGTGAGATTTTAGCAAACAGGAGGCTTAGCAAACACTTTTCAATGTGGTATGTATATGAAGACATTATATAGCTATATAGTATACATCAGTAGTGCTTTAAACTATTTTTCCAGCTAAGACTTTTACTTTGCCTATGATAATAGGCCAAATTGGAAAATTAGAAGGTATGAAGGGGTGGGAAGGAGAGGAGAGGAATGGGCATTTAGCTTGTTGGCTTTGATGCACAGCGAGTGACAGTGGGTTTGCTCCGAGAAGAGGGAGTTCATAGTTTCTTCCTGTGGTAGTAGGCTTTGCTCCATTGATGGTTGCAGTTCATGACAGTGTGATTTTGTATCTGGAAAGCAACAAAAATGTCCCGAACTGTTGTTGTTCTAGGTAACTTCGAAACTAATTTGGGCGATTTCAACATAGAGTAGGAGGAATTTATTTGTTTCTGTAAGGAATTGTAGAGTATGAAATGAGAACTTCCAATCTGAGGAGTACTTGTGCTGTGCTTTAGCTGTAGATCCATAAAACAGATAAGCCCCACAGGCCAGGGGAAGAACTGAACCCAAAGCTTGAGATATATAACAAGTTTCTGTGAGTGACTGACATTCAGGATATCATTAAATATAACTGCAGGCAACTTTGTGTTACCTCACTCTCCCAGTGCCACAGTTTTAGGCTAGAGGGACGTATTTTGTGACACCTTCCCACCTCATGCAACTCCTACATTGAAGGAGCTGCTGTTCCCTTTCATCTCATCACTTCATTCATTGCTCTATCTGGTTGTAGGAAGACTTTACATTCAACTTGGTACACATACACCTGGCAGCACAGGGTATCTTACATCTGAGAAAGGTCCCTGACATTCTCCTTATAGGGAGAGAGAACGGGGGAAGAGAGCTATGAAATAAGTATTTTTGCAGAGAAGTGGAAGGAATGGAGGGAGAAGCGCTGGTGTCCAAATGACTAGATTCCAGCAATGGAAGAAAAAAAAGGTATGAAATTGTGACCCATGAAAAACTCTAAGAACACTTATTGTATTTCCACTTTCAAAATCTACAAGTACTGTCTTTCTTTCCCCCACTAGAGTATAAATGCCCAAAGTCCTTACATAGGTACCTGTCCTACTGCTGAAAATGGCTTTACTGGGAAGGAGGTAAACTTTTTATACCATCTAACCAACGTGTTGCTAAATCAAGATCTTCTTTCAAAGCATTGTAGAGATAGATGTCTCAGCTCTACAGATATTCAGTAGCAGATGTGCACACAGGAGAATTTCCAGGAAACACCTCTATTTGCTGCACGTGGCTTCCTGTACTTGCTTCCCAAACCTCTCCTTGGGTTTGTTGAGGAGAACATTCAATGCCAAGTCCCCACAAGCTGCTGTATTGCTCCATGTATTTTTTCTCCAAGCTCTGGTTCTTACTGCCTGCTCTGGGCTTTTCTTTTTTGTTCACTCAGTGAATGCTCTTCAACCAATTTTTCTCTCTACCTATCTCTCTCTCTCTCTCGGGAATTAAAGAGTAAAAGCCAATTTTGTTGAAGGGATATCCTGAGATCACCTTGCTCAATACCATACATGATTAGACAGAATAAGAATTGTGCCTCTTGAAGTTAGTAAAGAATTACTGTGTATTATCAAACAGTATCTTTGATTTCATCTACTGGTGGATGGATATTCACTTAAAAAACTGATCCTGAAACAGTTTGGAGGGTTTTTGTTGTTGTTTTGGGGGAGATTTGTTTGTTTTGGTTTTTGTTGTTTGTTTGTGGGATTTTTTGTTGTTTGTTCTGTTTTTTGTTGTTTGTTTTTGTTTTTTTACCATATGTGGTTTAGGTTGTGTTTGAGCTCCTGTTTGGTAAGACAAGCTATACAGAGACAAACAGATCATGTTCTTTTACTGATGGGTAAAAATAATTTTCTTCCCTTTTTGCTTGCAGTATGATAATCCAAGGGGAATTTATTAGTTTTTCTAGGAGAATGATACTTCTGGGCTAGTAACAGGCATGTGAAATAGAAAACATTTTTGCCTGAATTATGGTCAGTTCTTGTGTTTCATCCACCCATGTCCTGCTACATTTCCTGTTCCTACACATATTGGGAAATATTTTAGTAGGAGAATCATACAATTCTAGTCATCCTACCCCGACTTGTACATACTAATGTTAATGTGTATGTGCTTATTCTCATTGTCTTTTTTGTTAGGATGATCGCTCTTTTTTCTCATAACCATTATTAGTGGAAACAACGAGTCTTTGCATCTGCACTGCTAAGTTTTCATGGTGTTTTTCTTGGTCTGCAGCCATTTATTTTGGTCTGCAGGGATTTCTTAATTAAACACAGGCTTAGGCTTATATTTTATATTTCTTGTCAGAGAGAGCATCAAGCACTGTTACAGGCATGTAGAACAATTGAGCCTTAATTGTGGAATGAGATAAACATGTATAAAATCCAATTCCTATTGTTATTGATCTTCTATATATTCCAGTGAGATAATTTATGTTTACATACAGATGAGTAGGTCAATTGTAGAGCAATTTAAGCCTTCTGAGGCATCAGATCTTGCTGGAGGAGCTGACAGACTGCAGACATAAACCATTCCACAATTTAGGATGGTAATAATAAAACCTTTGTTAATGGACCTGCTGGATTTTTCCTTTATTGTCTATTGTCATCAGCCTGGAAGCATGAATACAGATAATGCATGATGCCAGACTTCATTTAACCAAGCTAATAGCAGTACTTAAAGTAGAGTGGGAAGACTTATTCATTCCCAGTTTCATGTGTGACTTGAAATCCCTTTGTGGAATGTCTATTTTGTGTATTATTTTATTTCTTTTTTGTTAGTTTGTCTATTGAAGAGTGGCTGTGTTGCTTAAGTATAATGAGCACTCACAGCACTGCTTAAATAACATTCTGGCAGGGTTATATTTGGAGCAAAATAGCATAGGGCACAGTGCTCTGATGGTTATGGATTTCACAGTTACAGGGATTCTGAAGGCAAAAGCTTTTATTTTTATTCTGCTCTTATACTTGGCAGCTTTTAGCGTTATGCCTATTAACTTTTATAGATGTCATACATTTTTATGTTAATGGTGCGGCTTTGACTATAGTGAGAAGCTCAACTTCTGCTCATCAAACTAGTGTACAAGCAAAATTATGACACTTCAAAATGGTTAAAAAGCTGCATTTATTGTTTCATGTCAGTTTATTGCTTGCACGTTTTTATGGTAAAAAGAGAAATTTTTTTCCTGTGTATTAGGATTTGCCGAACTTCACACCTGTTCAGTAGAAGGATTTAGACTAAATTTTATTTTTGTAGGTGTTGGCACTGGCAATCTCAATATTGCTGAGGCTCGTGCCAGATTTCACAGTGAGGTAGCAGAAAGGCTCCTGTGTTTCTATGGAGCTTCTTTCCGTCAGTGGATAATGGGTACTCTGGCAGTTGTGTGCCTGTGCAAAATCACACACCTAAAGGGTATAAAACCTGGTTTTCTGTCACTCACCACAGCTAGAGGCAAGTTTCTGATTTCATACAAAATCTTTTCTCATTCTTGCAAGGGAAACACCATTTGTATTGTAATATAGAGTGATATATCCCAGAAATCAGAGGCAAATCTCTATTAGAAATCTTCCAACAGCATGGAGTAGCCAATGAAGCATGCAGAGAAAGAATTGTTCTTATATTTCTCTTCTGAATCAGAGAGGCTAGACTCTGTGCTTTGGTTTGAGCAAATATAGGGAGTTTTGGATTTTACTGAATTTGTTTTTCCCCCCAGCAATGGATGATACACACAAATTGTGTTTATGATTTCTTAACCTATGAGGAAAGATGCTAACAGTGTTTGCATCCTTTTCTTCTTTTATTTGTCATTTCTATATCCAACCTCATTGCTATGAAAACACCCTTAGTGAGAAACAGATTTTCCTCAGATTCAGAGAACTACAGGGGTATGCAGTGAAAATTTAGCAGTAAATTTATTGTAGTAGTATTATCTTCTAGTTTAATGGTTTGTGAGTACAAAATTACACACTCAGAGAGCCAGTTTTTGTTACGGACTATCTTCTGTTTGACTGTGCACTTTTAACTTCAGATACAGGCAGAACAGGGAGGTAGTAATAGTCCACCTCTATTCCGTGTGTGACCTTGGCCAAGTCCCTAAAATGTAATTTCCTTGAGATAAAGTGGAATAGTGCCAGCAGAAATAGTTTCTTAGGCTTTACAAACTCTTGGTAATTGCTGAATATGGTGAGGTTAATACTCAGAAGCTTATTCTCCTTTTGAATTATACAGTGATCTAATCTATAAACAGACTGTACACAAACTGCCATTTTTCTTAGTTTGAATCTGGACTAACAACAAGTTAAACTTAGGAAAAAATTTGTTATTATTTCAAATTTTGGCTTCTCATTCTATCACATAGTGTTCCTTTCTTGGAAGAAGGGTATAAGTCCGCTTTGTTAGGGTTCACTAAATGTTTTCTTCCTTATGCCACAAACCAGTGAAAGAGTTGCTATGTCTCCATGGTCCTTTTCATCAGTTTATCAAAATATTTTTTGATTTAAAAGTAATTATTTACTCTCATTTAATATGAATCTTTCGTACCATTGTGGGATTTTTTTCATTTTACAAATTCTAACCAAGTGTATGGTAAATAGCATCATTGTTTACATCGCAGCTAGAGATGGCCCTATTCCAAGGTAAGAGATTTTGTTCATTTGAAGAGTATGCAACTTTGGAAATTCAGATTTGTATGGCTGTGCTGGAAATCCAAATTCCAACCAAAAATCTTTTACATGCCATATGTGTGTCTGTGATTATCCATTGACCTGCATTACCTACTTGTATCTCCACATAATAAAACACGGGAACGTTAGAATTATTTATGTGAGTTTTCTGGGGCAGACCAGATTAAAAAGAAATCAATGACTCTCTGAAACCTTTCAAAGTTCAATTATTTGCAAAATCTGGATGGAAAACATTGCCAGATTAAAGGAACAGTATTTTTCAATCCAGCTGGCACAATTTGTGAAGGATGATACACAGGTGATAATTGGGAGAAAATCAGCCTCTGTTCAGCCCAGGTAGAGATATAAAAGATGAGAAGCACATTCTGTGGAAAAACATCTGCTGTATCTGCCAAGTAGGATTTAATTTTTATCTGAAGTAATTTCTTTCTGTGACTTGCAAAAGGAAAACAATGTTGTTACGAACACTGATGGGACATGAGAGACAGGATGAGAACTCTGAGCCCACTGGCTAAGTCAAAATAATTCAGGAAATTCAGTTTACCGTTGGTAATACTTTCAATAAACTTTTGGAGTGCAGTTAGGCAAAAGCAAAATAGAATTGATATATAAAAATGACAATAGGAATGAACACAGTTTGGCAGAGCCCTGTACTATCGACATGGGAGACCTGAGACAAAAAAATTCTCTCTTTTGAGAGTGTATCTATACTGCATGGGTATACTAGTTGGTGAGTCTCTCTTAGTTTTGAACCAAGGCCATGTGATTTATTCCTGGAATTACTGCAGTAATACTACTCTCAGTTGAAACCAATCTCTCCCCTTTGGGATGTAATGCAAAAAGTGAAATTTTCAAAAAGGTATTTTAAAATATTAAGAATGTTTACTTTACCTTTGCTTTATTATTTGTTTCTTGCATATTTTCTTTAAGAAATATTAATTATAAAAAAAACCTGTTTACTTATTTCAAACAGAAAAACCCTTAACAGTTTTCAGCCCCACTAAGAAAAGTAAAACCTGCATCATGTTTCAGATACTTTTGTAGCACTGTACAATACATCTATTGTACTATAACAAATAGATCTTTTCTGATCCTAATGACAAATCTCAGTCCTGTAAGGCATTTAGGTTCCCCATTTCTGTTAAATTCTGTGAGTATATTGGAATGAGAGTTAGGCCTTTGAAAATCAATGGCATAGCTTCCTATGAGAAAGCTTTGCATAAATTATAAATACTCTATATTGAAAAGAATATTTTTGATTTGCTATACTGACACATCAAGAAGCTCTAGTTTATGTACCATACAAAAAGTGGAGAGTTTCAGTTTCTTTCCTTTTGCTTTTCCTGTGGTGTCCATATCCCTTATTTTTGTTATAATTTTAATTAAGTCTGTTGCTTTGGCTGGGAACATAAGAAAGGTATTACATTAAAAAAATCATTTAGGACAGCACAAATATTGTCTAGACTGTAAGATGTAATGCTAACCAAGTTATCACAGTGAAGGAAATTACTGAATGGGAAAAGCAAAGGCTCATTAAATTTAGTTAAATGGTAATTTTGCTTCCTTCTTTCTCACTCAAAAGAGTCACATTTTTTTAAAAGGAAAAAACCCAATCTGGTGTGAGAGCCAACAAGGTAAAAGCACTGTCTTTGTCTGCTCTGTGTCTTGTAGATTCTCATTGCCTGTCCTGTTTGGCAGTTCGCACACAGACTTTAGATTAGTGTGCTTTGCAACCAGCAAAGCAACAAAGACCTTTTGCTATCAAATAAATTATTGAAGGGACTTATTTATCTATCCTGTCTATTAAGATATTGTTTGAATATGTTTTTCACTAAAAATATATAAGTAGTAATTAGAGGCTGCTGTGGGATGAGGGTACCCTGTGTACCCTCTATGTTATCTTTGCAGAGCTGATGGAGAGTTGATGTCAAGAAAAGATGAGTTGGCTGAAGGACAAGGTTCTGTGGAGACAGGGTGTCTTGGCTTGGCACTCTGAACTCAGTGGACCAGCTGGAATGCGAGTGGTTTATTTTCTCTGAAATTTTTGTTTGAACAAAGAACAGATATATGTCCTATGCATTTATAGCTAAGTAAAACATTTATATAACATTTATATCCCTGTCAACTACACGATGGATGGAAATCCTTTTTCCAGATTTTCAGATCAGAAGAGAATGGGTACATTTTTTCTTTTTCCCTTTTTAGTTCCCAGCTCCTGCAGCTGTATGCATAAGGAATCTTTTACTGAAGGGTAAATTTCTAGCTGCCTCTTCCTTCCAGCACCATGCAGCAAAATATCTTTGTTTATAATGGACATGTTGCTCGTATAATAACCATTGTGTTTCAAGGGTGCAGGTTATTTTGTACACATGTAAAACTGTAAAGGACATAAAGGTACAGCTTGACGGTAGAGAGGAATTAAGAAATTTTGAATTTGGATGCTGACAGAAATAAACAGTTTAGGGTTCTTTAGACATTATTGTGCTGAACACTTGAAAATCCTTTTGATTTTTCTGCAAAAGCAAGCTTGGCAATCACAATCATCTGTGTGAAAAGGACTTCAGGCATTCTTTTCCAGTTGGTGAGACTGGTAATGGGGTAGGTGGTTGTATTTTCATTTTGTTTTCTCTCTAAAATTGATTCCAGATTCCACTGATTGAAAACACTTTCCAAATAATTGGAAATTGTTGTTTTTTACAGCAGTGTTTAATATTCAGTTTATCTCGACATACACAGCCTTTCTAGCTTCTTTCACACTGCCCAGCCAAGTGCTCCTCACAACATGAGTTGAAGCCCAATTAGGCTAGCACAAAAACCTATATGTTTGCAGGAGATTTGTAAATAATGTTTTTATTTACTGCCTCTGGCATGAGGAGAAGGCAGCCAACACCAAGCTGGTATTTTTCATTTGTAGGTACTGAGAAGTTTACCCAGGTTTTTGGACAGAACTTGATGAGCTCTGGTCCCACTCAGTGTTTCTCTTAGCGCTTTGCCCAGATTGTAACTTTGCTCACCGAGTTCTGTCCCATCACAGTTATTTGAGTTTGTTATTTTAAATCTAATTGTTCCATTGTAGGCAGATCTCAGAGGTTCAGCTTCCTAGTTCCTCCATAAAGACCTTTGACCAACATCTGATTAAAGAGACTTAAAATAGCTTCTTCGGTCAGATGAATTCAGAATGAAGGGAGAAAAAATGTAACCTTGGGAAAGACCTAAAGACCTGCACTTAAAGCAGAGGATAGTGGTGGGATACTTGCAGATAAGCTCTACAATTATGGTTCAAGATATGGTCCTAAATAAATTAAGCAAGCTACAAGGAGGGAGAAAAAAATACTCCCAGATGCCTTTCTGTAAGTTGTGCTAACTCGACAGAGATGTCAGTCACCAGATTTAGAGATTGACAGAAATATACTATCTTAAGGCTGTTAAACAGTATATTTCAGAAATAATTTTCTGATGGAATCATCTTTCCCCTCCTCTGTTGCAATTTATACAGTTAGCCAGCTCAGTATCAGGGAAGTAAACTGAGATAGAAGTAATATTTCTACAAAATAAAGTGGGTTATGCCCCCACTCTTTCCAGTTTTACCCAACTTGTGTGTAGGCTTGGTGTCCATGGTGTTGAAAAATGATTTGCTCTTCGAGTGAATGCTGATTGCATCTGTCAGTGATATGGAAGTGGTGACACAAGGAGAAATGATAGAGCCAAAGTACTCGTCAGGATGCCTATCCCAGCATCCAGGCAAGTGGATGTAAAGGGTGTCTCAGCAGACTTTTGTGTGTAAGGTCAGTTTTTGGTCCTAGGTAAATTAGTGTTCATCACTGTTGTTGCATTTTTTCATGCTTGCATTAACAGGTTGCTTTGGAAAGTGTTTTATTACATATGGTACCGATGTTGAGCTGAAAACAAGAATCATAGACAAAGCTGGTAGGCCTTTATTTATAAAATTATTTCACTACATCTGTGGTACCACAGTATCACTGTGCTACTGTGGTATCACTGGCAGGAAAAGGGATAGGCTGTTGCTCATCCAATTTTAAATGAGGAATGAAAGCAAGTAATGCTGGATAATCAATCTGAATGTCCTTTGATGTTCCAGCTCCCTTAAATATGCCATTCCTGGGACTGTTGTCCCAATTCAGGCAGTAATATTGTTTTGCAGGTGTGAGGAATCAAAATTGTCATTCTGTTTAAAAAAGAAGACATTTTTGTTCACATTCTAGGTGGTCTCATGGAGAGCTCCAAGTCTAGTAGGTGAAATGGGGAGATATAATCCTGATACTAGGACATTATGTTTCCCTGAATTTTGTGAGTAATTCTGCTTTCAAAATTGGCTCTGTGGTGACAGGATTCTGTCAGGAAGATAGACTAGTAACTTTTTGGAACATACTCTGAAAATTATAAAAATTTTAGAGCAATTGCATTCTAGATGTGATGTACCTGAAAATTAGGATGGACTGTCTTTAGGAAAGCTTGAAGCAGGCATCTCCTTTTTTATTGCAATCTATTCTGTTTTTTTCTATGGTTAACTTGAGGCCAATAGCTAGCAATCTGAGAACAGGATTGTTATTTTAGAAAGTTTAGTTTACTCCACTTGGTAGTTAATGGCTTACTTCTGTGAACCACAATTCTTGGAACATTTTGGGTAACAGAATCAACAGGAGCATTTCATTTCAGCATCAATAATTATTTCTGGTGACAGATTTCAAGTGGTCCAAAAGAGGATGGAAGTAGGAATTGAGATTACGGTGAAATAGAGGAGTAAATCTGTGCTCTGTCCCCTTCCCAGATCAAGGCCAGTCGATTAACACAGCAGTGCTGAAACCTTTTTGGACAAATGTCAGCAAATCAGGCTACAGGGCTTGTTCTGCCTGTAGTCTAAATGGGTAATAACTCCCAAGTGCCTTGAAGCCAGACAGCTTTTCAATCCCCAATCTGAATTACTGCTGCAGTTTTAACCTGGTTACGTGAATAAATCATTCTAAAAAAATACAAGTAAGAGGATATTGAGCAGCCTAAGTATTTATGGCCTGTGGTTGCAGTGGTCCTGGACACAGGGCAAGAAAACCAATTTCCAGGGGTGGCCTACTTCATACATCACTAGTCAAGTATGCTAAAGTGCTGATGGCTAGGAACACCTAACTATGCATGATTAGGCCGAGGTGGCAGGACACTTTTTTTTCCTCTTATGTTCCTAGGCTTGAAATTTAGAGGACACATCACTCTTCAGCTTAAAGGACCAGAGGTCAGGAAGTTGCAATCTCATCCTTCTCACATCACAACCTTAATTTCATTTTTCTGCTCCATACACTTTAGATCTATGATTAGATGCCATGTTGAGAGGCAGCGGAATATCTGTCTCTTTGGCTTGTCATCTGTCTGTCTCAACCAACCAAAGAGAAAGTAAGAACTAAAAGTGAGAAATAACTAAATAAGGCCAGGGCATTGCACATGTGTGCTCTTTTTCTCTGATGGATGTCAAGCAGATGAGGACTGAGGGGAGTGATTCCCTAGACTATCCAGGTGTGTGCACTGTCTTGCAGAGGTGTGATGGTGGCACAGACCAGGAAGTCTTTAAAACATGAAAAATGTAAAGAAATTGCGAAGATAATATTACAACCCTATGCCTCAGGCCAGCAGCTGTGAAATTGAATCTGTGTTGCAATCTGATGCTCTAATGGCATCTTCCCAGGCCTTTTGCTGATGGAAGTTGCATCACTGGCCTTTGACAGATGAGTAAACTCTTCACAGAAAAAGTTTTGCCAAGATTCAACATAGGTTCTTTAACCATGGTGATTGTTTATTTACCTTAGGTAAGAATTTTATTCTATCTTGTGTTGAGCACAAGGCTTATACAGCTTGTTGGGGCTTTTTTCTTCTTCCAATACCTAAGAAGGAATAAATATTAGCTTGATTATTAGCAAAGTCACCTAGATTAGGATCTTTGACTTCCATATTTCTAGTATTCAAGCTTTGCAGCTTTGTCATAAAATCCATTGGCTGATTTGTTAAAAAATTATATTAAATATTCTCTTCCAGAATGGACCAGAGTAGTGTGTTAGATGCTTGTACAGTCATTAAAATTGTGAAGAAGGGTTGTAAAATACCTTTTTGGTGGCAGTCCCTATGTGCAAGTCTAGATGAATGCAGAAACTGCAAGGTAATAAATAAGTAGGTCGTGCACTCTTCATTCCTCAGGTGTATTTGAGGAGGTGGTTACTAACTGAGAAAGAGATTTTTGTTTATCTCAGTCAGGCCTGGATGGGCTGGGACCGAAATTATGATGTTTCATGTGCAAAAAAGGTTTCAACTTCCTCCTTCTCTGAGTCCACACCTGGCCTGCTTTTTCTCCCCCTGAATGATCTCCATTGATCACTTACTCGCTTGGTAAGCCAATGGAGTTCACCAATTATGGAGAAAATAGACCCAGCCAGAAAGAAGCAAGTCTTCTGCTCATTGGAAACACAATGTTGAGTAGGAGGCCAGGAGACTGGGCTTGGATAACTCTCTGTTTCCATAAACCACAGCTTGTTGCATCAGCTCTTCTGTGAAACTTTATACTCAGAGCATTTTTAGGAGTCAAAGCTTCAGCGCTCTGTGGCTAGGGTGCTCAGCAGAGGCCTTCCTGCTGGCAGGGAAGTCTAAGCTTATAGAAAAGTAATTTTTATTAGCTCTTTCTTATCTTTTAAAGAAATAATTTCAGAAAAATCTCCATACCATGCTGAGGGTTACTAAGCTCTGCATGTGACTGCAGTAGTATGAAATATTTCTGACACAGGGAATCATGTACATTTAGTCGACATTGGTTTCCTGCTTCTTGGGGTAGAAAATTAAGAGGCTTTCCTTACATGTGCATAGGGAATATATACAGCAAGGATGAGTCTTAAAACTGCCTTGGACTTGCAGTCTTTATACTTGAAAAAATTAATAGCATCAACACATGTGAAGACATTTTCTGTAACAGTAAGATGGTGCACAATGGGATGTGCTACAGAGCTTTGGCCTTAGTCTCAAATATTTGTTAAACGTTTGTTGAAGATGGAAGTTATCCATTTGGTGGAATCTCCTTTGTTCTGCTGTGCTTTGCAGCAATGGACATGAGCAAAACAGAACCAGCCTGTAATACAAGGACTTCTTCTTATGTTCAGTAACACTTGCAGTTCCACATACAAAGGAAAAATAAACAAAACAGATCTTTCAGGGTGTATAATAAAGACTAGGAGAAAACAATTGTCCAAAGCAATTGGGGAGGCGTTTCCCAGTAGAGCTCCCTGAAGTTTCAGTCACTGATTTACTAGTTTGATAGACCAGTAGCCTTGTCCAGTCTGGCAAAAGACTGTTGTCAAAGACTTTAAAAATGCAGTTTCTGTATGATTTTTAAGATTCATTTAAGGAAAATCTTATTTGAATGCATTTTTGTGTAATTGTAAATAATTCATTTTAGCAAATTTGTTATCTCCTTTTCTCTGCACGACAGTCACCTTTCTTTTCCCTTTTTGCACACAGCTGAATTCTCCTTTTCTTCTCCCTCATGTCTCTCGAGTTTTTATTTATGAAAATGTAGCAGGCATATTGGTACTTTGTCACTGCCCTCTGAGACCTAGAGTTGTATAATGGAAAACAAGGTCATGCCACAAATGTATGAATTCCATTTCAATTTGTTAATATATGTACAAATAATAGGAATTACTTGAAATCAGATCAAGTTCTGTGAAACAAGGGTAGAACACAATTTTTCTCAAGCAGAAGATTGATCAGAATCCTAAAGTTCTTTTTGCATTTTATTCAATAATCCCAGACTAAGTAGTGATGAAGATATACAGAGAGGTGGCCACTGACACAGCTGGATAAACATGTTTGTTTTCAGTATTTGCACATATGAAGCTAAGCGAGCAATTCAGATAGATGTGGGCATGAATGAACTTTGCTGAACTTCAAACAAACTCTCTATCCTCTTTTTCTTATTCACCAGTACTGGCATGTGACTTTGCTAGCATATTAGTAGGTTTCTAATGACAGTAATGGTGTGTGAAGAATGCAACTTTAAATTACTATACTTAATTATAGCTATTTTTCCCTCTGTGCTCTACTGCAAAATTATTTCCTTTTTTATTTAATAGCCAGTGATCAAATGATGTAATGAAATGATCTGTGGAGAGTTTCTATTGAAAACATATTTGACACCTCTAGTAATTCAAGAAGTTTTGGCTCATTTCTTAGGAGAAATGGCTTTAAAGAGTCTCTAGGGCTTTAATATTAAGTTCTCCCTATAATTTACCTCTTGGATTCTGTTTTTAAGAATGAAGTATCTTCAAAATGTCATTCTTTGCTATTTAAGGCCTAGTATTTAAATGATCAAATGAAATTACCTTTGGAGGTCCACAGTGGTCTAAAGCAATGTCTCATGATAGACTTCAGCTACCTTTGAGCTGTAAAAACATTGGTTACTAGATTTCAGGAAGTGTTGTCTTCATCCATGAGATCTTATTACAATCTATGGACCCATTTGGTGTCTGGATTAGCTGCCACTGCTCTGGGTAAATATATTTGAAAGAAAAAGGAGGGAAATATCTCCTCTCTAAATACCTCTTAGTTATCTTCTCAGTAAATTGGATATAGAAATTTGAAGTAGAAATGTGCTTTTTCTCCTGCAAAAAAATGATTCATTTGCCTGTAGGGTACAACATGAAGGCTACTGTCTCCTGCTCTGGGAATGTGTTGTAGGATGACAACAGAAGGAGAGTACATTTGTGTTTTTTTAAATTCTATCTTCATAATGTTTTAAAATATTAATTGTAGACAAGGATGGGAAGAGGTTTGGAGTGGGAAGGAGAGGAACATGGGATAGCAGGGGAATAGGAATTGTCTTGTCTGAGTTAGAATAGAGCAGCTGAAAGGCAAGAACAAAAATTATCTGCTAATTTGTGTGTCCTGTTGTAATATTATGATAGAAATAAGTTACGCAGAAGATAAAAGTATATGCTGAAGTTACTGTAGCAGACAACAGCCTTTCTAGTGTGTATATGAGCTTGTGAACTAGCAGAACCTCTCTGAGGGCAGAGATACTGGCAAAAGATGTGTAAGTTGCTCTCTTTATCCTTTCCACTCCATTAGTGCAACAATGTAATGAAGTTTAAGTGAAGTAGTTTGTTATGATGGAAGCTCAGCCTTATTGCTATCCCATAGCATAGAGGAGGTCATGCTCTGCAGTGTCAAAGAAAATCAGTGCTAATGGAAAAACTTAATTAAAATTAATTGGGTATGGTTCTGTCTCTTAAATGTAAGATTGATGTAGGTTATTTTCAGCTGCTTCTTTGCTAAGGTTAAACTCAGTTTACTTAAGAAAGCCAATGTTCTTTGTTCTCTTCTCTTATTCGCATACAAGTTGAAGTAAAGTGAAATTATTCAAAAATTTGGAGAACTTGCTGTTGGGAAAGACATAGCAGACCATCCTAGTCTGTTCTCCTGCTAGACCTCATTAACATCTATAAATTCCCTCATTCTTCAGCATGTATGTTAATTGATGTCACAATAAGAATTGTGTCTATGAGAGCAAAAAAGAATTGCTAGTGACAGGACATGCTCCGTGTTGCATATCATCTGAACGTAAAATCTGGCCTGTTCTCATTCAGTGACATTTTCAGCACTGCCTCAACTTTGATGTGGTAGCTGCAGACTAAGTCCTGTAAAACTGTGTTTTCTATATCATTCCATGCAACTGGCAGATGCATGTTCCTGGAAGATAAACACAGGTATCCTGTCATGTCTTCTATACATCACTAATTTAGGTGCTTGCCAGTGTTTCATACTGCCCTTGAGCAAAGCCTACAGAATGAACATTTTCTTGTTTGATACTATTCATTTACTATTTCTGCATGTACCAGAAGGTAACATTTAAAATTGTAAATATTTGTGGATGGAAAAGATGTGGATGGAAAGGCAACAAACACAATTGTCTATATTCTTGTTGTTGAAAATGTAATAGAATGTTGATTCATGTTATCACCTTTTTTTTGCTGTAATGCATTTCAGGAAAGATCAAATTACCTTTATTCATGTCACTGTCACCACTACTCTGGAGCAGTACCTGTACATACCACAGCCTGTATAATCAGCCACAAAATATCTAGTTTTACTGCTCAGTTGACACTTTCTGAAGCAGAAAAGTAAAAAATAATGACAAAATCATGGCATTCTGTAGGGCATGTCTTGCCTATTCTTGTGCAAAAAAGTTGTGCCTCGAAGAACTGTAAATTAGATGGCAGAAATTTTTTTGGTTTGTAACTCAGGTTAAATGCTTTCAACTATTAAAAGCATGCCACTGCAATCAAATGTGCATTGCCTCAGAGAAAAAGAATTTAACCTTCCCCCTCCCTCAAGCCCCACATATGCAAGACATATGCTCAGTGTTTCTTCTCTCCAGTATTTAACTAAACATTAGGAAAACTGAACTTGCACAAATCTGCTTTCCTACTGCCCTCTTTCTTTTTTGCTGATTTTTGGTATGATTATGGGTTTTGTGAGATTACTGGGGATGTTGAATAAGTTCCTAATTTTTGAGAGTTCAGGGATTAAAATACCTGCTTTCCTCTGTGTGTTTGGCCACACTGACAGGTGCTATAAACATGCTTATTTTTCAGTTTGGTATTTCCCTGGTAAGATAGAATACTTTTTGCTAGCATTTTCCAGAATGAGCAAGTGCTAATACATTTTTTTTTCTTAGACAGCTCCTCTAAGGTGCTAGAGATGTCCCTTAGTTTTCTACTGAAAGACCAATGAATCATTAGCACCACAGGAGAGTTGTAATGAATTCTGATTAAACAGTAATACACCACCACTCCAACATCCTTTGTTAATGGAATTTTTGATTAGATTAATATTTGAATTATTAGGGGTTTCATCAGTTCCTCCTGTAAAGGCTGTACATGCAAGTGACATTACCATTGGGGAGTATATAGTTGGCAGAGACTGTAGGAGAGCAGTCCCAGCCTTCAGGAATCTCTGCATTCTTGCAATGGATTTCCTCAGCTTCTCTTAAAAGAATATAAATATAGTGACCAATTTCTACTACTAAGATGTCTTCTCTTAGTATTTTCACAGAGTGGTGCTTGCATTTTATTCCTTTTCCAGCAGGTATTTTCAACTGCTTAGCAGATTGACTGAAAGAGGATTAGGTGGGCAGTGGGTATCTGGACTGGGAACTCTGCAGCATAATTTCAATTTCCCTTCTGGAAGGAAGGGAAATGTAAAAGGAAAAAGCTAAATTCAAAAACTGCCATGGATCTGACTGGAAAATGGATGGTTGTGGGCAGCATCTAAATGAGGCACTAATTATTCATTCAGAGAAATTACAAAATAGATCACATAGAAGGTAGTTCTGCATTTGTATATACATATCCTCTCCTTTATTGAAAAACACTTCAATTATTTAGCAGAGAAAAATTGACTGTAGTTACCAAGAACTATTTGATACATTTTTTGTACTGGTATATTTATCAAATAATAAAGAATATTTACCAAATATGAGTAGGATGATAGTTCAAACTAAATTTCTTGAAGCACAAATAAAGTTCTAGAGAACACCTCTATATAAACAGAAATTTCATCCAAGTGCTTGATAAACTAGAACAGTTTTTTCATTATGCAAAATAAGCTGCTACTACTGCTGAAATTATGAGAGGGATCAAGCATTGCCTGCAGGAAAGATCCCGGGAGTTCTACTTAATAACAATAAGTCATCAACGAGACTAGAACTCAGAAGAATAGGGGAAGTGTCCTAGAAATTAAAACTTACTGTACACAAACGCATTTTTAGAGAACTAGCTCTCCAGTGAGCATTCATAATAAATTTTACAAGCATGACTGTAATTTCTACATGTAAGCCTTGTGACTTTAGAAGGCTTCCTGGCAGAGCTGTGGTGTCTATGGAAGACAGGGTGCAAGCAGCAGTGCAAGTTTGTATGTAGATAATACTGCATCTCAGTTTTCAGATGAGAGCTCGTGGGTTCATATTTTGTGTGATAGAAAAGTCTTACTAATATTTGGTGTTCTGTAGGTGTGGTGAGAGTGAGTCATCTCTATCTTCTATGTGGATTTGCCTAAACTCTCCTCTGTAGCAAGTGCTCCCAAAAGACAAAAACAGCTTTCAATTCAAAAGCCGGACTCGTCTTGAGTATGAATTATAGCAATTAATATTTTCAAGCTGAAAGAAACCCCCTCAAAATAGCCATAAACTGAAATGGATAATAAAGTTTGCAAATTTACTCTGCCTGACTTCTGTCCTCATGCAGTCTTTCCATCCCTTCACTGGTACGACCACAGCCTTTCCTTCAGACTTACCTTTATCCGCAGTGGTGCTGTGGCTAGAGAACAATGTTTGTGTTCTCCTCCAGAGAAAAGCTTTTATCCACCACCTCCAAGGCACAATTGTCTTTCACTTCTCTCAGTCATTTCTGACGTCCAGATTCTTCTCCCTTCCATAAGCTTGCCGTCCCAGTCATTCTTCTCCCTTCCCTCTCTTCACTCTTCTTGCGTCTCAGCCCCAAGGAAATACTTGCACTTCCCAGAAACTTCATCATGACCCAATGTGCAGAAGCAGAACAAAACAATTGACAGATTTTCCCCTAATGTGCATCTCCAGCATGCTCTGTTATACCTTACGCAATACAAATGTGCTTTATACAGTAAAAGACAAATGAAAAGTATTAAACAAATTAAAAGATGGTGGTCATTACAGCAAGACATTGCACATTTGCAGAACAGCATAATTACATTAGGAAATCAGTAAAAGTCTAGAAATGTTGGACATGCTATGACACCTGAATATGCCAAGGATAAAAAGGTACACAGCTTTTATTCATTAACAGCTGTTTCATGATTATATTAAGGTTGATGGCAAAGATTTTGCCCATTTCATTAGAACTGGGCTTGGCCTTAGTTACTTTTACTTGAAACACTCCAAAGTATAAAAAGAATTATCAGAGTTGCACTGCAAAGGATAGTTCACTGGATGCAAAAGAGAAAATACCAGTAAAGTGGAAATGTATTTAGCATTATGATATATGGTCTTCTCAGGCTTGAGGTACTATGCATGGTTTTGCCTATTATAGCTATGGTATGTTAGCAAGTAGAAAAGCAAGACTTATACATTAGCAATGATCGGGTCAGTGCAGGTAAGAAAAATACCCTTTATGAAAACGAGTGCAAAAATAAATTTTAAGTTGAGAGATAAAAGACTGAGAGATAACAACTTTTGTTTTATTTCTTTTGTTTCTCTACACACATTATTATACACTCTAAAATAATATGAAATATGACTTGTTCTATTCTGCTTGCAGGAAAGACCGGTAATTGTAATTCATGGTCACTGCTGGAGGCAGTAGAGGTTTGAGCTAGGTATAGGATGAATTTTCTTTCCTTGGAGTTCTTAAACTACAGAACAATTTGTCATATAATGCTCAGGTACTCATTCACTTGTGACTAGCAAAGAATGATTTTTAAAGAAGATACCTTCCCTCTATATTCTTGACAAACAATGGAAAGAAAAGTATTGTCACTTCCTTCTGCTGTGTTTTGCTTACCTTCATCTTCATACCAGAGCTAATCTTTTGTTTAGCTCTAGTTATTCGTGGCAGTTTTATGTGTATTATGAGGTTTCAAAGCTGACATTTGAGGGTTCAAACACGTTCAAATGTAATTTAGTAATGCTAAAAGAAGCAAAGGCAATTCAGAGAATTTATTAAATACAACAACATGACCGTCCCAGGGGGTTATTTGCTGGCAGTTGTCGTAGTGGCAGGTCATTACGAAAAGAATAGATGAGTGCTTTGGTTTGTCCTGTCATCTTCCTGCTACAGCTATCTCCTTATGCTTTGCTGGCCTGGGTTCTCTTAAGATGACTGATCGAGTTTTGAATGCACATATTGTTGTATATGTAACCTGAAAAAATAAAGGCTTTTTTATATATAGTTAATTTCTAATATTTTTAATCTCATTTTCTCTGCAATGAATTTCCAAGACAGCAAAGCTTACTATTACATGGAAGAACAAACAACTGCTCTTTATATAACCTATCTTCTGCAAAAAATATGAAAACGTACTTCAGAGTTACATGAAAGAAGAAGAATCAGAAATTCACCTGTAAGTTGGGATCAAGTTGAAAAACTTAGGGATCAAATTGAAAATCCACATGGATATACTTTGTAGTTGAAAGTGAGGTCTTAGGATGTACAAGTGTATTAATTATGGGCTGAGCACACTGATGTAATTCCAAAGACACGAATATACAAAACAGATCTTTGCTCTTGTATAGACAGTTCTGTTTTGTTTTGTTTTTTTTTGTCTCTCATAAAACACAGTTGTGGAAGTGGAACGTTAGTGATACTGTAGATAGCTGTGCTCGGTTAATTAATGCTATTCTAGGATGGTGCCTGGCTCTAAGAAAAGCATAGTTCCTGTAAGTAATTTCCTTTCATGTATTGTGATGTTAGTCTTTTATAAGTTTACATGCTTTCAACTTTCAGCTTCAGGTTTATTTTGGTCTTTTAATCTTCTTTCAGTAGCATGGGAAGGGCAGTTAATCTTCACACCACTTTATTAAAACAACAGAGTAATGAAGCTCCTTACATGGGTAGCACTGGCAATCAGATCCAATAGGAAAAGCACAGAGGAGAACTAATGGCCAGGCTAGAAACATAATTGATTCATTCCTCTGGACTTTTAATTAGAAATGTATCAATTTTAGGGCTTCAGTTTACTTCACAGAAATTAATCATCTCTCTCAGGATGACTTTCACATGTTTTTTTTCTCCTCTAATCAGTCATATCTTAGTTATGTTCTCTAATGCAGTCTAGTTTTCCATATAATTTTTCCACACCGTACTGTATATGCAAGACTGTTGTCCACATTTTATGTAGTTTGTTTTTTCCCAAAACTGTAAATGGAACTTATTCAGGTAGAAATCAACTTCAAGCCTTTGGCTGTATGGGCACAACTTTCCACTCTCTGCACCAGTGCTGGTTACCACTCTTCCCAAATGCTCAACTGACAGGATGGTACATTTCGTATTTTTTGCCTGTTCAAGAGACTCTTGTATCTAGAGCTTTGTGTCCTCACCAATTTGCTCAGGAGAGAATTGTATTTTGCTCTTTGCTTGCAATGCATTTACATGCAACCATTTTACAAAAGTTGCAGACCAAAACTGTTGTGATTATGCAAATAGCTTCTGGATTGTGTCATTTAGCTGAGATAGGACATTGATGCTTGTCCAAGTGTCACATCCAAACAATCACAGACCTGTGGCTATGTCTGACATGCAGAGACTGTGCTTTCTTTGGTGTTTGCCTTCAGGTTGTGTATTGAGTGTAGGCGTCTTGTAGGTTTGTCCTGTCTCTCTCTCACCATTCTAGTCTAGTTTTAATTAGCAATAAATTAAATCAATCTTCCCCAAGTCATGCATTTCCTACCTGTGATGGTAAGCGGTAAGTAACTACCTTGTCTGTTCAACACACAAGCTTTTCCATCTCACTTTCTCCCCCTGTCCCGCTGAGCAGCGGATGTGAGAGAGTGGCTGGGGGGCCATCTGGCAGCCAGACAAGGTGAAATCCACCACGGGGTTGGAAAGTTAGTTACTTTCCTTCTTAGGATGTTTACTTTGTGAGGGAGTAGCGAAGTAAAAGGTGTGGGGAAAGTATGCAGTGATCCTGAAGGAATGCCCCTTCCCCATCCAACTGATCTGTGGGAACAGATGTCTTGCAGAGCTCCGTGACAGATGTGGTAGGGTCTGAATTTGCTTTGTGATAGAAGGGGATTCAATGAGCCTTCATTTTCTAATGCAGTAGTATGGAAACTCCATGTGGTTTCTCTGAATAGCAGCTCTGAAAACTATAATTACAGCTATACATTAGAGCAAAAACCTCAGTAGAAATGCTCTAGGGAACTACTTTTAACCTGTAGTCTCTTCAGCAACTGTAGTTTGAGGGAGTTTAAGAACATCTGGATACAGATGAATCTGTTTAGTAATATAGGGAATTATTCTATTCACCTGTTCTTGAATTCTTGCAAGATGTTTTTTATGTTCCAAACCAAGTGGAACAGGGTAAGGCTAGAGAGAGATTATATCAGTTGCTTTGTCAGTCATTCTTTTCTTCTAAACTAAAGAGGAAGCGGGAGAGAGGAAAAACAGTCCTCTGACAACTCTATAACTCCAGGTTTGTGCTCATTCTAGTTAGATGTTTTAGCAATGAACAATTAGTACATGCAGAAGCATTTGCTGTCCACAACTACTGATCGTTCTCACAGCAAGAAAAGTAGATTTAGTGAATGCTGCAGGATTCTGATGAAAACATTCTGCCCTAAACACTAATTTTGTCCTTTTATTTTTTTCCCCTGCTCTCCACAACCTTTGATTGTAATGGTTTGAGTTAAATCTTGTCTTCCAGACTGTGGAAGTACATTCAAAACATCAGTAGTTCTGTATGTTAGGTATGCCTTTGAATTAATTTCTGGCTTACTTGAGTGTTTGCCATGAATTAGAATAATACCCCTCCATCTTTTTCCATATTGTGTTCTTTCTTTTAGAAACTGAGTTGCTCATAAAGGTATGTTTTTCAAATACCTTTCTGCATTTCACTTTCTAATTACATGACAAAGATGGAGTTATTAATGCTGTAATAAACTATCTGACTGAGTTTTCTAGAGGGTATTCAATTTTTTCTTGACTTCGAACATTTATCAAACCTTAAACTGTTAAAAATTAAATTGGGCCCTTAGAGATAACACTTCCTTACCCATGTTGTGTTGAATCTGACACCAACATCCAGGGGTTATATTCAGTACTACTTGATTGGCATAAGTAAAAATCAAACTAAAAATTACAGCACATTTCTAGAACATGAGATTTTATCTTTGCTTATAGGCACTGCTTTCACTTCTCATTACAAATTAAAATTAGAGCGAGGTGCATCAGTATTCTGTACAAATGATGCCTAATATTATCAACTGTCAGGTCTAACAGATATCAAAGACAATTCTTGGCCCATGTTGCCTTGACAACACATGTTGGTTTTGGCCTTCTTTGTCAATTCAAATTCTTGAGTTCACAGAATTTAATTAGTATACCTTTTTCTTTTTTTTTTCTGTAAAGGAACCATTAAAGGGATGCCACTGAATTTGAAAATACATTCAAATAAAACTATTAAGAAGTGGATGCTATAACAATTTTTTTTATATTACTTGCTGAAAACGGAATTTATCTTACCATCTTGTCATCTACTCTGATATGAGGTTTCAGCATGCAGGACTGTAAACTCATCAAGACCCATTTGCTTCAATTGTTTCTCCACCTGTACCCCAAACATTTCTCTAGATTCAGTCCTGGAGTTTGTAAGAAGTCGTTATTTCCACCTAACCAGGGACATTTCTTTAGGAAGTTATTGCTTAACTATAGATCTGCACTTTTTGGAAAGCACCCAGCTTAACGCTAATGTTTCTAATGCTGCAGAGCTGATGTCAACCTGTGATAAGGTGCTTCAGTGGTTCATTGCCTCCAGTGTTAAAAATAACCTCCTTATTTTCAGACTGTATTAATCTTACTTCAGGTTTTGGCCATTCATTTGTGATTCTTCCATTCTCAATTTTTTCTGCTTCATGTATATCTTAAAGACTGTAATCAAGTCACTCCTTCATGTTCCTTTAGATCAGTGAAACAGATTGATGCTCCTTTTTATGTCGTGCTTTCCTGGTTTTTTAGTCTCACATTTGATGTTGCCTTTTGAATCTTCTTCAGTCAACAATTTTTCTGAAGTATAAAGGGCCAGGCAGGACCAATCCATCTACTTTGATTCAGTGGCAGGTGAAAGATACTTGGACCCTCTTAAGCCTACTTAGTATTTGCTTATCTATACACATCCAAGGGCCTTTTTTGACTTACACCATTGAAGAGAGTTGCTTATGTTCACCTGAGTAGGTGCTATGACCTGTAAATCTCCATCTTCAGACACTGTTCCTTTGGAGAGAGTCACCTCTCAGTAAATCTAATCTTTGCTTCACTCTTAGGAACATGAGTCTAACAGTCTGCATGGAAATGTAAGAAAAATGAGGGGGGGAAAAAACAGATGGTTGAGTTCAAAGCTGTCGTTACAAAATTTAATTACATCCCAATTTTGCAGAAGAAGAGGAGAAGAAAAAAATCAGACTTTGGTGTTTGTTTTGACTCTTATCTATGCAGATTATTTTCCTCTAATTTACTTGAAATTGTGGGTTTGCTGTCACTCAAAGTCACTATTTATTGGTCTGCTGCTCAGTAAAAGGGTAGCAAAAGAGACAAATCATCAATCAAGCTGGAGTATAAGTGATCTTTTAATAGGGTTTTGTTTTCAAAATAGATAGCTATTGAACAACAAAGCAAATGACTTTTTTATGCAACATCTTGCTTGCTGCATATTTCTAGTAATTTCATTTCCAAGGGAAATTCAGATTCTCCTCTATTGCAACTCTGCTCACTTGCTAATGTTGTAGCACGGAATCATATTTGTTACTGCATTAGTGCCTCTAAATACTTACTTTTGATTAATATCTGACAGACCATGTCCCGGTTTCTGGAGAACCTTTTAAAATTTAATTTTCCCATTTTCACAGATATACATTTGAGGTGAAGATTTTTTATCAAGAAGGCATTTCTTCAGTTCTATTCAAAGAGCAAATGGGAAAGTATCATTGTGATGTCATATTTAATTATTGCCATTTAGAAGGGGTACAGAGCAGTTCTAGAACCTGATAGAAAATAGTGAAAAAAATACAATTTGTTTGCCTGCCTTCACCTGTTTGAAGAAATACGCCAGCTGTGCTATTCACATCATTTCAGCATGTTGTAAGATTTTTCTCTTTTTTTCTTTTATGTTGGTGGCAACATATATGTTCAAAATAGTAGCAAATATCCCCAGCCAGAAATGAGCTGTCATGACCCATGCTGATCTGTGATCTGCTTAACTGCCTTTGCCTGTGATTGGGCCAGCTAGTATTTAAGAACCTTTAAAAGAGAAGTGCACTAGTTGGGACTGAAAGACAGGAGGACAAGAGAGAAATAACCAAGCTGAGCATGACAAAATAAGACCATGGTTTAAGATCACTTTACCATTTCAAAATATTACTTATCAGTGTCAATAAATTATATCAGTTTTCTGCAAGTGCCACTCAGTTTGGCCATAATTTCTTAACTAATAGCTGTTATGAATCATAGACAAGATTTAATCCTGAAGGGAGATTTATTGGAGAAAGAGGCAGAGTGCACAGACAAGCAAGGAACATAACAAACCAAACAACCCAACAAGAACTTGCTTATTAGAAAACTTCCTTAGAAAGTTGGTTTAGTTTTTTCCCCCCTCTCAGACTGCATCCTTTACTCATTATGCCAGATTAATTTGGACAACAAGGATGCGACATCTGCCCTGTAAATGCTGTCTCAGCATAGGGAAGGCTGCTCTTGGCACAGCAGGCGAAAAAGATTCTGCAGGACAGGAGACAGCTTGTTGCATTCATGTGCAAAGAACTATTTATATTCAAGCCTTCCTGTTTGAGTCCTAAACTTCTCACTTGAAATTTTAAAAAGCAAATAGCAATTAAAAAATGCACGTATCTTTGAAAAGCCTTATGCTTATACTTTACAAATGTAAGCTTGAGATTTTATCTTCTTCCTAACATATGTAAGAATTATATGCATAGCTTGGAAAGTATTGTGACAGTTTTGAAGCCATGTTTAAGATACATTTGTGAATCACAGATCATGTCTGAACTCTGAAAGATTTGGAGCAATTTTTGGTTTGCAAGGAAGAATCATATAAAATTTCTACCTGTGAAATTGAAAAGTAGTTCAGTTTGGCCAGTGTAGATTTAAAAGAGTGAGTTTGAGCTTTGAAGCTATTACTGATAATGCACTCTTCTGAGCTGGGATTCTGGGAAAGTCTTAAAATTATTATAGAAGTTCCTTTTTTTTTGTACCACAGAAACATCTGGGCCTTAAATTAACTCTGAAGGCCTGGGATAGATCTGTGAAAAGATTCCTGTGAGATTCAGTCAGCCCATTTTGAATATCATGATATCTCAAGAGGTTTTAGGGTAAAAGAATTAGTAATAAAGTTTTTCTCACTTTCTGCTCTTGTCCCTTTCTCCAAAGGTACTATTTGACATTGCAGCAAAGGACTCTTCAAGTCTTGGAGCTTAGCCTGTGTGTGACAACTTTTTGTTACTGGTGACAAAGAGTGATAACACCCAGGTGGCAAAGGGCTGCACAGACCTTCCCAGAGTTAATTCTTGGTCATTGTTCTTCTCTGCCTTCCAGCTGGTGTTGCACTTCTTTTGAGAATGCATTAGCCCATGTTTTTAAAATAATGGGGCAAAACAGAAGAGCAATACTGTACCCATACTTTCCCTTAAAGCTAGGCTAAGCATCTTGCGCTGTTGGATTATTTATTGGTTTTAATATCTGTTTTTCTAGCTGTGAATTTTTTTTCTTGGGCACTCAAATAGTGGGAAAGATTCTGTATGTCAAAAAGGGTAGCCTTCAGTCTGCATAAAAAGGTGAAGATCTGCACCTTTATGCAAAATTGGGGTTGTGCCAAAAGTAGGCTGAATATCCTGATGGGAGACACCAGAAAACAGATAGTACCATCAAGGAAAAATCCTAGGAGTTGTCAGAGTTACAGTCTTTTCATCAACAGTGAGTATTTCTGAACACGTTTCTGCATATGCCTTTTCGCTCTGTGTAGCTCAAGTAATAAATATTCACATTTATGCCACTTCTCAGAGCATCCTGTGAGAACTTTGAGCCAAGAAAATTCATAAACAGAAGCAAAGAGGGAGTCTCAAACTGCCAGTGTATAAAAAAGGAGCAGAATACATTTCAGTGTACGTTTGTAAAGAAATGCACCGAGTGTTGAGAAAGTAAAGCACCATGACACTCTGCTCCCTATTCACACATGCTAAAGGCAAACTGTGCCTGGCCACGCAGTTCTTCACCCCAGGGCTCCTAGCTTTGCCATCAACCTCCACAAATGTTCCAGAGTCACCTTACAGGCATGTAACAGCTCAGGAACTCCTCAGGGCCTCAAGTACAGGCTGATGAAAAGCAATACTGTACAGTGACAGTGCTTCCCCTGACTCTCCACAATGGTTTTTGCTCTTTCTGCATAAGGCACCAGCTTCCTTTTACAGCTGTGCTCAGTGGGGAGACCCATACTTTTTTGCCATTCTTTATAAGGTTATCAACTACATTATAGAAATTAATCAGTGGAAACATGAATATGCAAGTTACCCAGAAGTTAGGTAAACATGACAGGCATTGTTCTTGCAATGAAACAAGGCTTTAGTTTTGACATCCCCACTAAACCTTGGCAAAAAAAAAAAAAACAACACAACATTTTCTTCCATGCAGCTGTAATACGAGACCTATTTAAGTAATTATTTTGTGCTTATTTTTGTGCTGTAGAACATCTTCTAACAGCAAAAAGTCCTTTCATATTTTCTGAGAACTCCATCTGTCTTCTAGTATTAAGAAAATAACCTTGCTCAGCAACTCAGCAACTTTTTGGCATATCAGTAGCGTGTACTTTGTCTTGGTTGGGAAATGCGTCGGGTTGCCATGCAAAATGTATCTATCAGTTTCCCCCATACAGAGGTTGGCTAGGCTGTATGTCCTGAAGGTATTTGATTTTGCCACAATTTTTTTAGTGGAGGAGCAATAACTTGCCAAAATCTTGAATTGATATTAAGAAAAATTTTGAGTAATAAGTTACATAAACAGAGATAGAATAAATATTTTATATCATTGATGGGTCCTCTAGGAAACAATAGTAACTGTCACGTCAGGATGCTTGATTATTTCTTTAAATTGTTCTGTATATTCTATGCTTCCTATGCAGTGTAATTTAGAAAGTTGCCATTTAAATCTGCATAACTTATTGTGATATTAAGTGTATTTAAACCCCATAAAATGCCTTCTAATTTATTTTTCATTTAGTCCATTTAATAAAATAGCAATAATGTTCTTTCAAGTGAAGGTTATGGAAAGAAAATTGCTCCTACTTTTAAAATATACTCCTCAATTTACTGTACCGTTTATTGCACTGCAGAAGTCATTTACCCTCTGGAACATTCACTTAGAATAAAATTATTGCCTAATTTCTTTAAAAAACACTGGAGATTGGTCATGTTCTTCATAACTTTAAATGCAATTTTGTACATTGTTAATGCTTCATGGTTATGCCTAGCAGTAAATCCAAAATTTAATTTATCCTTGGTATTGTTTTCGATTTGCTTTCTGAAAGCTTTGTCTTTTTCCACAGTCTTTGGAGAGGTAATAAAGAATGACAAAAACTGTTGTAGTGATGATGCTTAAGTTATCTTATGGTGTTTTATGTTCCACTGCTGTTGCTCTCAGGTTTCTTCTTATTACAGAAGAAACCAGTTTTAATATAGCCTGTATTGTTTTTGAAGATGTATGGAGAAGGCAAACTTGGTTCACCAATGCTGCTGGGAAGTCATTAATTTCTGATGTTCCCACATATTTTGAAGATATCCAGGAAGAAACATTACATTAGCTTTAAACCTCTTGAATCTGGTCAAAGTCTGAGTATCATTTCTGTGTTGGAAACCTTCTGTTCCTTTTTCTTCTTGCACCTCTGTGTGCAAGCCATTCCTTCAGTCAGTATTGTATTCAGAGAAAGAAAATCCAAGGCTGAGCATTGGACTTGTACCTATTACATCTTTGTATTTTATTTCCATATTCCGTTGATTTTCATATTAATTATTCTCAATTGACAGGTACCAGTATGCATTTCCTAAACTGCCAGCCTGGCATGTACCTTTGGGAACTCTAAATCGGGCTGTGCTGCAACTTTAATGATGTTGCTGTGGTTAAATTATATTTTTTCATTGTGTAATTGCCCTCTACTTACACCTGTACTGTTCTGTTATTTTGAGTCAGAATGAATGTTCGTAACTGCTTGGAACTGCTGATCGAAAATCACGTTTGCCTTTGTTGTCCTGCAAGCTATGGCCTTGCTTTATGCATCCTTGTGGAGCAGGTTTGGTTCTGTCTGCTTGGGTGATACACTTTCCACAGTATTTTATAGGCAAAACCCCCAAAAATACAGCCCTTCCTCACTCTCTGGAAAAAGTTCCAAAATCTGTTCAGTTTAGGGATGTGAGGGAATATAAAAATTACTCTTTTTCAACTTTAACTTGGGTTTAAGATCTTAGTCTCAGGCCTCTTGCTCCTGGTTTTGGTCAGTTCTTCTTTTGAACTGCTGAGATTTATGTCTTAGGCTCTTAGTTTTTTCCAAATATATATATGCTTATCTCCCAAGACTTACACCTTAATCTAGGAAGGTTCAGTGGAATGAAGCTTGAATGACTTCTGCACTCTTAGCTATTTTGGCATTCTTAAAGATTTCATTGCAACCCAGAAGTGCCTACCTTCTTTTTCAAAATAGAAAATTAATCCATTTGTTACACTTTCCAATCTGAAGCAAGGTTTATTGTTTTACAGGTATTAAATGTCAGTGATAATAGCAATTTCTATTTGTTTACTTATGTGAATTGAAATTACTAAGTGAGTTTCAGTTAGGAAAGTTATCTTCCTTGTAGTTGTCTTTTTATTTGTTTATCTTGCATCTAAATTCTCTGCCATTCATTGAGTGGCTTCTAAATATCTTTTTTCAATGTAATATCCTGTCAGACATTAGAGCAAACAAAACTTAGAAGATACAGGTAACTGGTCCAATAATGGAAATCACAGTGGCCTTAACAAAGTAATTTGAAATAGTGTTGAAATAAACCCCAGTAAGTATTCACACATGCTGCCTGGCATCGAGATGATGTGAGTTTTCTTCTTTTGTATGTAGCCAGGTGTGTTTTTGGAGGTTGTGTAGTTTGTATGTGAGGGAGGGTGGTCAGTCCCATGGTCAAATATAACCACAAAGATTTTTGGTCAGCCTGGCTGAACAAATATATTGGATTAGTTTTGTTATGAAAGGACTTTGTTAAATTAAGAAGGGATAAATATGTCATAAGAAATGGAGAGACACTGGGCCACGCATGAAGTGAAAATGAAGGAACATTAACTGGTAGCAAAAATATATATGTGAAGGAAATAAATCTAGATTTTCAGTTGCTGCTTGTGGTTGACCACAAACCTGTCTCTGCTTAAGGAATATTTGAAATGCAGAGCCTTTCTTCCTATTCATATTCTGATGAAATATTTCATTAAAGAAGAAAAGTTTATTTCAAAACCCATTTGTGATTTTCAAATTGTTTCCAAAGAATTGAGCACACTGTGAAAGTCACTGCTTTAGCCCCAGTCTGTGAAAGCTACCTTTGAAAATGTCTTTCAGTGATGTTGAAAAAGAAGGATTCTTTCTCTTTGTGTGGGAAGATAACAGAAGTGTTGTAGCAAACGTATCTCTAATTACCTCTGATGGTAAGACAAATGCCTATATTCAAGTCTTTAGAATGCCTTCCTGTGCTGAGGTATAGACAGAAACACCTACAAATCTGTTTTCAGGATGGCAGCACGGCTTGTGCTGTAGCTAATTAAAAACATACAGGTTTAAATATTTCTTCCTGCTTCAAAATTAACATTATTGCATTTTGGCAACACAGACAGCTTATTCTGTTGTTCCTAAATTATTCATGAACTTTCCAAAATACCTTTCACTTTGTGGTGCCACTGCAAGCGCCACAAATGGGCTCAGATTTAATGAGAATTTTCTGTATGTACAGCACAGTGTGGGTGTGTGTTTAGAGATGCAAAAAATTGTGTGGGTTTTAAAACACGATGATTTTTTGTGTTTGAAAATTAAGGTTTAATTCCCAAGCTCCTAATGTTTTTTTACTAGGCATTAGGAGCACTCTTGGTATATATTGCATGAACATTTGATTTACTATGGCTTATGAAAAAAGGCTTCTTCTGAACTCACATAAAGGGGACTTAGGCATTATCTGGAGTCAGAACTGTAGATAAACAGATAAGACTAGAATGGCACTTGCTTACTTCCCTTGTGAACATATTAATCCCCTTGGCTATCATTTGTCCATCTTATTCCTCCCCCTTTCCAGTCCATTTTTACATACAATGTAATCTTCACATATTTCCTGGAAAGGGGGTTTGATTAAGCTAACCTTTGCTTTACTGAACCAAAGGCATCTCAGGAAATGTATCCTCTTCTCCTTCTCTCTTTTTCTTTTTTTATTTTGTTTTGTTTTATTTAGTGTTTTGTATAGATGAAGCCCAAAGTGTAGCAAAAACAGTCTGTGGAGATGCCATTTGTTTAATTTATTCCGCTCTTAAAATCTGTTATCTAGCAGCCTCGGGTCTCCTGGTTTTTTTGCGGTATTTATGACTGTTTGACAAATTACGTTTATGGTGTTCTCTTCTCAAGTTTGCTTGGATTTACAGGATTAACGCCATCTTTTCCTGAGGATCAGAGTGGGGCAGTGCTTTTGGAGGTGGTGATATCAATCCCTGGGAGTAACTTCATATCATATTGAAGTAGTCGGTGCTCTTGAGTCTCTAATCATGAAAGCATGATAAGGATGCTGCACCCTGTTTTCTTCAGCTTGAGAAAGAGCTTGGAGGTGTTGTGCTTTGAAAACATGAAGGAAGTGTATCTAAGTTAAAGTAGGTGTGGTATGAGCTGCTTTGCCCACCTCAGGTCCCTGTCAAATGGATTGCAAGAGGAAGCTTGCCCTCCTTTGTCAGTAATAGTCCAGCTTGTGGTTGAGGTATCAGTAGGCTCTATAACAGCTTCCTTCTTTGAAAGGTATTTTTGTAAGAAACAATTAACACATGGGTAGCAGTGTTGGTTGTTTCTTCGTATCCTTTTTAACAGTGGTGTTATTCTTCAGGAAATGTTTAATTTTCACCTGCCATTGGTTGTCATTTCAAAGGGGCTAAAGCAGAGCTCTTCATCTCCTCTCCATTAGTGCAGGGCACAGCATTCCTAGTAGCTGCGGGGAGTATCATCTCTTTACTGATTTTTGGCCTATAACCTTGATCTCATCCCAGTTTTGATTACCTTTTATAGCCCAGCATCTGCTTCCTTCTTACATGATTTTGTTTTTACACAAGAGCTCTAACATGCAGCTTTTGTTAGCCATGTGCAAATCTCAAAGTCACAACATTTCACATCCCAGTGTTCTATTTTATGGTCTTGGCAGATGACATATTTTCCAATCTTCATCTACTCACATCTGCTGCCCAAATATTTTTCTTAACCTGTGGCTTGGAACATTTTGCCTGCTCTCAGCTAACCTCCTTTTCTCTATCACATCAGAATCAAGTGCTCATTTTTTCTGTCACTGATGCTGGAAGCCTTTCCCAGCCTATGCCTTTTTTGTGTGATATCACAACATTGTGTCCTGTTTGAGACAGGCAGTGACACAAGGACTTTTGTCACTCATGTGCTAGCGTGCGCTTTTATCCTATCTATCTACATCCTTCCTTTAACTTGGGGAGCACTTGCATTGACACACCAAATCATTCACCACTTTGTTCATTATATGGATCCTTAATACCTTGTTTCTCTAGGAGAAGCTTGACGGCAGTCAGGCGCCTGGTGTGCCTGTCATGCTGACTACCTGGCTTCTCTCCACTCCTTGTCTTGCGCCTTGCTTTGGGACTGAAAGGTCTTTAGGGCAGACACTGTCCTTTTTGTTCTGTGCTTGCAGTCTGATGGGGACTCAGGAAAGGCTCTCAACTACTACAAAAGGATTTAAAAAAAGCTAAAAATGCAGGAATTATGTACATTTGAATTGACCAGTTTACCAGTTGGTAGTTACATAATGGCTACTTTAGTAGAAGAGTCTGTTACTTATGAGGAATGAATAATTTTCCTCTTTTTTTTCCCCCCATTTTCCTACACTACCATTGCTTTGAAATTTAGTTATCTATATCTACTAAGATTGTTTCATTTACCATACTGAAATAGACGTCTACAAACCCTTTTTGTGGAAAAGGAAAAGAAAGAATTTTTTAAAAACCCAGCGTGTTGCGTGCATCGTTTATAATTTGAAGTGAACCCAAAGAAGTGAGCTCTGAAAGTAAAGGCAAAAAAAATTGTACGTCTTAGAAATTGCTGTAAAGGAAGCTTCACCTAATTATCTTGAACTACAGAAATCAGTATCAAATTTAGATTTCTATCAAATATAACTTAAGAAAACCATGTGTCTGTTGAAATTTTATTTGATTATACAAAAGAAATATTTGTGAAAAGCTCACTGTTTAGACTAATTTGATAAAATATTTTACTTGCACTAATATCCACTCAGAATAGAAGAAAACAGGCTTTAATTCAGGCAAATTCAATTTGTCTTCCAAATGTAAATATCAACTCAATTGAGCTTTTACAGCTTTTTACTTTCCAACCTTTCTAAATGAGACCTCTCCTTGGCATCCTGGAGCCTTAGGAGCCAGACACTAATGATACAGTTCTTTGCCTTAGAGGGCTTCATCTCTGAGCTAAATACCAAGCCTACTTTTTTGCCTTCCTGAGTCTTTCTCTTTTGCAGTGCCAATGTTTTCTTATCCGTAAGTTTTTCAAGTACTAATAATGTGTTGCAGCATTGCTGCTTTCCCTTCTTGGAAACAGAACTACTGTGATATTTACAACCTATCAAATATAATGTGACTTTTCAGGCTTTTGCAGCTGGTTTTTGGTTCATGTTTTGGACTTGGTGTTTTTTTGGTGTGTTTGTTTTGTTTGTTTGGTTCTTGAGTTTGGTTTTGGGGTTTTTTGGTTTTGTTTGGTTTTCTTTTTTTTTCTTATTTGTGGCATTGTTTGTGTGTTGGTTATCTAGCTTTTGTTATTTTTAAATGCTCTTTTCGCTCTTCTCAAATGGAGACGTGACTTTCTCTACAAGGTAAAGCAACTGGGCTCCTGAAGACATGACCCCTCTTGCATCACTTGATGTGTCAGAGGTAAACAGGGCAGGAAAACATACAACCCATCTTGCTGAAGGTCTGAAGCTATTTCTAGAGGAAGTAATCCTGTGTGATCTCTGTGGTGAAAGCCTAACACCCCAGAGTGTGACATTGCCTCTTCACTCCAGCTTATTGGTTTTAAATGGAAAAAAAAAAGTTTTTATTTTTACCCATGTTTTCAATTACAAACTGATAATATAACATCTCCCGCAGAAAACTAATTGAAAGGGAAGTAAATCTTATTTTGGTTTACTCATAGAAAATTATAGTATTATATCTTAGTGATTTATGTTTATATTTCCTATACCAGTGAAATAGACAACTCCAAGTTATTAAAATGACAGTGCTAGTGTGCTTGCAGTATTATTTTTGGTACTATGAAGTAGCTGCATTTCTCTTTCAGGCCTAGTAGTAGCAGTAGATAATATGAAAATCTAGCTGTTGTTGTCCTTGTAGTAAACAGGTGTGGCTATGTAATTATCCCCCTGAAGAGTACTTGAGCTTCTCTTCCACACATATGGGAAAGAGCATTCCAGTATGTAATAATTCCATTGGGACTATGGTTAGAAAAAATAGGGAAAACAATTTATGCCAGTGTATTTTCTAAATTATTAAACATTTTCATCAGCATTCATTCCTCCCATTATAGAGATAATGATAATAGTATAAAAATCAGTTAAATAGCACTTTGTTCTGTTTGCTGCCATGTATTCTTTACCACAACCTGTCCTTTGCCATGCTCCAGGTGATGGGTGAGGAACTGCTGTATATTGAGAGCCAAACTGGGCTCACCTTGTGCCATGTAGAGGCAGCTGACCTGCTGTTTTCTCTTTTTCTCCCCGAATACTGAGGCTGAGCAGCAGGATGGACCCCACTAGAGAGCCACGTTTGTGAAGCCTAGTGCTGCCACATCACCTTTTTGCATCTTCCATCTTCCTGAGCTTTAAGTTCACATTTTGTTACTACAACAGTAAAAGTGAAAAGTCAAATAGGGCAGAAGATATGGCTTGCCATTTCTGAAATACTCAGAGCTCTTTATTAGTTAGTGAAGGCTCAAGTGGATGTGCATGAAGCTCACTGTCTTTGGAATTTACTTTTCTCTATGTTACAGTGTTTAGTAGTTAAGTTTGCAGCAGAGACTCTGGTTCAGACTGTTTCAGAGTCCCTTGGGATGCCTTTAAGAAATAAGAGACAAGTAGTACCCAGGCTTCCCAGACGTTTTCAGATTGCAGAAATGAGGATTTGGTTAAAAGCTGTTCTGAGAATCAAAGATTCTGAGCTAGAAGCAAAGATTCATTCAGATATTTACTGTTTTGTCACATCAGTAAAATTTCAGCACTTTTTGCCAGTCAAAATACTAATTCCAAGTGTTTCTGGAAAAGTCAATCACTTCTGCCAAGGAAGACTGGGAGAGACCTTGGCATATTTCTTTTAGGTGCATGATGTTTTACAAGGTTTAGATGAATTTCATGGCATCTCTTGACACAAAGTGCCCTTTTAGAAAAACAATACGCAGGAACTGTGCTGTTGGTCTTGGCAATTAAACACTTCAGCTGGGAGGTGCAATTCTCAGATTCTCAGTTCTGGGGGTGCTCCTAGCGTGCATGGCTCATCCTTCCCCTTCTCTTTAGCTTCTGTTTGTCCTACACACCACATGCTGTATTTAGAGCACAAAGGCTGTCTTACGTGTTTGGCTGGAACAGAATGAAGGGTTAAATATGGGAGGCTGGATTTTCAGAACCATACAAGTAATCTCAAAGCAGTTTCTTGGAAAAATCAATGGGACCTGTGCTCCCAGGTCATGTAGGTATTTTTTTGTAAATCCCAGTAAAACAGTGAAGGTTTTGTAAAAAGTAGACAGTCTTAGAGTCACTTAATGAACCTTAAGGAAGAAGGAAACAGAGAAGCTCTCGGAGTTTTTAATCTGCTTTTTCCTGTATGCACCCAATTAACTTTAATGTACTTGTATGACCAAATTCACCCATAGCTGAGCTCATGCACTGTTTGATCCTATGATGCAGGCTGCAGTAGTTGGATTTATCAAAATAAAGCAATGATAAACAGAATATTCTTCATTCATTAGGACTTGCTAAGTATCTTGATCTTCTGCTATGCTGATAACAAAAAGCAATCTTTTTGTTATGAGAATCCTCTTACCTTGTTAACTCTGGAAAGATAATTGTAAAAATCATAATTTGTCCCCACATGGAACTTTTTGGGAGTAAATGACAGTAAGGAGGGCAAAAACACCAAGGAAAATATTTAAAACTGATATATAATGATGCAGTTAATGGCTTAATATTATTTTTTTTTTTGCATCTGAGAAAGGGCTCATTGCCCCTGCAAAATAACATACAGTTTCGTAATTCTTGGCTTTTTTCTGGTTTTTTTGAGGGTTGGCTAGGGATGGAGAAAGCTGCATGATTTTTGAAAATTGCAATGCAATGCAAAGCTTGACCCAAATATTCCAGACAGTGGAAGGTTTGAGCAAAATTATGTTGGAGAGACAGTGTGGATTTGATGGAAAGAGCAGGCAGCGCTTGCTTTCGGTTGAGAAAAGACCTTGGACTTCATAACTTAAAAGGGAACTATTACACTGACATCACCTCCATTTCCACCACATCCCCTGCTATCACTGCTTTCCCTGCTCCTTCCTTATCCACACACAGCCTAAAACTCAGTTTGCAAGAGAACCCTATGTTCTCTGTTTCTTGCCCTTCACCCCACTCGTGTTTTTTTTCCTGTGCCATTAGATTAAAACCCAAACATAGAAACAAAGCAGAGAGGCATTACAAAAATGAGTCATGAAATTCATTAATTGAATGGAGCCTGGGTAATGAATATTACAAGTGCAGTTGTGTAAGAGTAAGGAAAAATTTTTCCTTTTAAATAACAATCAAAATTGTAAGGGTTTAATTTTAGTTTTCCTCCTGGATTTTACAAAGACTAAGAGCTTCCTTGTAGGACCCGTTCTGCTCACATTCACCCTAGTTATTTTTTTTCTGAGAGGCTCTTGCCATCAGTATTTGCTGTAGCTAGCAGAACCCAACTGTCAAAATGAGCTAGCATGTGTAGCAATCTTTCTGCAGTGTACTAATATCTAATATGGAGACTTTAAAAAGATTTAAAAAGTTAATAAGATATAGTAATCCTACTGTAGAAACCTTGATGGCAATTACGAGAAACCAAATACTATGGAGTTTAGAGGCAGAAGTGGAATTAGATTCTTTATGGAAAGGATTAATTAATTTATTTTCAAGACTAAGCAATGTCAGTTTCCATTTGATTGGAAATAAGGCTTCCAGTTCAAAGATCTCCGAGCTCTGGTTTTAATATGTTAATGACATAAAATCATCCCGATCTAAATCATTTTAGAGATTGCCTTTTCTGATCTGTTGTACGCTCTGCTAGTGTCAAGTAATAAAAACATAAATCAGCTGCAGCTTTTCATCCTGCATGCATTTGTGCACAGCACATCCACTGTTTTGATGGACAACAGCTAATGGATCAGAGAAGACCTCAGAAGACTTTTAAATATCAACATAAATCTGATCTGTTTTGCTTTCCTAGTTTGCCATTATTTTAAATGAAATAAGATTAGTTTGTGTCATGAACATCATATTCAAAATAAGGATCAATACACACGCTTCGTTTGTGACATTTTGATTTTGGTGAAAGTTTTCTTTAGCTACTGCATGTCAGATTCTGGGGGCACATATATGAGTTTGGTGTATCACACCACGTGGCTGCTTATGCTCTCTAGGAAGAGGTGGTGAACAGAAGCACTGGTGGATTGTAAAGAGTACCTATTAAGGAAGTTGTACTGTGTGAATGTGTTACAGGCTGAAATCTGGATATAGATATCAGTGGTGTATTTGGCATCTTTTCAAAACTGGAAGTGGGAAGATGTGTGTTGTCTTTATCAGGGGTTCTGGGCGCAATAGCTGCATCTTTTATTTGTTATGTATCCAGGCTGGTCTTATGCAGATCTCACCTTCATCAGTTAGCAGCCTATTCTGAACAGCCAGGCCAGATCCAACAGCTTCAGAAAGAATTCGTTGCTTTTGAAAATTAGGACCTGAGTGTATTTCAAGGCTGGAGCTGATGGCAGCCATCAATCCTAGCCTGAACCCCCTGTCTGTGTTCATATAAACAGCAGACATGCTAGGAGGATTATGGGATTAATGTTTCTACCATGTGCTCTCTAATTCTTTAGTATTTATTTAAAACATGCTAAGCAGTGTTTATTTTATGGTTGAACAGCTCTAGCAGTGCCCTGGAAGTCGCATCTATTGGCTATTTAACCCCAGCCGTCGTGGGAAGTAGAGAGTGTCATACCTATCAGAAAATTACAACTGCAAACATGGCACCAAGAACCAAATTTTTTTTTTTTACTGCTGTTGTTTTCAGTAGGCTCTGCAAAGTCAGTGTCAGAGGCCATGATTAACTCAGGGCAAGAGATAAGCTCTTGTGGACTGATGCTGGGAAATTCAGAGTAGTGCATTCTCTGGGTATTGCTTATTCCACTACAGTACACTGCTTGCCTGTAGTGTTTTTACATTACCCATTTTCCACTGATTGATTTTTAAAGAGACAGAATATATTCCTTTGACATCAGGAAGAGCTTAAATGTGAGCACAGAGATTATGAATATAAAGAAGACTCTCCTATAAAAACACAGTTGAATGCTCTATATTTGGGGTTTTTCCTTTGATTAGAAATCCCCTCTTGAGGAGTTGGTTATATGTGCTGCACAGCTCCAAGATAGATCCTCTCTCTGCATGAGGATGCTAACACCTATCAGACAGAAGGACAAATAGTGTTTTCTAAGATAAGATGAGCATTTATCAGCAAAAGAGATGGTTGTGAATTCTTTTCCCTCTCAGTTATTGAAAGTCTACGTGGTATAAATTTTAATGAAGTTGCAAAGTGGGGAGGAAATATACAAAGCTGTACTTATTACATGGGAATGTGCAATTTCCATATGATCTATTACAAAATAGTGAAAAAACCTGTCTAAAAAAAATCTAGCAAAAGAAATTACCTTTCTGATGCCATTGGCACAAGAGCCATACCATTGGCATTCTTTGTGCTAGACCTGATGTGGCTTTTAAAACCTCAAATACAAAACCTTGTGTTGACACCAATGTACATGTTCTTTCGTCTCTGTATTTTACTTGTCATTGAGACCAATGAGACCTTTTTGTCGCCTGCTGACCAACCTGCTATTCCTGCTGGTCAGGAGCATGCTGTCTGTTTGCTTATATACTTCTCAAACCTTTTTTATTCTTCAGGAAGGTGTGATTTCTTTGCTCTCCAGGCTAGACCTGCTTTTATTTTTTTGTGATTTGTGCAGTGGACTTGCCTTCTGTTCATTTGAGATTAGAGATTCGCCTCAGATCAATTAGTTTTCTGTTTAGGTTATTTAAATGAGTTCATAGTTGTCAGTGTCAATCTGAAGTGTGAATCTCCTTTGTGTCAGACAACCCAAAAAGTATCTAATTCTTGCAGTTAAAATTCCCAATGACGTTTGAAATAAGTTGGGAGAAAAGTAGATGTTGCTTGTGCATCTAAGAACAGAAAGGTTTGCCGAAGCACAGCTTTCTGCAGGTATACTCCTGCAAGTTTTAGTAGCGTTCAGACTTTGTATCAAAAGTCTGGACACAGAAAGCCAGAATTTGTATTCCCACTGTGCCTAATTCAAACTCTCATTTCAAATATGCCACTCTCCTTATTTGTCTTAATTGAAATCCTCTCATTTCTAAGTGTGCCATATTGTATTGCTAATTAAGTATTCATTAGGTCTGGTGTTTGAGCCTTGCTGTCCTGTGCTGTAAGTGAGTGACATTATTAAATGTTTCATTATTTGGGATAATGCCAGGCAGAGGGAATAATCCATGCCTTCAGCAACACAGCACCTAGGCCACTGTCCTGTGCTCAAGATGCAACTGCAAGTGTAGCCTAAATTGGCTGTTCAGGACCTTGGCTTGGGATCTCTCAGTTGAGCATGGGGTGATTTGCAGTTCTGCTTGGCAGTATGGCTTCTCTCTTTTAACTTTATTCCAGAAAAATCTGCATGCATGGGAACTTCCATAGCCTTTCATGCTGTGCAGTGGAGATTCTCATGGCACAGGAGTAGTGGGACTTGGCTTGTCTTTCCAAACTGCTAAGCCTTGTTTATCAGCAAAGAGGATTTACACTGCAAAACTGCTTGTCTTGATACAAGTAGTAATAGTCTCAAAGACCAAGATTTTTCCATCAAATAATTCTAAGGAACAAAAAGCCTACAGGAATATGAGATATATTAGATATATAAATTATTTTGAAGATCTGTATAACAGGGGTCTAAAGAAACAACTCATAACACCTCTAGAGTGGAAGAGAGAATAACACTATGTAGCTTTCTTGAACTTCCCACCATGCTTAGTAGAAGGGATATAATTTCCTTTCAGATTTTGTCAGAAAATTCAGCTGCATAACAAAGTGAGGGATTATTTATAAAAATCTTTAATTATGTGAACAGTTCCTTATAGCTCTCCTTTATCTCTCTAGTTCTATTATTAGTAGAAATTGCAAAATGTAATTCTCTACTTTTAAAAGAAGTAGTCTTGAAATATTATGTGCAATGAAGAAGAAAGTTAGAAGCTCTTCCTTTTGTAGAGATCAGATGTGCTCAAGGATGGCTGCTCCATTTCAGCCCCTTTTCCACTTGCCCTGTGTATATGCCTTGTTAATAATATTATTTTAAAAAACTCAGACAACAGTCATCAGTCAGATCTAGCTAAATATTACCAATAACTCTGGGAGTACTGGTGTTCATAGGCAGAGGTATTGAATGATACATCACTTACCTCGAGACAAACTGCTACTAAAAATAGGGGCAATAGTACTTAACAGACATTGAAATAATCTCAGCAATTTTTAAATTTTATTTTTCTTTGTGTAGGCAGGGCTTTCTCCCTCGCATAAATTGCACAGGAGAACTTGTCACACATGAAAGTGTCACTGAAGTGCAATGTAAAAAGACAACTGCTGATTTATATTCTATGTGATGTCAGAAATCTGTCTGTCTCCCATTAAGCAATTTTGTGTTTTAACATTTGTACGTGAAACAAAAGATCTTTGAAAGCTTCTGAAAAGTGTTCTTTCCTTCTGTGCCCCACTGAACTACAAGTATGCAGTCAAAACTGGTTAGGGGAACTGAAGAGAATTAAGTAAATACGTCTCAGTACATATTAGCAGAGAAAACAAACCGAAGGGTCAGATAAGTAATGAAATGGAAGTAGAAGTGAGTGTGACTTTTTAAATGTCATTGGAATATTCATACATGCCCCATTTTCTACAGTATTTCACTTTTCGTAATACCAATTGCTATATAGTACTTTATTTTATTCTTATATTCCACATTAAAAATCTTGAACATTCAGAAAAGGATCATACTCCCCTTCCCATA
The DNA here is from genome assembly GCA_013397955.1 of Grantiella picta. NCBI lineage: Eukaryota > Metazoa > Chordata > Aves > Passeriformes > Meliphagidae > Grantiella > Grantiella picta. Next base: position 2,820,768 of record VZRM01006014.1, on the reverse strand, counting down.
CTGACAATGAAGATTCTGAAGTGACCCAGTATCAAATGCTCATGTTGCTGTGAAAGTGCGAAATTAACCATAGTGTGGTTCTATTTGGTTTTCCCAAGGACACATTGGATCAGTGGAATCAAAGGACAAGTTTTACGAGTTTCACTCTTGCAGGAAGGAGTAAATAAGTCACAGCCTGAACCCTCCCATTCATAAAGAGCTAGTAGGAATCAAGGAAATTTTGAATATCAGTTAATGAAAATATAAAAAGGAAAGGAATTGTGACATGTAAATAGCCTAATTAAGTGAAAATTGGAGCATATGTCTTCAAAATTAATAAAACAAAACATTTTGAGAACTATTCTCTTTGTATCAAGTTAAGCCTTTAAATCATATGCATTTGAGTTGCTTAGCTTTGCTCAAAGATGTACTAATCCCAGTAAGAAATAACCTTCCTGTTATTATACCTTTATACACTTCTGCATCATTAGAACATAATGCACATGAGATTCCCCAGAAGGAAAATAAACAGGTTAAGTATTTGAATCACCAATTAAACGAAATAGGATGAGTGGAATTTGTCTGAGTAACTTGGATTGAAAGAATCCTCTGTGTTTACGGGATAGCTTTAAATCTTTGTGGTGATGGAATTTCTGTCCTAAAAGTATTATGCAACATTTTAAAATACAAACTACTTGTAGTAAAGGAAATATTTAATGCTTAATGGGAAAATTTTGATCATATTAGTAGTTCTTGCTGTTTTTAAAAACTGAGGTAATTCTGTATATTGTGGCGCACCTGAAAATAAAGCAGATCTTAAGATTGTCATCTGTTGAATAGAGAGGTTTTAGAAGACCATGGCAGAAAACCAGGCGTTGCTAACAGCAGCCTCTGCTTTGGCCAGCTGTGAGAGCACACGAGGCAAGAGTGTGCCCAAGTGTGAAACACTGGTTTTCTGTGTGACTGTGTCACATGGCTGGGTCACTCTGAATTTGCTCCCTGGTCTTTAGTTTTACACTGAGTGATTCTGGGTTCACTGACACAGAGTCTGCATGTGCATCATAAACTCTTGTTCACATTGTTTACAACTTGCTTTAAGTGTTGGAATGTATCTTTGTATTTGAAGACCTTTGCAATTCCTAACTCTTGTAATCTGTTGTTTTTTATTAAAACCTATTCACCTCTATTGTTGTAAAATTATCTTATTTCTTGAGGAATATTTTTAAGTACTGCTAGGAGGTTGATTTCTCACAGTATTGTGAGGTGTTTTAGGCCTAGCCTGAAAAAAAGTGCTAAAAATTTCCAATTCTAACTGGGGTCAGTTGGTAAGCTAATTTCTTCTGCAGTATGTGTCTGGTATTTCAATTACACCTAATTTCAGGCATCTAACAAATTAACATTGAGGAATACATTCCCTTGGTTATGATCCACTTGCAGATAAGCCCCATAGTCTCTTTTTTGGCATGATTTTTTTAAACCACTATAATAAGCATTTAATTTTTCAATCAGGAGAGCTATTGTGTTCATGTTCATCTGCATCTTACTATTGGAAAGATTGCTTCAGTTTTAAAATGCCAAGTGGGCATATCATTGCAGTGATTTCAACTGTGTCATGCTGCAAATGTTAAAGATGGAGCACAGTATTAAACTCTTTGTACATAGTATTCGATAGTTTACCTAAGTGATCTACAAAACTTATTTCAGCAATAAAATTTTGAAATAAGATAGTCACTAGATTCAACACTGTGTGTTAAGTAGTAATTATGTAATATCTTACAAATCTATAATCATATACTGAAGGGGTTGTGGTAGCTGCAGGTTTCCAGAAGTTCTGTGGAGTGACAGTGGGGAAGTTTAAATAGACAATGAACACTGGGCAATATTCATCTTGCTGTGTAGTTATCCTGGTAGGGAATTAAACTACTACAGTGAGCCAGTCAAGATTTACTGCCCGATAACCAATGGCATTGTTGAGGCATCACTGAATTTGTGAAGTCCTGGATGACTTCTTGTGACTGCCTTCACTTTTCCTGTGGGTTTTACAGAAAGAAGACAGAGGGGTATTTTTATTCCAGATGTTTCATTTCACCTTTTCTTTCTGAGAAACTAGATGGTTTAGGATAGGATTAAAAAAAAACCAAACAAAAACCAACAAAACATTGTCTTCTGACTTCATAGTAGAGGCCAAAACCAATGGCTTGTGTTTCTAGTACTGGGAGAATGGAGGGGCTGGCAAGGTATCTGTAACAGGTGATAAATCCTTTTGAACATCTGAAAGTTTATTCAGGTTATTGTTTTGAAATTTTCAGTGTTAGATCATTAACACTGAGAATAGTAATATTATCTCTGCCACTCTAGCATGAGATGTATCCCAAATATTAATGAATGTGTCTGTGTAGCATGGTAATTAAAAAAATAAAAATCTCCAGTTTGCAGACCCAGAATAAATATTGAATATTACTGTATTCTCAAATCTGCCAAACACATTAGCGAAATTATCTGTTATTCACCTAAAATTAAAGAAATAGAAAATATTTGACAAGCCTGGGAATTGTACCCAAAGAGTTTGGTTTTTAAGGAAGACCTTACCTCTGCCTTCTTCAATTAATCTTGATACTTATGAAAGCATCCTGTCATCCCACAGAAGACTCAATGCTTTTCATCTAGAGGTAGCAGAGGGTATTTAACATTGCTAATGTGAATTCTAATTCATGTAAATGACTTCAGAAGTGTGGCACATTTCTACCCAAACACTTTTTATTTCACCGAGTACTTAGCATTTAGTTAGTCTTTGGAGGATGATGCATACTAAAACATGCCTGACACAATATGAAAACAGCAGTATTTTGTGGAAGTGATACAGGGATAATACATAGATAATAGTACCCTACTGACAGTGATACATAACAGACACTTGCTTTTCTCCTGGTGAAGCTAAAACAAGCTTAACACACTCATTTTATACTGATAAAAACTCAAAAGACCTCGTGATTATTTTAGTCCTTTTTTTTTTCTTGTTTTCCATGTACTTCTAGTTGACAAATGGTATGTTAACCTCATTCAGAGGATTCCCCAATCCCTGTCCAAAAAAAGGAAGCGAGGATGTAATCAGCCCTGGCCTCATTAAAATCTTTCTAATGTAATCTGTTGTTCTCAAAAAGCTTAGCCTCAGATCTACCAAATGTATTTTAATTATGTTTTAGATGGATTGTGTCTGGAACCATGCAGTTGCTAAAGCAAATTAATCCATTACATCACCCAGTTCGAATTCTTTGTATGAGAATATTTGCAAAGGACTTACAGACTAGCTAGAGAGACTCAATACAGCTTTTTCAACAGCGGTTTCTGATATTTCATCTTTTCATCCCCAAACTGCATGAATTCTATTAAAAAAAAAAAAAAACAAAAAACATTGTGTGCTTCAGTGTGATGCATATTTTTTGCTCACAGAAAAATATACGAGGAATGATACGTAGCACAGGTGCACTCAGCAGTGAAGCTATAATAATTTATCTGATTCTATCTAAAATCTGCATTACCCATACTAGAATTGCTCCAATTAGGAATTTATTATTGAAAGCATGCAATAAACAGTAGATGCAGTTGATGATGCTAAATAGAAAAAAAAATTTTAAATTAAAGTGTGCGATCCTGGAAAATTTCATTTTCCATGGCAAATGATCACATTCTGTTTAACAAACAAATAATAAGCAACCTGGGAAGTCAGTGTGTTGACCAATTCATTAATCATTTTTTAAATCTTGCAAAATACAGTTTATTTACTTCAAAGTACCACTAATGACTTCAATTAGCTTTGAAGTGTATCTTTTCTTTCTCTGACTGTGCCTGTAATTTTGAACCCAAGAGGGTTTTCTAGTCTTCAGGTGTGCTTGTTTTGTTTCTAGATAAAACTCCAAGCCTCTTTTAATTGCCTGTAGTCTAAAAGGAAATGTGGGGTGTGGTCACAACTTTTCCTTCTCACTCCATGTGGTCTCTTTGGCTAAATGGGCATCTGGCAACCTGGTGGACCTGTTGAAGCTTGGTCAATAAACAAGCGTGGTTGGCGTTTTTATCCTGGCGATATTTGTGAGGAATGATGCTAAGCACATAGAAATTTTAAAAGAAAAAATATTTAAGTAAATAGGCTGACATTGATGGGAGTTGAACATTCTACACTCTATACTTGAAACTCAATCCTAATATTCTGGCAGCTAAGTATATGTTTAGGAGCTCATATATGATTATCGTTTTTCTGGAAATGAAAATGTGAGGTTCCCAAGAAGGATGAAATACTCATCTTCATCTCATTATCTTCTCTCAGTCAATTATCGTCAAGTGTTGTAAGGAAGGTCATGTAAGAAAATGCAGGGAAAGTTGTCCTGGAAAAGGGAGGGGAAGAGACTAATAGGGAAAGTCACACTTAGAGAAATTATGAATGGAGGAAACATTTCATATTTTCATAATCTTTGTTAATATCTTTTTAAAATGTGTCATTTTTTTTCTTATTGTCAATTTGTGGGAGAGGGTTGTTTTCATGGAGCAGAGATGCTGTGGGAACCCTAGAATGAAATGCTGGCACTGCTCAAGATGCTGTTAAGATGTATCTCAGAGGAGCAGCCGCCTCACTGTGTGTGCTCAGAGATGATGGATCCTTTTTCCCTTATTAGTTAGTCAGGGAGGTTCTGATGGAAGAGAGCACTTTCCCCAGGTGCAGCTCCGTTAGGAGCCCTGGTTCCCTGGGGCACTGCAAGTGGGGTTGAAAGCCCAGCAGTTTGGCATTTAAATCACTTTGGCCTCTGCTCAGTGCAGCTTAGCACAGCGGCACTGCACAGGCTGAGAGCTCAGCTGCAGAAACACGATCATGCTGCTTTGCTTTTGTTTTTTTTTCCAGTGTTAAAGTGCCCCCCAGGAGATCTCTGTGTGGGCTAAACATTTGTTTTCCATGGATTTCATATTCCTGGGGCTTGCAGAGTTAGACCTTGATGTGCTAGCTGAGTCCCTGCTCTTGGAGCCTCTGTTTATGAGAGCTCCCAGAAATACCACATGAGGTGAAAGGTTTCTGGCAAACTGGCATCCTCAGCTGGTAATTTTTTACACTTAAGCAAACATAGATCACAAAAAATTCAACATTGTTTGCTCCTTCCTTGTTCATTTACTTCCTTGTGAAAAAACCCTGCTTATGTACAGAATAAATAAGTTCACGTCACTTTTCACTGATTCCATTTTTTCTTATCTATAAAATACTTAGGAGTCAAAAAAGCTGACTGTTTTCCTGGTAACAGGTAGGTCAAGTCTTAAAAGTGGGCTTAAGTCTACTAAAGGGACAGAAGTAGAAGAATCTCATAGCTCCATATCCAAACATCTCTCCATTCCTGAAGTTGCCTATAGTGTGGGCATTTCAGCTCTAGTTACAAAAATTTTTGTTATGGTGAAAGCTTTGCTGTGCTGTCGTATTTAATGACAAAAATTACAGCTATGGCTTGAAAAAAAAATAATTTGAGACACATTAGCTCAAGTGCAAGATAACTTTTCTGCTCCCAAATACTTGTAGGGACATACTGCTCTTACCCTTCCAATTGCTTTGCTATGAAGTGCGAAAAAGAGCAAATACGTTAAGTTATAGGAGTTAATAAAATTGCATTCACTCTTATGAATATTGCTCAAATTTCATCCTTAAGGTTAATGTTTAAGTTGTATTCATTTATTGAATTGATTCTTTCAAATCTGCTCAGCTTTGCTTTGACATTCACATTTCAAAAATAAACCCCATTTTAAACTACAAACTCTTAACAAGATTTGGCATTAAAGGCAAATGTTATTTTGTTCCAGTTATATTGTGTACAACCTTTAGATTGCTAAATTAGGGAGAAGTTTAAAGTCTGTGATGAAAACATGAAATTGATGGTGTCTAAATTGCTGGTTCTTTCTTAGGCGCACCTTTCTTGATATATAAATTTAGAAGCTTTTTCTGTGTCACGTGTAACTTTGCTAGGCTTTTTATGTATTTGCTCTGATTTAAAGAGAAAACATTTTTCTGATGAGGATTAGCATTGTTCTCAGTGCAGTTCAATTGCATTGCAAGACAGCAATCTGTTGCAATAAACTGAAATTTATTGGAAGTTAGTGAAATTGTTTGAGCATAAATTTCCCCTAGCATTTCTAACGGTCTTTCAGCCATTCTTTTCTCAGAAAAAATGCTGGAGAAGCCTCACAGGGGACCATGTACACCACTTGTCTGTACATTATCAAGCTTGATTTTTGTTTTATTCAAAATGTTTTGCCTGCAGGTTGCTGAATATTTTTGTTGACCATTTTTCTTAGCTGATGGTTGCACCCTCAACCATAGGAAAATTGATCTAACATATTCTAAAAACAGAGACAATAAAACCCAACAGCTAAATATTTTCAAGTTGAGGGGAAAAACCCCATTTAATATAGGCACCAAATAAAAGTTTACTTATCTGCTGTGGTGACATTTTTCTAGTGAGGTCCTCCAAATGAGCCGATATATGCAATTCAATAGGTAATTTTAAGTATAATCAAGTCTTGACTTGAAAAACAGGTTGGTTTTTTTTTCTAAGAAGAAACATATCCTATTTTCATGAATGTGTTTGAGAAAGTGAACACTTTAATTTCCTCCTCAAGGAAAAGAAACTTACTGTGAACACAGTTTATTAGTATGTCCTGAATAGCAAGCTCCTTTCTAATGTTGCCAGTATTGAAAATAGTTACTGATTTACTTCTTGGATTGTTATTACAATTTGCTTGTCTTTGTTTTGATTGTGGAGGGAAGAGATTAAATGTTTTGCCTTTAGGCCTAAAGCGATGTACAGAACACTGCTTTCCTCTTGACTTCAGACACAAGTGCATCGCATGTGGTATCTGTTAACTTCAATCAATGCAGCTTCTGATGGTCTCTGGTTTGAGTCTCTGACTTAGAGAGAAATTTGTTCCGTCAGTGTATTCAGGAGCTACATAAAACCTGAAAGATATTAAATGACAAACACTGATACAACTCTTTATTGGCACTGTGAAAGAGGAAGCTGTGGTATGATGCCTTTTTTTTTTTTAATAAATGGATTGTGTATTCTTTGACACTGATAGTTTCTAAACCAAAGAATATTGTATTTCTTTATTTTCTCTTGCATTTTTCAAGTATTCTAACTGCTTTTCTAAAGGAAAATTGAGAATGGTTTGTTTAAGTCTGGAATGCAAAGGGGGGAAAAAGAAGAGGATGGTAGGCTGCTAGACATTCAATCTTATGACTTGTTGAAAGAGGAGCACCGTACATAATTGTTGTTTCAAAAGTAATGACACAGAAGTGTGGTACATGTTAAAAAATAAAATCTGCTTGTAGAGAAGCTAATATGTAGTCTAAATTTGTTTCTAAGATGGTAAAATAATTCTGCAATTAAATCCTTTGACATAGTAACTGTATATAATTTATACAACTTTCTCTTAAAATAATTAATTCAGCCATTTTTTTATTTCCACCATTTCAGAATAGCCACAGAAGAAGCCCATTTTTTTCTTAACTGAGATCATCATAAAGTTCACGATCTAAAGTAAAGCTATTCCCAGCAACTTTTCCATCTAAACAGTTCCAACTTTCTTAACTATGAATGATCCTCACCCTAATAAATTCATGTCCATTGGACACATTGCTTGGTGTGACCTTGTTCAGAGCACCAATAACTGAGGATAAACTCTGATTTCAAATATGGAAAAGCATTCTGTGGAGTTCCTCTAGACTGAACAATGTTTTTAGGTTCTTCAAAATCTCATATAAACACAAACAAAATTAATATAATGTATTAATTGCATTCCAGTTTCTCTGTTGTGTGACCTGATTCTCACCTGTGCAGATGTGTTTTCTTGCGTTGAAGTTTCATGTAAGATAATTTACTAAAATACTGTGAGCATTAATATTTTTTGTGGTAACTGTTAGCGTCAAAAACTCTATTGGCTGATATATGTATGCCTGTGTGTTCTCCCTTTTGATGTTTCTAGATGTTGAAGAGCTAGCATTGGAATTTGCAGTATTTCTGTTTAATTTTTTAAATTAAGTTTACAAAGCTAGATGTAAGCATTGACGGTTCTCAATGGAATTAAATATTAAAGCACCCTGAAGCTACTTTTAGTGCTGCAAAATGAGAAAATGGAGATAAGAAAGAAAAAACATGCTCAGCATGTAAATTTATGTTTCCAAGTAATAGGATTTGGCAAGGAATCACTATGTTGTATTTATCTTTTTTCTTTTTTCTTCTTTTTTTTTTTCCTCGCCTCACCTATAGTATTTAAAGCAGTAAGAATGTGCCAAGGAGTATTAGATTTTTACTGTGGTGCTATACCATAAGAAACAGGAAGATGTCTAAGTCAGCAGAGTATCATTGAGGATTTTGTGCTAAATTTCTGGAGATTTCTTGAACAGGGTTTATGATGTTAACAACAGTTAGTCAAAGTGCATTTGTCATTTGTTTGGAGCTGACTACATCTGCTGTATTGTCACTACTATCCTCCAGTTCCATGCCTGGAGCCAGATTCAGTGGGAATTTTGGCTTACTTTTCCTATATAAGCTGGACCAGACATGCATGATCTTCCTGTCCCCGGTTTCCTACTGAGCCCATGGTTTTGTTGTTACATTTGATCACAAGCCCAGTTATCACCAATAACAAATCTGAATAACCATGAGGAAGCATTTCTTCTCCAGATGTCATGCTACTGACTTCCCCTGTGCAACAGGAAAGAATTATATTCCTTCTGCTTCCATGATGATATCTAAGAGCTTCATTACTGTCCTTTCTACATCTCTGCTTTCCATCAAAGTTTCAGCATCCCAGAATCATGTGAATGTTCTGGACCTCTGCCAGACTTTTTATATTTAGGACCATTATAATCTACTTCCTCCTAACTGTTTCTTGGTTTGCGGTCTGTATTCTTGCTGGAATTTGGATGAGAAATTAAAAAATAAAAATTGAGTTTTATTTTTAGATCATGTCAATCAACATGAATAGTACTGTGGTTACACAAGCAGGCAGTGTAATAATGAGAATTCTATGTCAATATTCATTACCAGTAGCAAAAGTAAAATTTTCCGTTGTTTATACATAACTTTGAAATGCAATTTTGAGAAGAAAATAAGTAAGAATACACAGCAAAAGGGAAGGAAATTCAGTGTTGTATGGAAGTGCTAGTGCAGTTTATTTCCATGAATTGATTTTCAAAGCAACTGGATAATTCTGGGCTTGCTTATTCCTTAGTCATTTCAGACATTAATTTGTAAAAATCTTATCTAAAGTAATAATTTTGAGTATAAAGTTTTGTCTGTACAATTCTAGATCTTACTTGTAGCTCTTTATTGCTTGTGCATTACTCATTGCCATTTTCAATATTCTTAGAGATTGAAATAAGCAAAATCAAAGACAAACGTCCAACTGAATATAGCAACAAAGAATACTGTTATAATTCTTAATTACTTTTCTTTCACATTGGTCTTCAAAATCAACTAATCATTCAGAGAGAAATAGGACCAAACAGTATCGGTGTTGGTTTCTGTTGAGACTGAGTTAATTTTAGCTGTAAAATGAATTTTTCTATCTGTGAGAAGATAGCTTTGTGTTTCTTCTTGATATACATCATTTCCACTGAACAGAATTGGAGCCAAAATCCTCAATTTTTATCTTGTTCCAGTGAGAGTAAGAATTGGATGCTTAACTTCTGAGGTGAAGAATACGATACCCATTCGAAAGGCAGAAATATCTGTAGTTCTCTCATAGATTACCCAAACAAAACTGCTTCCCTTCTATACTCCTTCCTTCTGGAGTTTTTTAATAAGAAATCTGTAAATATTTTGGTTGAACCTTATCTAGGGTGAAGTGAGGAGCAGAAAATCAAGAGGCAATTCTGATTTCAGGCATATTCAGTGCACGTGAACTTCGCTCTGCATGAGCTTCAAACTTCACTGGCTGAGTGCTAAGTTGATTCAGTCTCTTGTAAGGCCTTTCAGGAAAGTAATTTTGTCTTTAACTCCTAGCAGTTAGGCATATTCTAAGACAACAGCTTTTATAGCAATACAATGTGATGATACACTCATGAAAGAGCTGATTTGCATTTGTGCTTGGCATTGCAAAGTGCAATGCGTGTTATGCATGCATTTTAACATTGATACATGAAAAAGGGACTGAACAAAAACCTAACCTTCCTAATTAATTATCCCACGTGATCATAAATCTGGTTTGATATTAATACTTCTTTAGTAAGATATGCCCTTAGAAGGAATACAACTGTTCTGCATTTCTGAATATAACTTTAAATAATGACCTAACTTAAAATATGTATTGATCCTGTTTTATGCTTTTCTAGTTGTGCTCTGTGGTGGTAGACACTGAAGCACTGTAAGGAAATCAATGTTTTTCTAAGCAGCGAAGAAATGGAGATTTTGCACAGAAACTTTCAGAACAAGGTGCTCTCACGTAGGTAACATGTAGACCTGCAAACCTGACCTGACATCTCCTTACCCACAGAGCTATTAATGCTGAGCAGAAATTAACATGGGCCAATCCTTCTGCGCAAACCACATGTTCTGATCTGATGCTTTCTGACATCCAGAGTCACATAACCTGGATATGGGAAGGCATTAATAATGCTGGCTCCTTTTCTCTCATCATCACCTTCCTGTGGTGTTTAACTTTAGGATCCTCAGTGTTTTGCTGCTGACTGCACTTTTCTTATCCCTGCCATTAAAACCTCTGCAGCTGGTGGGTTGACCAGATGCCCATCCAGCCACACTCTCTCTCTCTCTTTTTCCCCTTTCTTGATGGAATTGTAGGAGGAAATAAAATGGAAGAGCTTACAGGTTGAGATAAAAACAAGGAGTCTACTTACCAGTTACTGTCACAGAAAAACAGACTCATCTTCACAAAAAATTTATTTAAAAGGCCCAAAGAAAGGCTGCCTAATTTGTTTTTCTCATTTGCTGTTTCAATTTGAATACTTGAAATGTTCCACTAGTCTAAAAAAATTTCTGACGTGACTTGGAACAGTATTTTCTAATCAAATTCTCTGCTCTCTTCTTGCCTTTTTTTTTAATCATCTATTGCTGGTATTACATTTGATGAGTGTTTCAAGAATAATCTGCAAGTTAGACTTGTCCAGAGCTCTGCATATAAATTCAGATTTTCATGGTAGTTCAATTTCAAAGAGATAATTAGGTAATCCTTATCTCATATATCTTTAGTCTAACATATTTTCTGTAAGTCAGTGTGTGAAGAAAGTAAGTGGTCATTTTGGATCCAATAGAAAGATATGAATGTATACAATTTTTCATAATCCTACTATTAGATTGTCAGGTTCTGATGGTGAGAAGACAGCATATTTTTGCCCTGAATTCCTTCCACGGGTTTCAGTTCAGGATTTTCACCTTTCTTAAGTGGTCAAACTTAGTCTTCTTCCTATGCATCAAATACATTTTACACTGTCAGCTGTAGACACTGTGCCAATGGCTTTGGTTTGTTTTCTGCCCAGTTTTCCCATTGATTTGCTTCTCATGTTGCCTTGTAGGCCTGGAATGGACTTTATCATCTCATGGGCTATGTAAGCTTGTTTGACTTGAAATCCATCCTACAAGCTTGTTATTTTTGACTGGTCTTGTAGCTTGGTTCTTCTACACTGCAAGTACCCTCTAACTTCTTAAACCATTGAGATTTCAGCATTATTGTTCAATAGCTGCGACCTCAGAATTTATTAAATTCAGTTGCCTTAACCTTTCTTAATATGGGAGTGGATTTTCAGCTTGGGTAAAAAATTTAAAAAATAACCCAGACGTGATTTTTCTTTTCTGTAACACTTGCACCATAAATGGGAATCAGATCAATTAAAAAGAAAACCTAGATGTATTAAGAGACACATACTGATGTTTTTCCCTTCATATGGCATTATGGACAACTTTTCCTTTTGAAAATAAAGCATATAGAGGAAACACAGCTTCTTTATTTTCTTGTAGAAGTAGACAGCCTGGAAGGTTGTGCACAGCACTTCTTTTGTTGTCCTGCTTACAGAGCCAGTGCAACCTCTATATCTCCCCAGGAATAAACAAACAAGGAAACAAAAGAAAAACACAACTCTGATCAAACAGATTATTAAATATGAGAAGTCAGTGTTGAATTATTCTTTATTCCAGGTAATTGCTTCCAGGTGTCATCCCAGTTCTGTGTGAGATGTCAGTTGTTTGATAGTATTTTGAGAATTTGGCTTTCATGCCTATTGATTTTCTTTCTTTCAGCTGCATTACTTGAAAGATCAGAAGTCTTGCGCTAATATGATAGAAAATATTTTAATTTCACTTCTTTTTTCTTTTTAACAGTGTGACCATGCAATATAAGACACATGAAGCCTTAGCACTGTCAGTATATAAAATGATAAATCCATGCTGAGGTAACATACATACTTATCATGAGTTGACATGATTTGAATCTGTAATTTTATCCAGTACAAAGTGTATGGGAAGTTTGTTTTATTTTTTGAACTCTGAGAAGGATAAAAAGCTCTTTCCAGAGACCTTTAGAAATAAATGGAGTTAAAAGGATTACTTAATTGTTTTATCATTGCTCAGGAGAGATCTCCAAAAGGAAAGACAAAGATTTCTCTTGAAATACTTTCAAATAGCAGCATTCAAATGGTTTTAAAGAACATACTATCATTTTCTAAGCAATTATTATGTGTGTTGTGTATGAAAACCCATTTCTGATACTATCAACATTACATTTTTCCTAAAGAAAAAAAAAAAGAAAAATTTTGGTAAAAATCTCTATGTAATGTTAAAGCTCCACTTGGCTCACACTGATTACTATAAATTAAATATGATGGTAATCAGCCTCAGCATTTAGCATGTGGTATGGAAATCTGTGATTCCAATGGAAATCTGTGATTTCCATTGATTGCAGTGAAATTATCCACATACCATTTACTCAATATGCTTATAAAGCATGAGTCCTTTTTACCACTGACGTTGGTTTATTTTGCAGTTAGGGTGTATCTTTAATCCCAGGTGGATACAGGGCAGTTCCCAGTTCCTGGGTCTAGTTTAGCAGCAGTCAATATATCCATGCTTAATTTGAAGCACATAAATAGTTTCAGCAATTATGGCTGAAAGATTGCCTTGGCTTTAGTTGTGTTGTACCAGCTGTATGCAGCCAGTGCTGGACATCTTGTGTGTACCAATCATCTCCCTGACACCCAGCTGCTGTCAGCACTTCTGCTTCTTTGCAAACTGATCCAAGTTAAACACTTCGCTTAAAAATGTCTGTCTCAAAATGAGGACGTTTCACCAGTAGTTGTCTTTGATTTTTTCATCAGTTGTGTTTTCTCATGTTAAGCTGAAGAAATAGCTTCATGGCTGTCTTCACCACGATTTTATTCAACACTTAAGAAAGGAAAAACATTGACATTTACGAAGTACGTCTTTGTTAAATTTATATGAACGAGTGAAGGGAAAATGTGTCTTTTGAGCTCTTCTAAAACAAGTATGTGGACTTTTGGTTGCTACAGTATTGTTCATTCCTAGAGGAATTACATTCCTCTACAGTAAGTTAAGTAATTGTGCTGCATTGATGCTCTCTCATAAGTGTAATTTTTAAGAAACATTTTAGTTTAGTTGAAAATCTGTCACTTTAATTCAGGTGTTATTTAATTGCTGATGTAAAAGCTTCTCTACTAAAGCATGTTTTCCACTTCTTTCCAAATACCTTGTCCCCTTACAGGTAAGAATAACTGTTAACTCAGCAGGTAGACCACTCTAAGGTCTAAAACAAGTGCATCTTTAAATAAGGCTAACAAAATGTGCATCTTTAAATAAGGTAACAAAGTGAATGAAGCTGAGCAGTAGCTGTAGGAAAATGTAAAGGAATGTCACAATGCTCAGTGGCTGAAACCACTTAAAAAACCCTCTAGATAGATGAAGGATGAGGGAAGCAAGAACAGATTAAAGGAAAGTTGAAAAATAAGATATTAAAATAACAAAAGGGTTCTTGTCAAGAATAAACTTTACAAAATGTGATAATAACAAATTAAATATGCACAATGCCTCCTGACCCCCAGATCTGAGCTGCCTTGCAAACTAATGACAACTCTGCTAAAAAGGTATCTGCAGGTGAAAAGTGGCAGCTAGGATATAGTTAGGTAAAAGAAACAAAGGTTTGGTGCAACCCTGAAAACTGAGCAAAATATCTGAGCCATTTCCTCTATGTGAACTCCACACAGTCCAAACAGTCTGAGCTTGGAGTTAAACATACAGCTGAAGGATTTTCCAACTCAAATATTAGTTCATCATAAAAGCATAAAGTGATTAAATATATCCTGTCTGTTTTGTACTATTGAGACATGTAAGCTTGAAATCAAACTGTAAAAATGAAGTATTGAAATTTAATTGAAAATTTCTCTTCCTTGATTTAGTGTTAATTCATTTGACTTTGATAGAAACTTCATTTCCAGTTTTGAATGCCAATGATGTGTAATAAAAAGTTAAATACAGGCATGTACCTTGTAGGAAGAAAAGTCATTTAGCTAATTAAAATACTGTGGAAATTTGGAGCAGGTTTAATCTTCATTTGACTCATTTCTTATAATGCTCTTCTTAGTGACATTATGTTATGAAAGGACTCTTAGAAATCTCTTTGAAAGAAGAAGGATGGAGTCACTTCTTGGCTTTTTACTCTTTGCACCTGTCATTGATATATTAAAAAAATCAACAGGACAGAGACTATGCTCTCCTGCAAAGGACTACTGAGTTTTTTTAACACTTGTATTGGTGGGTCATTATCTTGTGCTTAAAACTCTGAATAGAAACTGAATTGGGGAATTCAGAGCCTGGACAGATCTACTGAAGAGCATTGCAGACTTACTAGGACTATGACGGGTGGTTAGCATCTGAAGGATGCTTTGGTTTTCATATTCACATGCATCATTAGAGTTTAATTAAAAGAAGAGTTAGGGCTGGTTTGAGACAACTGCTGCTGAGGACCTCTGGTTGTTAGCTTTCTTTAGGCTTACAGAGCTAAAATTATTTTTCATCCCACATGAAACAGTACTGATGAAACAGTAGTTTCAATGTGTGCTTTTTTAAAATTAAGATGCCTTCAGCTATGATGAAAGCTAGGACTGGGCTGCAGTTAGGAGTAAGATTCCAGAAATCAGGGTTTAAAAGTCTATTTCTTTTTGTGCTGTGCCAGTGCCCCAGTTTTTGAACAAGTGCTGGTGTGAGGAGGAACAAGAGCCAACTTATGCTTTCACTATGTAAGAAAAGTAGGAGGCATTGCGCTGCTTCAAGTTTCCAGTTAATGTAAGGGGTTTGGAAAGTAAGAATTTAATGATACTGTAAACTGTGTAATAAAGGAAGACCTACAGGACTACCTGCTGCTACTTGAATTGACTGGTTGAACCTAGAAGTCAGGTTAGATTTTGGGAATAGAGGACTGAAAACTCAGTTTATTACAGGTTTTTGAAGTGTCTCAGGGAATAACACAAATGACAAAACCCGCAGCTCTTAATTTTGGTGCATTTTGGTTCACTGCCATTTTGTTAAGCTTGAATCAGGGCTTGACACTGCCTGTATATATAATTAGCAAAGGTGATGGAAACAAAAGTGAAAGTCTAAGCTGAAAATTTGTTCTTTTAAGCCAGATACTTGGAGTAAAACTGCAATGTATGAATTGTATGAATTTGTTCTTTGCAGTGCCTTTGCAGCAAATATGGTGGGATCTTTTTTTTCTTTTCGCCATTGAAAAATGAAATATGTCAGCATAGTTGCCAAACCTTTGATCACTCTTCACTGTGATAATTTCTGGGCTCATGGAGCTCCTACACAGATGGTAAAATAGCCTGCTGTAGTATGTCTGAAAAGACAACATTTCTCATGCTAGACAGAAGCATGGTGTGCCTCTTTGTGGGATATCTGCCTTGCTATCACTACCTTTAGTTGACAGGTAATACTTTGGATCTCTTTTTTTCTTCTCTGGGAGCTGGTGTGCACCTAGGAAGGCAAAACAGAGACCAGTATTAGATAAAGGGGGATGATTTAAACAGAGACCTTGCAAGTTACAAACATGGCATCTGCCTTTCTTGGCAAGAGAACTGAGAACCTGGAATGAGAATGTTTGGGAACGATGGGGATTCATTTCAGAACAAGGTCAGAAACATAAAAGCAAATTACATGGGCCGGTCTGAACATTATTTTTCATTAAAAATCAGTGCTCAGGCTTACTGTTAGATGCATTATGATGACCATATGTTAGGACTAAAGCAAAACAAAATGCATTTGGAAGATGCCATTGATCTTTAATGAGTGTGCTGTCTGTGATTTAATGAAGCATACGGCTTGTCCAGTTCATGAAGTGGAAGGGATTTTCATTAGGGACATGTTAGCATGGCAAATGCTTGGTACATTTTAGCCTTCACATTGTCATTTTTACAGTATGGTTTTCTGCAGTATTGAAGAAAATTTGACCTTCATAATGCAGCGAAAAGACAACTGGAAGTTGATAAGGACTTCCAGTGAATTGACCCACTATGGCAGCATTACTGGTTTTGATAAAAAATTTCAACTTATTTTAATTTTTTGTTGTTGTTGTTTTTGTGAGAATGAGGTGTCACTGCTCATCTTGTGTGTAGCAAAATAGTATAATCTCTCCTTGGTATAAACTTTTTAAAAATAATTCTAGAATGAGAAGTGCCAAAATGTATATGCAATCTGGAGGTCGGTATTTCAGGTTTATCAAGTTTCTGGAGGTTTATCAGGTTTTTGGATAAGGTAATGCTATTTTTTTCAGGCAATTCAATTTCCAGAATTTCTGGGGGCATCACAAAGCTCATTGAGATAAAGAAATATTCATACATAAATGCTGCAGCATCTGACCCTTCGTCTTTGTCTATTATGTGCAATTTTTAAGTTTCCAAGTGTAGACGATTACTTGTGCATGATGCTTGCCCTTGATACCTGTAGATCTTTGACTTCTAAAAGCACAGTGCTGGGCTGAAAGCAGGTATCAATTTTCTGATCTCTTACAAGTTTTCACATCACAGTCAGTACACTGATTAAATGGACATTACATGTGTTGCTAAATTTTTGCATTGTCTGTTTAATCTATAAACATGGAATCCACAGTAAAAGTGCCATAGAGAGTTCAAATTGCATTCAAGGGCATAAGTTTTAAGATTTTTTTTTTTTTTTTGTTTGACTGGGCCCAGAAATGCCTGAGACATCCTAGACCTTTGCCAATATGATGTTTTTATGACTTAACTATATAGATACACACATATACACATATGCATTTCTATTTTCCCCTGCATAGTTTAACTGGTACTTAAATGTTAAATTTGGGGTCTTGTAGAGTGTGTTTAATTTAATTGTCTTATTATTGGTGATCGTCAGTACACATCCCTATTTTTCAGATGACCCCGAAGTTTTTCTTGATTGAATGCCCAAAGCATGAAAATTATGAACAGACATGACAAAAAAACCAAAAAACAAACAAAAAACCAAAAAAAACCACCCCACCACCAAAACAGAACTCATTTTAAACATACGACTGTCATTGATTTTTTGCTGTTATTGCAACAGACAGTTCCTTTCCAAAGAGATGTTGTATTAAGAATTCATTCCTTTACATTGGTAGATATGAAAAATGAACTGAAGGTATTGTACAATACATTTACAGTTAGCAAAAAGTATAAGCGCTGAAATGACAACCAAACCTAAATTCTGTTTTCAAATTTTGAAGTCTTTTAGTAAGTGTGTAAGACAAACTTGAAAATGGAATTTAAAACCCAGAATCATTAAAAGCTGCTCTTAGCCTTACAATACATTCAAGCAAAGGGACTATTCATGTGTGTCGAGTTAGGCATATGCATAATTCTTTTGCAGAATCAAGGCCTAAATCTCTCACTTTAAATAGCACTGGTCTATTGTACATGCACAGATTGAAATGACTCTGCATTTGAACCTCCTCACAGCAGGAGCTCTTCGCAGTTCCTTGTGGTCCAGGTGCCCAAGTGGCCTTAAAGCAGTCTCCTCTGAAAAGTAGGAAAATAGAAGAAAATAGAACTAATGAGAGCAAAGAAATAGTACTGGAAAAGGGAATTGAAAATTTAAATTTGATGATTGTGTTAAAAAGCACTTCTAGATTTTAAAATATAGGGGTTAAAAAAAAAAAAGTCAGTAACCTAAAAATTAAAGGCTGGACTTTCACTTGCAGGGGGTCTCCAGCTCCTGTTGACATTTGCATCTCTTCTAACTCTATTAAAAAGAAACCCACAGTCAAATCATTATGTGCTCTAGTAAATTGTACAGACAGATATTAACGTGCGTCCTTTGAATGTTTTTATTTTTGAAAGAAAGGTAAAATGTTTTGTGTCTTTTTTTGGTACTTTAAACACTTGCACGTGTTAATCTTCTATTTGTTCAGCTGTCACCTAAATATCCAAGTTGTTTTATCTTAATAACATCATATCCAACAACTTAGGGACCAAAGGCCTAATATGCGGGGATGTGCTTTATATTGCTTTAACTATTAATTGTTGAAAATACTCTGAAAAATTACTTGTAGCCCAAGTAACTGTTAGTAATATTCAAGCATAATGTGTCTGGAGGAGGGCAAGACTAATGCCATTCTGTTGGGGGGGAATATTGAGTTGGATACAAATGGTGGACCTTGGCAACACTCCTGCTAAGGAGGCCATTGCCCTCTTGTACTTATATCAGAAGTTGTGGGGGAACGATGGTGAGGTGATCTCAGTTTTAGAGCTCTCAGCTTCAGAATCTTTGAAGTAAATGGATCTGTTAGTCTGCCTTTACAACTGCTTTTCAGTGGTTCCAACTTCAAAACAGATCGAGGTTACTGCAAATCTCTTAGAAATACCTGCACAGAGTAAGCGTCCCTTTGCACATTGAATGCAGGTAGGCTAGTTCATTCCATTACCTTTTGTCCAGAGTGATCCAGACAAGATCCAGGGAGACCCATCTTGACTTGTGGGGTGGTCATTGTTTTCCTTTTCTGCAGTCTGGCAGAGTTTGAGGGGATTGCAGGAAGACATGTCCTTCTGTAGTGGAGAAGCTCTGCATACATTGCCTGCATAGCTACTTAATGAGTAACTCATAATCCAACTTGATGATCTCAGAGGTCTTTGCCAGCCTAATTGATTCTGTGTTTCTATGATTTGCATCAACTGCTGATGAGTTACACTGTCCTTATGTTACTCTGGCTTCTCAAAGCTCATGAAAGCTGAAGAATGCCAGGATTTCCTTGGATCCCCATCCTGTCCTTGTATGTGTAGGTGCCTGTGTTGGTGTAGTTTTTCATGGTGATGGGCTTTGCAGCCATATTCCATATTCCAAAGCTATCATGCTTATATAAACCAATGTTGACTCTTAGCTTTTGACCAGATGTTGCCGTACTGCTGAAAGCTACTAAAAAGGATAATGGTGACATTTCAAAATTTACCTTTACTCTTAATACATTTTGAGATTGAGAAAAGAGAGAGCGTGAGAGCCACCTACCAATGTTATGGCTGTAAGATTTTCATATCCCTAAATTTATCTCACTGTTTAGAATTAAATATATCTGAATTCACATAATAATTTGCAACTGCATTGAAATAACTGTCAAGCAAAATGTAGGTATATTGAAATGCACTGGTTCTGTGTAGTTTAGGTGATGATCCTGGTTATCAGTAAACACTAAAAGTCACTTACAGATGCAACTACAATTCTGCACAACTGTTCATCATTGCTCTGTTCCATGCCCAAGTCTCAGACTAGTCCTCTGACCAGGACATTTTTTGTAGCGTGGTGAATAACCAAACCTCATTTCATCCACTCTCAAACAGCTACAGCCATATTTCCTAATACATCTTGAGCCTTTGAAATGCTTGAAGCTTTGAAAATAAAACTCTACACAAGACCCCAGTTCTGACTGGTTCATCTGAACAGACCATGATGAATAGATAATATTGTGCTTTTTCTCGTTGTACTGTTATTACCATGCTTAGGTTTTACACAAGTAATAAGTGAGTACTGTTTCAAGGAGTTTGTGATCTTATTTATAAGCTGCACTAAATCCTAGTAATAGAGTGGTGGGTGGTGCATTTGGAAATTAAGAACTAACTTGAGATATACAGCTGTAACTGCCTTAGCCAAATTTTATAGAGCCACTCGTGCAAAGAAAGTGAACCTATAAATAATATAATTAATTACTGCACGCAACATTTACCTTGAAGCTCTTTTTTCTTGTAACTGCCTTTCTTAAGTCATCCCATGGCTTAAAGGACCATGATGTAAACTAGTATACCTTTCTGCAGAATAATTTAAACAGTATAAATTTGAATAGTGCTATTGGGAATTATGGGTTATTTAACAACTTTCTCCCGCTGTATTGTATCTGAAACTGGCTAATGCAATTTAAAAGCATGTCTTGACTTTATCAGTTTTGTTTCCACAGTGAAAATTATTTTGATTGTCTTGCAGAGGAGAGGGAAAAGCTTGATAGTTTCTGACGCTTTCCATTCCTTAGAGAAAAAACTCACCCAAACTAAATACAATAAATTATTAGGCAAAGGTTGTCTGTCTTTGAATCATGCACAAAGTCTTAGTATTTCCAGAAAAGAAAAAACTGATAATTTTATAGTAAACACAGTACAAGCTTTGCCAATAAAGCTTATCATATTCTATAAAATGATGGAGTTAGATTCCTGTCTCATTACAACAATACCAGAAACTATTTTAGTCTGACATACCATTCTGAGAATGAACTAGCATGATTTTTTTAGATTGCATTGCGATTATTTTGCCAAGAAGGAAGACTAGCAATATGTTTTATTTTGGTTATTAGATATTTGTTTCCTGTAAGTTCTGAATTAATATCACAAATCATCAGAGTCCCCCTGAATTTTACTTACACAATCAACAGAATCCAAGCCCTATACATTTCTTTTGAAGAGATGCATGCAAAAATTCTCTTTTTGGCCTGTCTTTGTCTCTCCTTGTTTAGGAAACAAAGCATTTATGATGCACTTTTTGTGGTACTGTTTATCTATTGTTTATTCCTCAGTTTTTCCNCCCCCAGTATCTTCTGGTCTTATGCTTTTTTTGTGTCAACACTGTTCTTTGGCAGAGCCATTTTTAAATAATCTTATGCTCAGAAAATGCATGACCATGCTTAAGGCTCTGTAAAAAATGTAATTATAGAAAACATAGAATTAACATTTTAAGCAGAAGTTAAATTTAGAAAGAAAACCTTCTGCTGTTGGTTGGGTCACTGGAGCATGTGTATGTCCAAGAAATCATGTTCTCCATCCCCTCAGGGAAGCATTGGGAAAGGCAGATGTTTCATCCACACTCGGGTAGATTGTCCCTTCTTTCCCATGAACTGCTGCCAGCCAAATTGCTCTTTGAAGCTTGGGGATGGCAGTGACTGAAGCTGTTGCATGCTTCCCACCAATGAAATGACTCTAAATTTGGTACATCTTGCATCAGAATTGTATTAAAGCATATACTTGATAGCATGTCACAGCAGTACAACAAAGCCCCCTAATCAAACAAAATGTCAATGTAAGAGGCAGCACTAATTTTGTCCTTGGAACCAAAAGGCCATCCCCAATAACCCTACTTAATCTCCGCGGCACTTGAAACAGGTGCCAGGAATTATTGGCATTGTGTGTGTGAAGAGCATGAGGCAGGGAGGAGCCTGAGTGATTTACCTGGCATCTCTCAGCAGGCAGCATCTTGGCCACACAAATTCTGGGAAGCTGTCCTTGCTGCTTTCTCCTGCAGTAAAAAATATCTCTGACTTTAAAGGAAATAGGAAGAGCCTGGTATTGCCAAAAATTCTGATATTGAGGAGAATGGGAAAATGGAATGACGTCTGCGACAGCACATGGCTTTCTGAAGTTTAAAAGAGACATGATTGAAATCAAATAAGAAAAACTAGTCAAGCATATTCTCTTTCCCAGCATACGTTGTTAGTAAAGTGGGTTTGCAAGGTCACTGCTAAAGTGACATTACAAACTAGACAGAAAGTGACCTCTGTCAGCTTTTATCAAAAGTACACCTTAAGAAACTTATGCACTCTGATGTCCTTAAGAGATTATAATCTAGTCAGTAATAATTGGGCTCTTTTGTCGTTTGCAGGATCCAGAGGGCCACATATGGTTGTTTGATCAGAAAGTGGCGAGTTCATGTGAGACCTAAGATAAACATGCAAAACAAAACTTCTGTGTTGTTGGCAGCATCCCATAAAAGAAATAATCATGAAACTTTAGTTATGGGTTTTTCCTATAGAAATCATGCATAATGTACAGTAGCTGTCCCTAAAGCCAATGAAAGCATGAAGAGACATTGGTGGAAAAGATGAAATTATATGCTGCAAGGAATGGAACTTCTCAGTAAGGAGCAAATATCTAGAGTAGATAATGATAATCTACTTGCCTGCATTAGAGGATGCATTTTAATCTTCAAAGTTTATAACCTACAGTCTGGTTCCCAATGACCCTTTCAGCCTAATTTTCCTATGTCCTCTGTGCATTTTGAGCTGCTTTTTCATTTTTGTCTTGGTATTACTAAATTGGTAGAGAACACTGTTTAGTATTTTCATTTTAACCAGGGTATTTCTAAATGTCTACAAGGGCTGAAACATCTGGAAGTAAAAACACATTAAAGACTGCACACTTCTCATTTTGCTCCTTTTCTATCCTTTTATATGGGAAATTACACAGCCCCTTCAAAAGCAGCCTATTCTCAGTACCAGATCAAATTAAAAGTGTCAACACAGTTTGGATGCCTTCAGTTTCTATTTTTGATCTGCCCAGCCTCACATTGTAGGTTCATGGCTACAGGCTGACAGATCCGTTTTTCCAAATGCCAATGTTTCTGGATGGCTTTTTCTTTTTGTCCTCCACTATTCTCTTCTGTGGAGTGAAATGCCTCTTCATAAAGAAGGCCAGTAAAAGAGGTTTCCTGTCATTTTGGAGTGAAAGGAGAACTTCAGTAGCCCACAGGTATAGCTCTTGGGTCAATAAAGTTGAAGCCTATGTGCTACAAACCAGATGTTGATACTTTCTTTGTTCAGGCTCATTGTTTCCTTAGAATAACATCTTTATCTTGTAACAATAGCTAGGGAGGACTATATCCATTCGTCAATTCACGTAAAGGTTTTTATGCTAAATTTAGCATGCAGTGTAGTTGTCTGAGCACTTAAAAAATAAGTGGAAATGTAGATACATTCCAACAGTAATTCATTGTGGTTTAAATGATGTGACCTCAAGACCTTCACAGCTTCCTCTTTCCTTCCATTTACCCAAAAAAAGCATCCGTGTAGGTGTCTTAGATTTAAACAACTAATTCTTAGGAATCTAACTGAATGGCTTAAATCTCTTAAAAAAATACGCACCAAAATCCTGCTTTTGTTCCCCTTGCTCCTTCTTAATGGCTGCTTTCGACATGGTGTTCCTCTCCTGAGTACCAGAGGCTGGCCAGAGCAAAGGCTGTTTGTGTTGCACCTGCCACCTCAGCCCTTCTGAGGAGACAAACGTTTTACAATGACAATTTTTCTGTGCTTTAATTCTTACCTGACTTTGGACTTTGCAGCCTTAAATTTCATTCTTTATCCCTCTCCTTTAAAAAAGTAAGCAACTTCAATATGTGCGAAACCAACAATATTTTTGACACTTGAGAGCATACTAAATGGATTTTTTTAATCTCAAATTTTATCCTTCTTAGATTTTTGAATCTTGAAAAAATGATCAGAAGTGTCCTGGGAAAAAGCTTTCTGAAAACTCCTTAAAATCACAAATGGAGCAGAAAAAGAACAAGTTATTTGATCATGTTTATAATTTTCTCTCTTCAAATTTTAGATCACCTGGGAAAATCAGGCAAGGGGGGGAAAAAAACCCAGCCTCTAAAACAGAACTTCATAAATTT
Organism: Grantiella picta; assembly: GCA_013397955.1. NCBI lineage: Eukaryota > Metazoa > Chordata > Aves > Passeriformes > Meliphagidae > Grantiella > Grantiella picta. The sequence continues at coordinate 2,796,826 of VZRM01006014.1, read as the reverse complement.
CAGAAAAATAGGTTATTTACAGTTTGTGTTGTGCTTCACTTTAACTGAGCCAGACTCTCCATCTCACATAGGCAATCACGCCAAATTTTGCTTTTTCAGCTTTTGCTACAGGTTCATTAAAACTAACAGAATTAATGCATTTTTACTCTCATTCTTTGTGTATTATATTAGAGCTAGAGCTAGTTATCTCTCTCTTTAATGCCACTGTGTCTGGTTTATCAGCTCAATTGCTGAATGTATACACTGTTTAATTCGAGGCCAGCTAGCCATTTTACTTAGTGTTGCAGACTTCGGTAGGTTTATATTTCAAACCCTAGCAGATTATGACCTTGGCAAAATGACTTACTGTGATTTTTGTCTTCTGGTTGTTTATTTTACCTCTATAGATATCAGAAAGTAAACAAGGGTACTGCATTTGTATTTGTATAACTGTACAGTAAGGCATTACTGTGCAGTGCAAATACATGAAAGTTTAGCTAAAAGAGAGGTTATTGTTTATCTAAGGAAAGAACACATTTCCATTTATACATCTAACTACAGTACTCATAAAATATAGCTATAACGGGATATCAAAATTACTTCACTTAGTTTTATACTTTTTTGCTGATCTTCCCAGTCTGTGTCGCATATCTGTGTTGTCTTCACAAGTACTTATAAATTGGTTTGGAATGTAATATAGTTATCAGATGATTTTTGTTGTTAAGCAAGTGTGTTTGTGGGATATGTGCTTGAAAGAAAGATAAGTTGGCAGACATTTGTACTATGTATTTCAGAGCGTTTTACACAGATCTGAGTCCAGCTGTGCATCCAGCAGCGTCCCAATTCTGCTATGTTCACAAGCCCTGTGTTCCTGCCCCCATTGCTGCTGCACACAGATTTCTTTTCACAGAAAACCTGAGGGTATGGCCTAAGTGTCACTTTGCATGGATGTCATCCCAGGGGACCACGAATCTGTGGTGTATTGTGTAAGAAGGTAAAAGCAGCCCAAGAGACTGTGTAGGTGTTATCACCATGGAGAGTGGAGAACATTCTCCTGTTAATTCTGGATTGGTTGGTAATGGTAATACTGGAACATGATTTCAATATTGACTAGTCCAGGTATTTTCAGTGAAACAATACATACAAGAAAGAGTCATAGTTTTTCAGACTAAGTGCTCACTGATTATCAGTTAGTGGCTTATGCTGTTTTAGGCAATTTATAAACAATAAGCTGATTAACTTAAGGAGTTCAACAAAGTGTTACCAATGTATGTATTTTATGCTGCAAGTTTAGCAGATGTTTTACTAGCATAAGTGTGACAAGACTAAGAATGATGAGACTGCCATTCCTTCTCTGCTCCATGTACTGCTATAAGCACAAGAATACACTTTTATTGAGTTTGTTCTTTTTAAGAGGGGGAATTTGACATAAAACAAGGTTTAAAAAAAAAAAAGAATATTTGGCTCACTAATTTAACATATATTAATTAAGTCTCAGTTCTGCCCATCCAGAATAATATTCCATTGCTGTTTTTTTTTACCTAGGGCTATTTTATTGTAGTGAAATAATTCATTGCTCTGAGAGTGGGACTGATAGTATCTCAGAGGTGCTGCTTCTTACACTCTTGTGTGTTTATGATGTTACTTTTTCAAGACAGCAGTAGTCTAATGCTGGGTGGATTTCCCTGTAGGACAGGATTTATAGACATATAAATAAAATGAAGTTTGCACTAGAAAAACTGTATTCCATTTGGCAGGCAGATTTGTCTTTCTCATAACTTCAGTCCTTCCTTGATGAAGAATTTGTTAGGGAGATTTATTTTTCTCTTGGAACAGATCAGATTTATGCTCACAAATGTATGGCCATAGAGCCTATGGACTAGGATGTATCTTTAGGAGTGGTGCAGAATGCTGATAGTCAGAGAGCTTATGCCATCAGGTTTCATCACTTTCCCAGGTTCAGCCTTTTTGTAAACTTTTCCAGTGACAAAATACTCCTAGGGTACAGTGAAGTTCATCGATGTCACTGGTAAATAGTTCAAATCAGACTTATTCATAGAATTTCTCCAACTGTAATTCTTTACCTTGATTCTCAAAGAATTTTCAGGCCAAACAAGAAATATAGGATCCTGTGCAGAAGAGCATTCAGCCATCAACAATCTAAATGCAGTGACATGGGGAAATAGCTTAGGTAAATACTACCAGAAAGCTTGAGACTGAAGATTTTATTTTTGATTAACTGATGATCACAAGGTTTTATGCATTCAGTTCAGCTTCATTTTAATAGTGTCGTGAAGTTTTTACTGTTTCTGCATCGCTGCTTGAAGGTCAATAAAAAGATCAGATAAAAGATGACTTTTACTTACCTGTATCTTCAGACAGATTATGTAAATCTGACATTAAGATGTCTTGTTGTATAATATCCAAATATTCAACTCTATTTCTTAATGTTCTTTGTGTTGGAAGCTTTCTAGTTTCTTCATTTTCGGATTTCTTTTCTATGGTGGCCAGTCCAACAGCAGATTGAAAAAAAGATTTTTGAGGTAAAATATTCTTCCTTTAGCAGCAGCAATGAAAAAGCTCGGTTGAAAAGTCTATGTTAGCAAATCATATTACAGAAAAATATTTAGCTGCAAGCTATGTATTATATATCAGATTTCAGAAAAAGAAATGTTTCAGAAGACAAAGAGCAAAATGTTGTAATTGAAAACCACTGAAATGAAAAATATGCATGTCTACTACAGAATGAGCAGCAAGGAAAGGAGCAATTCATAGCTCTTTCAGTCTTGCAAACTTACTAGAGTGAAATAAATCGATCTTAATAGAGACAGAAAACATTATATTAACACCACTGGGGCCAGAATTTTCCTTGTGTGTTGTTTCCCTGGACCTGTACTTTCCTCTCTGCCCTTTCCTCCTGCCAAGGTTTCGCTCTGTCCCCTCGTAGGTACGTTAAGGGATGTGATACATGCAAGAGAAAAACAGTATGTTCATAGATTATTTGTGTTCTTTGCAGTTTTCTCCTAGCAGGCACTTTCAGTGGCAAAACACAGGAACCTTGCTTTGGCTATTACTGGCACAAGGTTAAAGCGTTGCATACTCTTCAATTGGCTAATACCCAATTAATGTATCTCCAGCAGATGGAATTTGACATGAATTGCGCAGTTCTGAAAGACTTTGCTGCCTTTCTTTATAGCATGTTGAAATTAAAATCCACTTAGATTTGTAAGTCAGTTTATTTTTAAAATCCTCTCATATAGCTAATAGACTTTGACTTCCAATTTTCCAGGTGCCCCTGCTGCCCCTGGATGCAGTCCAAGGATGCCTGTCATTTATTCAGGCAGTTTGTACTGTATATAAGCCCTTTCTTTTGAAAGAGGAACTTCTAAATTAGACGACTAGGGAAAAATTCTTATCTTAGTAAAACCAGTGTAAATACTGAGAGATTGATTCTGTACAGATACTTTTTTGGATTTCATAGTTTATTGTGTATCATAAAAGATCTGTTAGCCAGTGCCTGTAGTTGTTACTCAGTTGTTTTTCTCATTTAGAGCAGATGCAGCACCTAAAGCTATACTTCTAACTCCTTTTAAGAATCACATAGATTGCAAATTTTAATTTTTTTAGACTTGTAAAATCCTCTATGCCAAACTTGGTGTGCATCCTATATACGAAGTATTAAAGTACGAAATGCTACAGGTTCTGCACAAATGTCCAGCAGCTACCAGGAGGATATTTAGCCTGTCTGTTATCCATTGATATTATTAGTCTTTTCTAATAACACTGCATGTATGAATCTTATATGAGATTGTATTAGAGTGTCAATTCCAGTTTGACAGAATGCACTGTAATTGTTGCAAGTAAGTCAATGTTCATTCTTCCTTTCATATGCCTGAAAGACCCTAAATGTTGCATATGACCATAATTCTGTGTGGTCCCTCTTGGTTACACTGATTGAAATTTTGTTGGAACACACAAGGAAGCAGCCAGAAACATCTGCTCTGTAGTGTATTACCTGTGTAATGTGCATGTAGTTCATGTTTGGCACAAATGTAGCATATCCTCTGATGGCAATACAATAATACAGTCAGAAATCTTAGCGCAAACTGGCAAGGGTGTGGCATTAAATATTTTTAGTCTGTAGATAAGCAAGCAGCTTGCACCAATGGAGAGAGGGCAGAGCACCAGTAAACACACATGAACTTGGGTATTTAACTGCAGTACATATGATTTTACTAAAAATTAGCTGCAGGGAAAGGCATCAGTGAGCTGTAGTATACGGCGAGCAAAGTGAGACATGCTAGACACTATACGGAAACCTACATGTAAAGATGTTGGAATGATATTTAGCTGGAACATTTCTGTCTCTTCATAACTTAATGATTGTGTAGCTATTTAGCTTCTGAGAGCTGAAGAATATAATTACCACTATATTTTTCAGAGCTGCTTAAGATTTCTATCTGGAAAAAATTCCTTGAAACTGTCTTTTTCATCCAGCCTGTATCTGAATACTGGTAAGTGAAAGGAAATTTGGTGAAAGAGCTATAATATCTGGAAATTAAATTGTTTTACTGATTTAATTTGAACAGTTCAGAAATAATACTCAAACTGATGCATTTAGAAGGTCTAATCAAAGGTAGGTAGTCAGGGACTTCCTTCATTTTCCATCATTTTTAGGACTTCAGGAAAAAGTTCTGCTTAGTGTTCAGGACCCACAAAAACAGGAGGCAGCACTAAGAAAGGAATATAGAAAAGTGCTGAAAATACTATAAAGCTGTCATGTATATTACTGGTGCAATATTTTTTTTGCAACATGATGTCCACTTTTTCTGTCCTATGTCAGACAAACCTCTATCATGTAAGGGACACAGATTATCGGTGGTAGAAATCTACCAAATGCTCTTGTTTTTGTCTTAGCAAATGTCACATCTTATTAAAAGATTAAGGCTTTCTGCCCTTGACTGAAAACTTTGGGAGACTAAATTCATGAATATTTAGCATCAAAATCCTAATTTTTAAGAAGAAAGCATTGCTAAGGAATATCAGCTAGATCCCAGAAAACATGGACCTTATGAAATTGATAGTAGTGAACATGAACTACATACATTCTCACTTCAGCTTGGTTTTTCACTTCAGATACCATGTCACTTTCAAGTTAACTGAACACTTAAGATACAAATTTTGACAGATTTCCTTTTTTGTCCCTGTTTCCCATAATTTTACTAGTGTTAATGCTAATTCTTTGTCTGTGCTCCTTTCTATTTTTACTTCTGTTAAGGAATTTTAAGCATCACAATAAAGACTAAACAACTTCAGATTGTGCATTGTTATGGCTAAATATATTAATTCGTAACGTTGGAGGCCATAGCAGTGACATATTTATTGGAGTAAGTACTGGTTTTTTTCATCCAGAGCAACAAATAGCCATTTCAAAAGTTTCAGAAGTTTAAACCAGCAGTATGTCAGCCATTGGTTAGCAATTCAGGAAATCATAAACAGTATGACAGTGCTATATCTTCTGTAAGTCTTCCCTTGGGGCAAATTACTGTGACTTCCACAGCTACCTTAGGAATTAATTTGTTCCATAACATTCAGAGCATCAAAAAGATTTAACATCTCTTTTCTCTCTACTAGCTTTGGGAAATGTCCTGTGTTGTGAGATCCTACATTCCATTTAGTTTTACCAGTACCTGAGGGAACTGGCTTTTTAATTACAATTCTGGCTAAGAGGACACGGACAGGATGGAACTAGATGAATGATATTTCCTGGAAAATCAATGGTCTAATTAGAAAAAGTGAAGCTCAATTTTGCTTTTGCTTGAAAATCAAACATACTGGACTTACAAGATATGACTCTTGCTTATAGTTGTGGCTCCTTCCTTCATTTATGAATGACATTAATCAAGATGCTATGAGACATAGCAAGAAAATACAAAGGTCAGGGAAAGAAGACATACCAGTTCTGGGTTTTGACATGACCCATGGGTTCAGTTTTGGTTCTATTGTGAATTATTTTTTTTTCCTTGATTGGTCAAAATTGTTTTCTAATTTTGCAGAATAATGTTAGCATATTCAAATAGGTAAATAATAGGGTTTTTTCCATAGTGTAGAAAGCTTTAGGTTTTTGGGTTTTTTTCCCCTTTTAAATCCATTTTTAAAAAGTATGGATTCTTCCATTTTTGTCAGCTAATTTCATTCTAGGAGAAATATCTATCTCATTGTAGTCCTTTTGGTAAAGTCTGTCATTGCTTTGAGTTTCTTCTGACCAAGTGTCAATACTGATTGTATATAAAGGTCATCTCCCTTTTAATAAAATCTAGTTCATGTGATTTATGAGGCAAGCATCACTGAGTATTAAATATATTTGTAATGGAAGTTTCACGGTAAAGCTTGTAATGATTCCCTCAACTCTTCACCAGTTTGCATAGATTTATTAGCTCTTCACTTTCCTGTTTGAAAATTTGCCGTTCAGTTAATCCAAAGCTGTGCACTAAGTTGCTGAAGCTGGAGCTTTTAAGGATTTTTTTTTTTCTTAGCTAAATTAATAGCAAATAAACCAAAATAGAATTTGGAGAAATTCCCAGACGAAATGCTTTGGTCAAAAATGTTTGAAGTTGTTGGACATCTTATATCCACTTCTAATTGTTTCTGTAATGGTAGGTTCTCTGCTCTCTAGACGGTCATTGCCAGCTGAGCTGTTGTTGGGGTCATTGTGACTATGCTGGTAGGACTAAGTGTGAAACAGGGAGCAGAAGCTTCCTTACTGAGTTCTTCTTCCTGTACCTCACCCCTGCAAGGCCAGACTGGCAGCCCTCTTGCAACTCTCATTCTCTGAGGGCAGTATGTTTAATACATGTTGTGCATCCTCTATCATTTCTCAATCTGTTACTGAATTGGGACCCTCTAACTCAGAGTTAGTTCTGGCAGTGTATCAAGTCTTGGGTTTGTAGTCTAGAATTCCATAGCCACCTTCTCTGTGCCACCTATGTTACAACACGTTACAAGAATACTGGTGCTCAACAGAGTGTGTAGGAGGGAAGGAAGCAGTGAATTTGCAAAAAAAAATGGAAAGTCTGAGGCATCAGCAGCTCAAATCAACACATCAACTGTGGGGTTTTTTCTCCTCTTTTGGGAGCTATGAACAGATTCTCTCTTGTCTAGGTTTCAGTTTTTCCATATTTACACTCGTTACTGTAATCTTTTGCAGCAGGCAGAGGAATGTTGTTAAGTTTAATTGAATTTAGGGAACAGCTTTGTAATCCTCCTATGACATTCACTGAAGGAACATATTGTATCATTATTTATTTTCCAAGGGTTTTTACCTGGTTAAGGTGGTAGAAGGTAAACAAATAACATCTACAGAAGGGGAAAAAGTGGTCAGAAAATGGGGAAAATTACACAGAGAAGAATGGTAAAAAAGAAGTTAATGAAATTTAAGAAAAAAAAGAATTTGGGAGAATGGCTTATTAAAAGAAACCCTAAATACAGTGAGGGTAAATATCTGCATCTGAATGTTCTTTTATGCAGTATACGCATTTTGGTAATATCTGTTAATATAATCCTAGTGCGCATATTCTGCTATACTAGAAATAGAGCTAAATTTTGAGCACTTCTGCAGTCTTTCTATGTTATATTTTATGTACCATATCTGAAGCTATTTAACAGTAAATGGAAAAATTTGTCTTTGATTTTCTAAAAGTTTTCTTTCCTAATTCTGTTACTTTTCTTAGTTTGGAATTGCATTCTTCGTTATTTCTTTCAGAAACCCAGTTGCATTTTTGTCATCATGTGGATATTGTGTTGATAACTTGCACAATTCATTACTGAATTTCTTTGAGCATCACTCCATGTCATTTTATTAGGGGTTTTTTTGGTTTTGGTTTTTTGGGTTTTTTTTGGGGGGGGTTGGGAGGTTAAGATTTGTATCACGTCGTCTGGTTTATATATTGTCATTTTCAACGTCTTAAGAGCACAGATGTTCAGAGTGATGATTTGCGCTGTTTTTATATAAGTCTGTTAAAAATGTCTCTTCAAAGACTTCTTCCATCTCTGCTGACTTGAGGCTGTGGTTTTAACAATGGGCAGTTTGAAAAGTCAGAAATTGGCCACATACTTGTTTCTAATCCCATAGAAGGTCAGTCATAGTTCTGTATCTGAATGCTTTTTGAGACTGCATTAATGAGTGTGCAGAGGTGTGAAGATCCACAGCATGTGGTCGTCTCAAGTGTTAGTGTTATTGATGTTTGTTTGCAGACCAGTGGCTGGAATAAGTTTTGAGGTTTTACCCACGGGAATCAACTTGTTCGACTTATTGAAGACAATAGTTCTGATGTTTTTGTGGCTGTTTATTTTCAGATGATCTCCCATTTTCTATTCTTGACATGTCTAAAGTACTTTACTCCTAATTTCTAGTGTGGGCTTGTAGAGAGCAGAGTTTATAATAAATGTGAAAGTCTGTAGTTTTGAGTGAACATCTGGACTGAAGTTGTGTAGTGCTTGGCATTTACTGGTCATCCAGGATGTACTAGTCCAGGCCTTGTGGGGCTGAGCATGGACTGGATCAGTAAGGGTACTGCAGATTTCAGCCCATGTTCAAAGAGTTCTTTCTAGTCATTAAACTGTTTACACATTGCTCAGTAGGACACATGCACACGGCAGACTGGAAAGGGCATTGGGGAGGGGTGAAAGCTGTAGAGAAAGCAAAAATTTAGCAGTGAAATGAGGGTAGAGTGGCAAACCTGAAGAATTCTTGCTTGAAGAGTGACACCTTGGGTCTCAGAGTGAGTAGAGTTGAAGAACTTAAGTTTTTTGATTAAAAACTAGTTGAAATAATGGGTTGTCAAAGGGAAAAGAAGCCGACAAGAGAAAGCAGGGAGAGTCTTAAGAAGCAAAAATTACACAAGTGAACCGTGAAGTTTCATTTGCAAAGAGGACAGGGCATGCAGTATTAGCAGCTAGTCTGAAATCTTGACTCTGACCCTTTTAACAAGCATCAGGGGATGTTTAAAGAGCGTCTGAGGTTTGAAGGTCACACAGTCATGACAGGCGTGTCAAAATAGTTGAGAAATGGTGTATAACGTGATAAACACTTTTCCACAGCGGCTTTTATCGCTGGTCATGGGGGAGAGAATGACGACAGCATTAACTGTAGTTAGCAAGTTTCACACTAATGTGCTGGAGGATGTGGACACATCCATAGAAACACATCCCATGCCAGTGACTGGCAAGTTATCTGTGCTTTTGGCACTCGTATGAAGAAAAGCCCTGCTTTATTAGATGTGCAGTGAGACGTATGGTTGCCAAGGGAACTGCTACTGTGTTGTATGTGCTTATTATTAATGTTGCCCTCGCACTGAGATTTTAACACAGGCTTTTCATTCTAATTGGACTGGTTGTACCTACTCCTTCCCAGTTAAAAAGCAGCTCAGAACAAATTAGTGTTTTCATTATTAGATGTTTATCAGATCCAGAAACACGAAGAAAATTGCTTTCTATCAAGGTAAGGTGAGAGAGGAGAGCCACCAAGAATTTCTCTCCCATTAATTGTACAAGAAAGGAAGGCAAGTTTACAAGTAACACATCAAGCTAGTGCTTGTTTACTTTGGGAAGCCTTACTGGATACTCAATAGGTTAAATTTAAATACAATGCATCTGTTGGCTGTCATGGGAAAACATGGAAGTACGATTTTATTAGAGAGCTTAGATAGAGTTTATTTTTCTAATCTTACTTTCAGAAGCTTTTGGACAGACCTTAAATAGAAAAATCCATTTCAAGTAAATGGATTATAATGTTGAATTTTCAGGGAAACCTTAGAGACATAAGAGGAGAATGGTCAAGAGACTGGCAATTTTGTGTTAGTGGGATGATAATGACAATTATGAAGGAGTTATTCTAAAGGGATCTTTTGTAATCTTTTGTAGAAAGCATTCTGGTAAGTGTCCAAAATGTAATTTATTTGGCTTACTGGGAGCAATCTGAAAATTAATCACTATTGTGAGGATATATTCCTTAAATTGATACAGTCAAGTTTTTGATAAAACTTTTATTGTTTATAAATAATTTAAAACTTCCCTCTGATTTTTCAAAGGTGTGTATTCCGAACTATTCTATATGTTTGTGTATTTTAAGATGATTTGTATGTATACAAATGCTTCAACCTTGTTAGCTGGCATGCAAGTTTTAGATGAGGACTATAATATAATAGCTTTGGATAGACAGACACACATAAATACATTTTTCTAGACTTATAAGTAACGGACAAAATTTTGAAATTCACTGTGGATTTTTATCAGTGTTCCTCAATAACTAAGGATGGATGTAATACTACCTCTCAATAACTATCTTTTATAGTAGGTTTTCATGACACTTTGTTCATATGGTACTTTCTTTTGGATATCTTTTCTTTATCAAAGATTTATACTGAAAGAAATAAATTCCTTGTGGCAGAAATGGAGGCAGTTAATTACTTGGAATATAATATTTTCCAGCAGGGACGTAGTTTAGCTGTAGATCCAAACTTCACACAATAACTTGTTTCAATAGCACAGACCCTCTTAGCTAAGAACAAAGTGATAAAAGTAATGAGCTCTTAACGAATCTGTTAAAGGAGCTGAGATGAATGAGAGTTGCTCAAGCTTCCTGGAAAGCAGACTTTTGAAAGTTTCTTTGACAGTACAGGGCAGTAACAAGTTCCCCTCGTGCTTGGAAGTAGCCTGTTAGGCAGCTGGCTGAATACCTTCCCATAATTTCAAAAATGGGAGATAAGGTGTAATTTTGTTTCTAATAACTGGAGAGCAAGAGAACTGGCTCTCTTGAAGTTGATTATGATAGATTTTGATCCTATTTATCTTGGCTTTTCCTCTACTCAGTGGCTTCAAAATTTTCCATTAGGAGATCTGGGAGGCATTACTATGAGAAATGTTTTGTGTCTTTTCAAAACCAAGTCTCACAGAGACAGGATGCTATGTGGCTGAGTCCTGAGTTGTGCTGACTGAAGAGAGGAAAAGTAAAGCTGTAAGAGGGTGTGGTGATTCACTTTTCAAAATAAAGGTGACATTTTTCTTCCCTACCTGTTTCAGCTACTAGCTCAGACTTGAAAAGCTCAGGGAACCTGTTGCCAGTGGAACAGGGCTAGGCAGTGTAAAAAGTATAAAGGATACATGGATCACTAACTCAAATGACACATGTAAGATTTGAGACTCGCAAAGTGAGATCATAATTATTTTCTGTGAGAGCTTATCTTATTTAGAAAAATAAGTCTCTCTAATCTGAACCTCAAACACACAAGATGTCAATAGAATTGCACACCTGGCTGAGCTCAGTGCACTCTGCCATTCCAAGGCTTAGTAAATTTTCTTTAAGAAATATTGGTGTGATATTATGAAGTGATAAAAAAATCAATGAGGCAATGATTTCCCAGTCAGATGGAGTGCTTTGTTGTTAAATTATTTCTTTCACCTGGGGCTGCAAGGGCTAAAAAAAGTTGGAAGGGATTGCTGAGTGACTTGATGGAGATTTACTTGCTGTGTTATTCCAGCGAAGGCTAAAATGAATCTGCAAATGGTGTTTGTGACTATAGGAGGGTACCTGCAATTATTCACTCTGCTACTCATGGAAGACATCATTGATTAAATTCCAAAACCTATTGACTGTATTGGTGTGCCTGAACTTCCTCTCATCTTGATATTCTGTATTTACAGGGTGCACTTAAAGTAGTTTGGTTGGGTTTTTTTCAAACGATCTGAAGAAATAGGGAATGTGTTCACTATTACAAGAGCTTCCGCCTGAATTGTTGGCATTTTGTTCCTGGCAAGATAAAATACGAGATGCAGGTTTAAGAACTAGAGAAACAGTTGGGTCTATTCCCAGAGCTTCTAGGGAGATGGTTAAAACTGAGCTCAAAAATAGACAAGGTTTTCCATGTCATTTGTGTGATTTTCTGCCAACTGTGACACTCATAAAAGTATGAACATGTCATTAAAATGCTGTACTAAAAGTTTCAGAAATGGAACATTGTGAATACAATTGGCTTTGACAAAATGAGAGAAAATTAACACTGTTAAGGGCTTTGTCATGTAAATAACTGTAACCATGTAAAAATGAAGCATGCTGACATCATCACAGAAACAAAGGAGAAACTGTTTACGTCTGAGTGACTATAAAATTAAAAAGGAAATGTATTTTGTTTTCAGTTATGTTATCAGTAGAAAAAGTTTGAAAAAGTTATGTTCGAAAAACAGTCAACCCCCAAACTGTGTGATAATGGCTTTTCCTGTCTTTACCAATGCTTGTGAATTACTGCATTGGGCTAAAAGACGGGAACAAATTTTCTTTACAAATTGACCTGGGTTTTGTCCTGTAAAAGTGATGAGATACAATATGCAAACTTATTGTTTTAACCCAGTGTGGGCTTAAATGGGTAAAGAGATACCAGAGTCTGTTTACAGTAATACAGGTGAATTTTTTCTTTCAATTGGATCATGTGCTAGTGACATGTTGGGTTAAAAATTATAACAGTTTCTTAAAAAACATTTTAGTAGTTACTACTTTATCCTTAGGGAAACGTCAAATCCTTTGTGGTATAAGTGTGGTGTCTATGTGGTATTATGGTCTCAAACTTGGAAGTTATCAACTGCATCTATAAAATACATAATTGTGAAAACGTCTCTTGCAGTTGTTTTCATCTGCTTGCAATTCAAAAATGATTATCCTTTTCAGCAGCTGAAGTCTTGCTATTAAGGAGCTTTTTTGATTAAAGAACAGCTAAACAAGTATTACTTGTCAATAGTACTTTAGTGCTGCTGATCATCATACAAAAGAAATTACCCAAATAAGCCCAGTTTTAAATCACTTTATTTTCTGTCTTACTGTAAGATGGAAAGCCTGACTTTCCTGTCTCAAATATATGGGATAATGGTAAGGAGATGTTGGTTGGGCTGCTTAGGAGTTTTTAGGTGATAACTTAACAACATTAATTTAAATTTCAGTGTTTCTGAATTTCCAGTGCAAAAAAAACCCCCAAAAAACAAGACCATATACTCTCTTCTCCTTTGTGTCCATAAAGGATCTGGAAGTAGGATTCAGATAACCCCTACTCTCTGAGAAACTATGACCCCACAATTAATTCAAAGCTTACTGTGATGTGTGATTTGGAGATCTTTGTTATAGAATGATGGCCAGCAAGGCTTCACATTTCCATCTTTCTGTAACAAGGGTAATAAATTTATGAAAAACCCCTCTAGACTATTTTAAAAATTGAAATACTAATTGTGGGTTTGCAAGTAGAGCTGTGATATATAATTTTAATTCACTCATGCAGTGGTCACAAAGCGAATCAGAACAAAATTACAGGCATTTTGGGAAAAAATTACATATATTTTTTAAATGTTTGTTCTGAAAGGGCTGCTAATACAATGAAAAAATGAAATCCCTCATGTTATTGAACAAGTAATATGACAGAGGCTAAAATAAATAAATTGCTGCTGAGATTTAGAAAAACTCATGAGCATGTGTTGAACATAACAGCAATCTCATCAGTTATGTATTAAAGAGCACAGGCAGGGTAGCTTTCCAACAAGTATGTTGCTGTTCTGAATCTCTGAAGTGTTTCTGTTGTGGCTGTCAATGTAACGTTTTAGTGGCCAATTAGTCTTAAAGAAGAAAAATATTTCCCCTTGCTAAAGCCTTTTTAAGCTCTGAATTTCCATTTGAAAATAAAGGGCAGATAATAATTTGTCCGGAAAGCCAATTTTATTTTTGAATCCTGTTATATTTACATCCTTTCTTAACTGATTGTTGATTCTGAAAGAATCCTGAAGTGTGTCTTGATATTTTAGACTTTGTAATTTCTTAGGACTGCCAGAAGTAGGTTTGTACTTGGATTTCAGATTGGCTGCCACTAAAGTAATTACACGTCTCAAACTGTGTATCTCAGACTGGGTTAACTGGTTTAACTTAGCATCAGAGGACCTGTGTGTGCAGTTAAGAAACATAATGAAAAAGGTTAGTCCTGCTTTCTGAAAACATTCCAAGAAGCTGATAAAGAGGTAGGATAAGATAGTTCAAAACCACGTAATTTATTTTTTCAGATGGTATGTATTTATTTTTTAGCTTTGGATTTGCTTTCTGCATTTCAGTCTCCAGATCATTCAGATTTTAATTCTAGAAAAGAAAGATGTGGTGTTAGTACATTAAATACTTCACAGAACCACAGAGTATTCTGAGTTGGAAGTGACCCACAAGGATCATTGAGTCCAACTCTTTAAGTGAATGGCTCATGCAGGGATCAAACCCACAAGCATGGCATTATCAATACCATGCTGTAACCAAGAGAACAATAGCTCCCCAAATATAAGGATGTACTAAAGCACAGAATTAGACTTGCTTTGTCTAGGGGAGTGGAACCGAAGTATCCTGCATACATATTAAGAAGTGGGATTTATCACACAGCATATGAGGTACCCCAAGAGCTTTGGTATGCAACGGTAAGTGAGTTTACAGGGCAAAAGGGCAATGGAATGCTAAAGATTAAAGTAAAGATTAAATCACAAAGGAAGAGAAATATGATTTCTAACAAATCCAAACAGATGCTTTAAAGATTTAACCAATTTTCAACAAAGGATGGGGTCATAAGGAAGGGCAAAAAAATGCTCTTCTAAAATCCTTATATTTAACTCTTTCACTAACATCTGGGTGAGTATCTATTAGTAAGCACTTGAAAATGTTTCTGAGATTATTTTTTCAGTGATAAGCAATCAGGGTAAGGTCACAAATAACATTGTAAGCTCTGATATTGTACTGAAATTGCTGAAGGGCAAAGGTCTTCCAGTACTGGTGAGGAAAGTATCAGTCCTTTGTGGCACATTATTTTAGGAAGGAAATTTCATAACTTATAAATGCTGAAATTTGAAGCTCAGGTACATATGCTGTACATATGAACCTAGGCAGTGTTTAGATATTTTAACTGTTGGGTGGGGTTTTTGTTTGTTTTGTAGTGTGTTAGGCTGGTTGATTTGATTTTGGTTGGTTAGTTTGTTGTGGGTTTTTTGGGGTTTGTTGTTTGTTTGTTTGGATTTTTTTGGGGTTTTTTTTGTTGCTGTTGTTGGGTTTTTTTGTTTGTTTTGTTTGGTTGGTTTTTTCCAATGTAACATTTGAGGTATTTTTATTTCTAGCTTGGGCTGGATGCAGACACTTGTGTAAAAATGACAATTTTACTCTTGTAGTATTGATTTCTCTATACACTATAACCCTCTCTGCCTGTGTCTGCCCTGGAACTTCTTTCTGAACTATCCCATTCAGCTGTGAGTCTTCCAGGGATCCAAGGTCTTGTTCAAACACAGCCCAGCTCAGTAATGTGGGGGTCTGATGTCTGAGAAAGCTGTTAAGATTTAAGAAAAAGCTGTGAGACAGCCTGTAAAAAAATAAAAAGAGGTAAAATTACAGACGGAGTCAAAATTGCAGAGACAAGGATTGGTAACACTTCACAGAATAGAGAGGAGAAGAATCAATGTGGAAAAGTATTAAGAAAGTAAACTAAACAAAATTGAGAGGCTGGTTGGAGGTCAGCAGATGTAGCTGTGAGCCAGTTGGGTCCTTAGTGCCAGCAGAAGTGGTGGAAGGATGGCAGCTTGGTCACACTGGGTATCTGCTCCAGAGAGTGACCCATCTCCTCTGGCTTGGGTCTGCCTGGCTGGCACAAATCCTTTGATTTTCTTATCAGGGTGGTGAATAGCCCAGCAAGTCTTAAACGTGCTGTCTTGTGTGTATGTGCACTCATAAATAAATAACAGCTTTATGTTTTTAAGCTGTGCATGTACTGCTGGTGCAGTTCCTTTGCTTGTGCCCAAATAAACTGACAGAGAGGGCTGGCAACATTCATCCACCCACCCAAAAAAGCCATTCTGACAAGGGCCCTTAGAAAAAAGAGGGGAAAAAAAGAGGAAAATGAGGGGAAAAAAACCCAAACAACTAAAAAAAGTGTTAACCCCCCTTAAAAAACTGAACAAAACCAAAAATCCAAACCACTTTGTCAGCACAGCATATCATGTTCTTCCTTTTCTTTTCTTTCTTGTGATGTACAGGTCCCTTTTAGGACAACCTAAAAGGAAGAATTGATTCAGGACTATTGAAATCTAATTGCATTCTCACTTCTTATTTACCTGCTTGTCAATTTGTGTTAGGGATACAGTTCAAAAGACGAAGTATCCTGTTACTGATTATTCAGAAAGAATTTTGTTTTGTTTATTATTTCTTCTGCTATTGTTTCATGAGCAGTTGTAGATGGGATAAAATTATTTGGTATTTCCCCAACAATTTAAGGCTGTGTAAGGTTGTGGGAGATTTAGTTTTTTATTTCAAATTGTATTCCTTGTGTAATTCCTCAGTTTAAAATTATTTAAATTTTAACATCTGTTGTTCCAACCTGATTCTTATCCTTAACTTCAATATGAAAGCTTAAATTTGGGGTTTTAGCAGATGCTCAGGAGAATAATTGCTTTTCTGTTTGGTTTATTTCCTTGTCTGTCATTTAATCTTGTTTTGCGTTTTGATTTTAGGCTTTTTTTTTTCCTGAAAATTCACCTTAGCTAAAAAGATACTTATAAAATATACATCACTGGTAATCACATTTCCTTCTGTGAAAAGTATATCCTTGTCTGTGGGTTCAATCCTCCCTCATTATGCTTATTAGATAATAGATTCTTTCATGTCCTTCTTCACCTAGCCCCTTTTCCTTTCTTTCTCTCTGCCTCTAATGCAATGTCCTCATTGAAATTAAACCTTATGCAGTAATAAACCTTTTCAAGAAATCATTGCTGAAATGTGTATGACATTTAAAAAAATTAAATTTATTGAGAAGAATAATCCAGTCACAAGAGGGAGAAAATTACATCTTTTTAAAGACCAACATCAATTTATATGGAAACCAATATTTTATTTACAGCATGGTATATTAAAATACTCTGTGAGCAACACAAATTGAATGCTCTGGGACTGATTGTTATTTTAAAAGACTGCAATTAGTTTACCCAATTAATTTTATTAGTATGAAGAATGATATTATTTGAAATGAGCAGATGGCTGAACTTCTAAAGCCCTAACAGAGAAATATTTTGTTTGGTCTATAAATGCAAAATTTTCTTTAATGTATCACTGCTTGATGCACGTCAGAAAAAGAAAAAAGTCAGGTAGAAACTGGGCAATTACACATGATCTTTGTAGAACTAGAAACAAAAGCAGAGAAGAATGAATAAAATAGGAAACTATCACTGGGCTTCAGGGAAAATACAAAAGCTTCAAGAGAAGAAGTTTTGTGGGTTTTTTTCTTTTTGAAGAAGATTCAACAACATTTTCAAATTCCTCTAACAGCTTTGAAACTGAATCATGGTGAAACAGTAACATTGTTTAACAAAAAATAATATGAAAGCCTTATCAGAGTAGGATTGAAAAGACCAAGTTGAGGAAAGAAAAACATAGGATAAAGATTTTAAATAGATGTGGTTGCAAAGCTAGAGGGTGATTGTGAGAGAGCTGTAGATGGAGAGAAGGGTAATGAAGAAATGTGATAAATGCTGTAGGGCAGTGCTACTCCTTTGAGTCCGATGTCACAGCCTTTTGGACTGGTGTAATTTTAGGCTAGTGCTGCGTTCATTGCATGTATAGGGCATCTTTAAGGCAGAATTTATGATTGTGTCAACAGAATTAACTCACTGATCTATTGTACTCTGGACTTTAAAAATGCAGGTTGTTGAAGGGGTTGCAGATTATTATAAAAAAACTAGAAAGAAAAATGAACAGAGGGAAATGTCACATGCAGAAATGGAGGGCTTTTCCTTGATATGAGTTAAAATGGTGGTCGTCGTGGGAACCCAGTGACGAGGAAATATATAAAGAATGAAGACAAGAAGTAAGCAAACTAATATACCTAAGAATAAATAACAAAAAGCCTTCAAAAAAATCCTGCTGGGAGGGCTGGACTTTCAAGTAACCCTGCCTTGTTTTAGACATTTATGACAGAGGCCAGGCTTCATTTATGTGCAGTGCAGAAATTTTAAAGGTGAGGTTTTCAGCAAAGGGCCTGAAGAATTAATGCTTAAGACCTATTACTAAATAAGAAATCATTGATCTGTTTTGTTTTTGTGGGTTATTTTTAATGAAGCACTTCTGCCAGAAGCAATATATGTCTCTAAGCTTTCTGCTTGTTGTTTTTCAGAACATGAGCATTTAGAAGTGGTTGGGCAGACTCTGGTCCATATATTTTCTTCTTGCTTGCTTGCTTCTCTCACATAATATTCATCTGGGAACTTTCAAAGGGAGATACTGAGCACAGTATGCCTATAGGAACGGGAAAATACTTAAGTAATTGAGTCGTCATACTAGAGCTGATAATCAACTTAAAATTACTGTAATAACTTAATATAAAGATCTGTGGCTGTTTGCAGCTTCATTAGTTTGTGAAATATAACAATGCACAGCTTAAAATGGTCTCAGATGGGTCTGATAGTTTGAGAAACAAATTGGAGCAACAGAAACCTTTGCGCTGCTCTGATTTAGGAGGGCTAAGAAAAAAGTACCTGAAACCATTAAGTTCTTTATTATTCTACTTTCGACTTCTATTGGTCTCTACATTTTTATTCAATTAAGTATCAGCTAACGATTCTGTCAATGGGCTTACAGCAATGATTCATGTAGTCTCCTTCACCAAAATAAATGAGTTTATTTTAAAAGATGAAGTGTTTAAGGTGATTTTTACAGTAGTTAATACACGTGTGTGTCTGTGTTGGTGTGTTTATGTGTATATATAGCTAGTTACAGACTTGGTAGAGTGATAGAGGACCTTCCAGGTAATTAACTTGCTGCAGAATTCCTTTAAGTATGCAAGCAGGAGAAGGGAGATTCCCTCCAACATTTCTAAGAGGGTTTTTACAAGGCAAAGTTAAGTGCGTCGGAGAGACTGGTATTCTCAATGTTAATTTAAGGAAGACATAGAGAGAGACTTCCTGATTGAAACAACCATCGATTATCTTAGACACACAGAGAGGGTTGACACACGTGTTAAGACTGTAGCTTCATTTTTACAATGTGATTGAGCATAGGTTGTGTTTAGTACATGGATATAAGGTGACCACCCAAGATGGTGCAAATATTAAAAACAGTCCTTTGGGGCAGGGGTGGGGTGTGTGATGTGGGTGGGAAACATGATGGGGGAACAAGGAGATGCATACAGCTGAGTTTGAAGGGTTTTTCTCCTTTCCAAGGTCATGATCTGCCAGTTTGGGTTCTGTAATGCAGTTAGTCATGGGTCAAGAGCCACCAGGTTGTTTCTGTGTAATTGCAGGAGTTAACAACTAAAGCTCACCTGAGAGGTCTTCTGATAGCTTGCTAACATTGTGACATAGCAGAGGAACACCTGCTCTGGACAGCTGCTTCTTTTTCCTGGTGCTGTGGAGGAGTGTGTGCTTAGACCTTGTCCATCACGAAAGAATAGTCTTGCTGGTGTCTGCTGTGTTACAGGACCATGTGCTTGGACACAGATGTTTGTGCTTCTGTTAAGGCTGGACAAAGGAGCTGCTGTTTACTTTTTGGCAATTTGCTAGCTCAGGTGAGTTCAGACTAATGTATTCTTGTGCACTTAGCATGTAATCATCTTTCTGATTCAGGCTCTGGTGAGGGTGGCCATTAGTGAGTCATCTTCCTGCCTGGCCAAATCTTTCACTAATGGGAAATCTTTTAACAGTAAAAAGTTTCCAGGCAGAATCTGGGCAGGGCCCCGAGACTGTTATTTTTATGTGTTGCTATTTGAGACCAGACACATAATTGCTGAGAGCCTCATGGAAAGTACCAGGGCCACTGAATGATCATTAACAGCAGAGTTTGGAATGAATTCAGCATTTCCCAGCTGGCCGTAGTCAAGAAATGGAATTATTAGAGCAACTTACTTAAGCAAAAATAGCAATTTGTCTTTGCTTTTTGTGTATATGTAAAATAGTTGCATGAATATGTTGGCCATAGCAAGAAACACAAGTTCTACTCTTAATTATAGTGTATCTGAGTCTGTGGTTCATGCTAAAAGGACAAAAAAGCTTCAATAGGAAGCCCTGTACTCATGATCAACGATGGATATTTACTGGAATGTTTAACTGCATCACCTGTGCCAGTATTTGAATTATTTGAGTTTCTAGTATAGTGTAATAGAATTTGACACTGGTAGGTCTGTAGAAATTTTAAATACATAAATACATATGCATGAAAACCTGTTCAAGTGATTTTTCTATTCACTGCAATGTGCTTTGGGTGATCAATCATTAATAATAGTAACAGTAACAACAGAAGAGGTTATGCCCTTTTTGGATTTCTCGGATTGCAGTAGTACCTGTGGGATTTTCCCATGCACCTTTGAAATGGGTATCAAAATTCCTGTTGACTTTGGAGCCTACACTGTTAGTATTTATACCATGCTAGCTGCTTCTGGGCATCAGATAATACCTGTGCTGGGCCTGGAGTAATCAGCTCTGACTTCCTTTGGGTTTGGACAATGCCCCATCTTTGAAACTGTTGGTTAATCCCAATGGCTGAATGTCACAAAAACAGGAAAGATTTATTTGGGCAAGTACAAGATGGATTTGACCTCTAGGCTCATGCCCCTGAAATTGCTTTTTAACAGAACCTGTGTTGCATGTGTGGTCAGCTTGACAGCTGGGCCAGAGGTGGAGGACCACCAGTCCTCCATCTCCATCACTTCTGTTCAGAGTGCCTTCTAGTAGGTCAGTAAATCTTTAGCAGGCATCATCTGTGCTTGTTTATACATGGCTGAGATTTCATATTCTCTGGTACATGCTCCTTCACCCTCAGTCTTTCAAAGATACAAAGGTTTTGTGTGACTCAGAATAGTGCTGCAGAGCCCAGACTGTATTTCAATATATGCTGTAGTCCCTGCTGTAGAGATTGGTAAAGATGTTGGATGAAAAATCAGGCAAAATAAAGTGGAAGGGAAAGGAATCAGTGGTAATTAATATGGGGGAAGAAAATTATATGAACTATGTGTTGTATAAAGCTAATTGAGATTAAGTACTTGCATCTGTATTCACTATCTTTCTTGTATGAGAAGATACTCAATATTCAGTATATTGGATGTGAAAATTCATGGCATGTATGTTTTCTGTACAGCAGAATAATATGATATCTTGAGCTGTTTGCAAAAGATGGGATGAAATAAAAGGTGATTAATTGTCAGCTCAAATTTGGCCTCATATTTTAACGTAATGTCCTGATTTGCATACATAGAAGTTCTGAAACTTGACCACTTTCCTAGGTAACAAAATCAGCATTGCATCTGGGCCTTTTCTATTTTTTTCTTCTACTTTTTTGTAAGACGAAATTTGACTACTTTCACCTTTATAAGTTAGAACAGCTTGTTGTTGTGGGTATTTTCCTTCCCATCAGGATTTGATCAAAGTCCTTGAAACTGATGCCTTCACTGAAGAGTCAGCTAAACTGTGTGGTGACTGTTGTGTTTGCACACAGCTGCTGGCAATGTGGGTGTGTAAGACAGGTTCCTTCAGTAAATAGCAGAAGTTTTGATATCATAGGAATAATTGAAACACGGGGGACAACTGACATGACTGGAGGACCACAATGGATGGCTCTAAGCTGTTGTGCAAAGACAGGCAGGGAAAAAGAAGAGGAGAAGTTGTTCTGCTCTTTGTTAAAGGAGAATCTTGACTGTATGGAAGGAAACTATGATAATTCCAGCCCTATGGAATGCCTCTGGGTCAAGATCAGAGGGATTTGATCCAAGGGAAATCTTACAGTGGGCATCTGCCACTGACTTCCCAACCAAGACAATAAAATCAACAAAGCAATATTTGGGTCACTTAAGCAAGTTTTGGGTCAAGAGAACCTGGTTCTTAGGGATGACTGTATCTACCCAGACATTTTGGAAGAACAATGCAGCAGCTCACACATCATCCATCAAGTTTCTGGAATGCTTAGAAGACTGTTTTGTCACACAAATGTTAGATGTGCCAACCAGGAATGAGGCACTGCTGGAGTTGTTACTCACAAACTAAGAAAAACTGCTTTGCAACATGTCAGTTAATGATAGCCTTGGCTTCAGTGACCACAACATTGTGGAGTTTGGGATCCTGCTGAGCATGCTGAAGGCTACTGCTAAGGAAAAGATTTTAAATTTTTAGAAGTGGAAACTGAGCTTGCTCTGATCTCAGCTGGGAGATAGTCCGCTGGAAGCTTCCATGTAGGATAAACAGCTAGTGAGTGCTGGGAGTTTTTCGATAATACTCCCCTGGAAGCTCAAAAACATTTCATCCCCTTTAAATGTAGGGAAGTAGGTGGAGAAAGAGATCCCCCTGGCTTCACTGTGAGTGTGGGGATCCCCCTGGCTTCACTGGCTTCACGTCTGAGTGTGCTCAAAACCAAGGCAAGTGTACCAGAGATGGAAAAGCAGACAGTACCCCCTGAGAACTACAAGGGCATTCCCAGGGCATGCAGAGATGCAGTTGGAAAACCAAAAGCTCAGTTCAAATGGAAATTGGCCAGAGATGTCAAAAACCACAATAAAGATTAATAAATATAATAAATAAAGGTATGTAAACATCAAGCAGAAAAGAGGAGGGAAATACTGGTGTGCTGTTAAACAGTGGAGGGGAATCAGTCACTGAAAAGGCAAAGGTTCTCAGCTCTTTCTCCAGCTCTGTGTTTACCAGCACTGTTGGGCCCCTGTGGTGTTTTTTAAGGGCACACACGGACTTCACGATGGTATGGCAAAGACACTTTATTGCAAAAATCCAGAGTTCTTAAACTGATAGTTTGTTATGAGTTTACATACTTCTGAGGCACAACAAAAGTGCTCAACCAACCACCACAGACCAGGATAGGAGCAGCATCAGGTGTAACCAGCCACGAGCCCCACGGTGTAAGCACTTATTGGTGCTAATAATTGTTTTACAGTTATGTAACTTGTTTTTCACCTCTAGTTTAGCTGAGTCATTCCCAGAATGCTTTTCTAGTTAGCCAAATAACAGAAGTGAGCAAGGATTTTACAAGGTCAGCAAGGCCCTCACTTTGCAAGGCCTTTCTGCTCTGCAACAGGCACCAGGCCTTGGGAACAAAATGCCAGGCTGATGGAAACATGGACCCACTGTCAGTGAAGGAACAGTCTGTATGGGATCTGTTACAGGGCCTTGGCACCCAGAGATCAATGAGCCCTGACATTGTCCTGCTGAGGGTGTTAAGAGAGCTGTCTGACAGCCCTGGGAGGCTGCTCTCCCTAATCTCTGAGTGGTTGTGGATATTGCGAGATGTCCCAGAAGACTGGAAGAAGGCTAATATTACCCCCATCTGCAAGAAGGGATTAAAGAAGGATTCAGGAAATTTTAGGCACATCAGTCTTACTTCAGTCCCTGTGAAAATTACAGAACACATTCTCCTGGGGGCCATCACAAGTCAGATGATGCACATCATGGGGAAGAGCCAGCATTGATTCACCAAGGGGAAATCGTGCTTGACAAACCTGATCTCCCTCTATGACAAAGTAACTTGGTTGATGTGGGGTGAGGGGGGGATATTGTCTACCTGGATTTCTCCAAGACTTTTGATACAGCTTCCCAAAGCCGTGTACTGGAGAAGCCGATGGGTTAAGGGTCTGGAAAAGTGGTCTGTGTGGTGAGTGGGAAGCTGTCTGACAGACAACACCCAGGTGAATAGCTCTTCAGACTGGTGACCTATCAGAAATAGGGTCCCACAGGGATCTATATTGGGCCCAACACTGTTTAATATCTTCCAAAGTGAGCTGTAAGATGGGATCAAGTGTAGCCTGGCAAAGTTTGCTGATGGTAGCAGGCTGAGTGGGAAAGCAGAAACTTCAGAAAGGAGAGCCACCCTGCAGGCAGACCTGGATAGGCTGACAGAGTGGGCTAACCAGAACCTTGTGAAGTTTGACAAGTACATGTGGTCTTGTGCCTGGGAAAACAAAATCCAGGAGCACAGGAATCTACTCTGCTGAGTAGCTGTGGAAAGGGTGGTCTGGATGGACGATGAACTCAATATGAGTGGAGAGTGTGTTGCTGTGGCAAAGAAAGCCAACAGAATGCTGGGTGGTATCAACAAGGGCATCACCAGCTGATAAAGAAGTCATTATTGTGCCACTCCACTCAGCTTGTCATGTCTTGAATACTGTGTTCAGTTTCAAACCCTGCCATTAAAAGTTGTGGACAGGCTGGAGATTGTCCAGAGAAGGGACACGGAGATGGTCAAAGGACTAGGACGTTTGCCATATGAGGCAAGGCTGAAAGAGCTTGATTTGTTCAGCCTTGAGAAAGGGCGACTTAGGGGAGATGCATGGGGACCACCATGTTCCACTATTTCAAGGATGGCTAGTAAGAAGATGGAGACTTCCTTCTTACAAGGAGTAAGATGGAAAAGATGAGGTGTAATGCATAAAATTTACTCTTAGGGAGATTAAAATTGGACACCAGAGGAAAATTTTTCGTAGTTAGAGCAATCAGCCATTGGAATAACCTCCCCAGAGAGGTCGGGGATTCCCCAGCATTGGTATTCAGGTGGACAGGGTGCTGGCCCATTCTGTGATTCAATGTAACATGTCTTTAGTGCAGCTGTGAAGAGGCATGTGATGTGTTTGCCCCTTTTTTCTTTTTATTATGTGGGTGACAATCATTAAATTGTTCTAACATGGCTTGCAGCCTCTAATAGAAGATACAGTTTCACGTCAGGATTTGCTTTATGAGGAACACTACAAGGAGTAATGGTTTGGAAACCTAAGCCTGGAAAGAGCCAGAGGCGTTTTGTGAATGGCTCCCACTGCAGTGCACAAGCTGCTGCAAAGGGAGACTGTTGCAGAGGCTGAATTAGTTTAATTTGAAATTGGGCTGAGGAGGAATCATAATATCGAGTATGATTCAGAAAATCAGTGTACAAAAGAAAAAGATATCATACAAGTGAAAACAATAGCAAAAAAAAAACCCTAAACCCTTTCCTCTTACATTTTCAACTGAGGGATAGTTTCAGTGTGTGACACTAAAGAAGATGCAATTCCAGGTCAGGACTGTACAGACAGGTATAACTGAACCCGATTGCAGAGTAGCAAATCTATCACAGGAGGCCTCTTTCATCTTTACATCAGTACATTGTAATGAAAACCAAACATCTGGACTTAGGATGCCCAAGACCTAGGAGGTGATTTTAGCCTTTATCTCACCTCTGAGAGAGCAGTTCTCTTTTCCCTGAGTGTTGAAAATTTTGCACTGCTCAGTCTTACTCCCTATCAGTTCTTAGGAAAAAGCTCCTCTCTGCTTTTTCTTGTGTGTCTTGTCTTTCCTTGACATTGCTTAGATCCTGAAGTATTTCTGAAGATCCAGTTCCTGTTCAACTGAGAACTTTTGAAGTAAGCATATGTATATTTAGAATTTAGTGATGCTTCTTTGAAGAACTGTTCTCATGCTCTTTGAAAAGCTCTAATGAGTTTCCTTAGTTTGATTTAGAAACATAAAACAGCTCAGTGTTATTGTAAAGACTCCAGGTATGTTTCATAATACATCTTATGGAGATGTCTGATGCTGAAAAAGAAAAAAAGAGCAAGTCTGGGTTTACTTCTGGTTTTTTTTTTTGTAAGTGAACTGGCAGACAAAGGAACAAAAACTGGAGCTACAGTTTACCATTTAGTTTGGTGGGGTTTAAAGATCTCTGTCACTAACCAGATGCACTGCAGATCTTAGTCTTGGTATAGGAAATCATATTTAATTAAACATGAGAATGACTCAGCACTTTATTAAAAATGGGATGTATGGCTCAGTTAATGCAACGAAATAAAATAACTTTCAGAAATTACCTTGGGGGCAGGAATCTTGTCTCTGATGTTTTTTCTCAGACAAAAGTTAAAGGCTTGGAATTGATCACAAAGGCACAGACACCATAAAGAAAACCTAGCTGCCTTTCATCAAGAGTTCCTAGGTATATGTGCTAGAAAATCTTTGCTGTGCTGTCCTTACCTTCCCGTTGCACTGTGCATGAGGTCTCTGGAGACAGTAAAAGTCCTTCACACATGCCAGTGGCAACAAGGTCAACATGCCAGAATTGGGTACTGTGGTGCAAATCAGCTAGCATTCTATTAACAACACTGTTTTGTTATTTTCTTGAAAAACTAACCATGCATTTCTCAGATAACGCCTTTAGGAACTTGGCATCGTTTAGTGGAGTGCCTGTCTTGGTGTTTGCATGTGACTGGATGTACTTTGGAATAAACTAAGAACTGAATGAGAAAATAAAACCGATTGAGCTCCTGTGTAGTTCCTCTGTAGGCAAATCAGTTGCAAAATGCTATACCAAACACATTTTTAGCATGAGTATTTGTCCTTTCACTACGGCCTTGCTTCTTCTGTTTTCAACAACCTCTCCTCCATCTTCATCTGATAGCTGTATTAGCAGAAAATATTGACTGTAATTACAGAAATACTTCTGGCTGACATTGATCATGAAAATATTCATCAGTTTATTTCAAAATCACATGGAATTCTTGCTAAATATCAACTCTGGTTTTTTGAGTATCTCATCTGAAAGTCTCCATGGTCTGAGAATTTGTTGAAAACTATGTATTTTCCATATATCCATTCCTGTCAAATGTTTTCTTTTGGAAATAGAAGAGTGGTAGCTTTTCATGCTTTGTGGTCGCATTTGCACAAGTTAGGGTTCTTTTTTTTCCCCCTTTTCTCTAGATGGGAAGGATACCTACAGCTAGGCAAATTAGGGGTAAATTTGTAGTTTGCTAGTTAACCCGTTCTTGTGCTCATTGTAGATGCTCTTAGTTGTTTATTTCCCTGCAGAGATACTTTTCAAGTCCAGTTAGAATCCTTAGAAGGAAAAAGGAGTTATGATGAGAGAATGTGATACACACTAATGTAGGAGAGAATGTGATACACACTAATGTCCCTACTATATACACCTATTTATATACAAAGTTGCCCTATGTGGTAAAACCTCCAAAGTATTACCTACATTATATATTCATGGTTTTTTTATCTGAGGAGTAACACTTGAGAATATTTGCATCATCAGTGAATTGTCGAGTTCTGTTTTAGTGTTTTCTACTTGAGTTTTGTTTCTTTGATAAGTTGTTAAACTTGTTTTTTTGCTCTGGAGAAACTATTCAGGGAAGGCATAAGCTATGTTGATGTCATCTCTTCAAAGGTAAATTTCTGCCTTCCGAGGTAATATATTGAGAGAATTAAAAGTTATTTCAGAATTTAAGAAAACATATATTTTTAAATATTCCTTCCTCCAGGTGGATTTGGAGGCATTTGCCTTCATTAGTTTCAATATTAAGCTTACAGGAGATTTCCTGATTTCCTTCACTTTTCTCCCAGGAGTGCTCAGCATCTCCAACTCCGAGGTGATGGGCAGTTAGTACATTTATATATTGAATCATGTGAGTTATCTAATAACACAAGGGTCTGACCCTTTATAGTTTTTCTCTACTGAAAACCACCCAGCAGGATTTTGAGATCATTCTCTCAGTGCCTAAATAAGATCTGTAACTCTTCATGGTTACATCTGTACTCGTATGCATTCTCAGACCTATTTGTGAGCAACTGTGATTGCTTTAGGGCAAGGAAAATGCTCTATGCTCTGCGTGGGAAAGACATGAAGTGTGTAAGTGTGTTCCCAGTTAAGCAGACATTTGCCAGTTCTAGCTGGTGACTCAGGTGTGTAACATCTGCAAAGTTGCTGTTCACTCAGTATCTCTGTCCAAAAATTAGTTATGGGCCTGCAAAAATGTCTCACTCCTAGCTTTGTGAAGTAAGTTTCCCATGATCATTCCTAAAAAAGGTAACAAAGTGGAATAGCACCTTTTAAATTGCTTGGTGGTTTTGAGCCAGTAGAGTGTTTGTGGCAGTAAAAATATCTATCTCTCATTTGGGAACAGGGACATTTAGGATTGTCAGTTTTGTCTTCTGTCTTAAAATTCTTGAGTTGAGTAATGGTGGAGGAAAAGAAAAGCCATGCAAAAGAAAAGAAGCCATTAAAGGAAAAACAAGACATGTTTCCAATAAAACAAATAAACCTGCTTAACTTAAATAATTAGCCAAATGCCATAGGGAGTAGCTGCTAGTGAACTGTACAGTTTATTCAGTTATAAATACTCTGAAGGGGTTTGTCCTGAGTGTTTTGTTCATCTAGAGAGAGATATGTCACAGGGACCAAAAGAATCTCAAAATTTAGAAACCTGAAGCAGTATCTGTGAGTTTACCTTTGCAGGTAGCTAACTTGGAAGCAAGAGGAGATACATGCAAGTAAATGGTGTGTTTTATAATGAGGGAGTTACTGAGGGAAAATAATTGACTTGTTGGGCATCAGCTAACACCTGAGAGATGCTGCAAACCTAGATACATCACAGATTCAAAAAAATACTAACTTGCATATGTTTTATCAATGTAATTGTTACTGAGTGCTTTGATAAGGGTGGTGCTGAGGCAGTCCTGAAGAAGAGCAAGGAGAAAGTGACAGAAAGTGGCGAAGATGAATGATAAGAGAGATGGAGATAAGACTGAGGGGAGAGGAGCATTCAGCCTAAGTAGGAGCAAAAGCATGGGGCCCTGGCAGAAAGGGAAAACTGGCTCTGTAGAATTCACTATGGAGCAGAGGTAGGGGTGTGTAGAAACACAGGATGATGTTGAACAGCAATGAGGGAAACTGGAAGCCACAGAGCTGAATTTGCGGTGTTAATCTTATAATCATTTAGGTTGGAAAAGACCCTTTAGATCACTTAACCCAACTATTAACCCAGTGCTGCCAAGCCCAGCACTAAACTGTGTCCCCAAGTGCCATATCTATGCATCTTCTAAATACATCCAGGGATGGTAACCCCGCCACTTCCCTGGGCAGCCTGTTAAAGCCTTTCAAGTGAAGATATTTTTCCTAATATCCAATCTAAGCCTTCCCTGGGGCAACTTGAAGCCATTTCCTGTCATCCTATCTCTGGTTACCAGGAAGACAAGATCAGCCCCACCTCACTCCAACGTCTGTTCAGATATTTGCAGAAAAATAAGGTCTCCCCTCAGCCTCCCTAGCCATAATTATTTAGAATGTGTTTAAACTGTCTCCTGGAGGATATTTTGCTCTCTATTTTAGTGTTGTTGTTATTATTGAAACTTCTGAAGCATGACAGGGGGAGGGGGGAGAGGTGGCAGGAAAAATTAGGCCATTTAGATACAGAGCATGCTGGCATGCTGACCTCAGGGTACCACACAGCAGGACACTATGTAAAGGGGAAAACTGTCTTTTTGCTTCTACAAAGAGAATGTTCAGGGGAAAGAGGAGGGAGGTATTATCTTCACAGAGAGGTCAAAACCTGCTCTGTTGGTATGGTGTCTGGATAAGGCTCTAAGCAGGCTTGATCACAGCAGGAGGAGGCACATCAGTGTTTTCTTCATATTATGGTCAGAGCAGATTGCCCTGAATTATTCTACCCCGATGATGTACATATCCAGGCTTGCAGCATTCCTGCTGCCATCCCCTTTGTATGCAAACCTAGGCTAGCAGCTCTCCAATGTCATTATCTGTCAAATGTGATGATGCAGCAGAGGTTTTCTGTTGCATACAAGCACCCAAAAAGTAGGAATTCTCTATTTGTAGTGTCTGATGGGCTGCTTGGAAAAATTCAGGTGTGCAGATCCCTGGGGCAACGATCTCACTGGAGTGATCTCACTGTAATTTCAGATTACTCTGTAGAGTGATCTCTCTAGGCTCACTGTAATTTCAGGTATATGGAGCTCCTTTCCTGATGGTTTCCAGTGAATTGCAATATTTTGGATGCAATTCCTGGCTGTTAGAAGCTATGGCCAGCTTGTCACCAAACCATAGGCCAGCTTTTTCTCCTGGCATTGACACCACTGGAGCTTGTAGCATGGTTCCAAGCGCCAGGCTCTGTGAAACTGCATGTTATCCCTCTCCATATGGAGTTACCATGTTACAGACTTCTAGCAATGTGGTGTCACTCCTCAGATGCTTTGATTGACAGTGGTGCTCTTGGACAAAGAAGTTGTGAAATATGTAAAAGAGAAAGGAGTAATTATTAACATAGGGTGATAGTTTGAGAAATGTCCCACCTGTGGGACTGGCCGTCTCTTTTCAACCGTGAGCCTTTAAACTGTGAACCAGTTTGTAAGTTGGTATTTTGGATCCTGAAGCCTTCACAGACATTTTGAAAGAGCTTCTCTGAATAGGGTAAGATATCATTACCCTGTCTGTATTAGATGAGTGAACTTTTTTCACGTTGAAGACCAATCTCTGTCCATCACAGGTGCTGTATTAGGTCAGTTGCCCTTGACCTTCTAAACAGCACTGTGATCAGATCTCTTGATAAGTGTCCAGGTAGAAAAATTAACAAAATACTGTATAGGAAATCACTTGTGACTGCTTTTCTTGGTTAAACTACCAGTGGATTAATTTCCCTGCCTTGCCCTTCTGGAGTAGATGAGAACAGTCCTAATCAAAGCTTTTGTCAGATCAGCATCAATAAATTGTATTTCCTTCTTCCCCACCAAGAATAGCAGCATTGTTCTCCTTTCTGCAGAGTCATTAAACAGAAAGGAATTTTCATCCTTCTCTTGACTATGAAAAAGAGAGGTAGAAGAGACCCAGATGCTCTGCAATAGCTGCAGAAGCTGGACACCAAGTATATGTTTAAGTAATCAGCAGAGAACTAATTTATCCTTCTTAAATGGAGGCCTATATGCTTATTTATTTCAGCCATACTGTAAAATCTCCTGGTTTTCATGCTTTGTGTTGGGGACTAAAGAAGACTGGAGTGAATAAATGTGTTTGGCAATATTAAGCCTTTTATTGTAGGAGCAGGAAAGCATTTGTGATTGCTGAAGCTGTCAGGATTTACTGCAACAAACCAAAACATTGAGGTAGAATGATCTGTGACCTAAAGATTGTGTAGATCTCTTATCAGCTAATACAGATGCTCTTTGCAGGTTTAGGGTCAGCATATTTAGATGTTACTGTATTAGAATGCTGCTGAGTCACACAGAGGCATTATTTCCTTCCTTGTTAAATCTTCTGCCAGCCACTGATGGCTTGAAATTATATATGAAAACTGAAGGACAAGGCTTAGATAAGTACATTTCCTGGAAATGGCATACATTCTTTATATTTTTTCAGTAATGTGAAAAATTTCTTTACTAGGTGGATTGTTGTACTTGTCAGAAAATGTACTGCATCTTCACTTCGTAAAAGGATGCATGTTATTCAGAGATACTGGGTGTACTTTTGGAAAGTAAGTATTCTAGAAAAGTAAGAATATGTGGATTTTGAAGAAAAGAGAGATTGTTTCAAGAAATACTTCAATATGAACAGAAACATTTTGTGAACTTGTGGCTATAAGTGCTACTGAGAATTGCCTCTCATCAAAGGTATTCACACTTCAGGATTACAGAATGCTGAATAATAGGAAAAATTTAAACATGTTTTTGCAAGACAAGATCTTTGGAAGGGCAAAAATGTCTTGATGTTTACTTGTTCATTAGTGTATCTCTCATAACCAATGTAACTGCTAATTGCCTGTAATTTTGAAAGCATGAAGAGAATTTTGCAGTATGTTTCAATCAGTTATGTTTCTATTCCATGTGTCAATAACATCTGTACATTCATAATGTATGCTAATCCAGGTGTGTGAGGACAAAGTTGGTCTTTGTAGTTATAAGCATCTTGGAATTTATTAACTGACATGATTGTCATAAAGCACTATTTGACTGGAATTTATTAAACCATTAACAAATATTTAATACCTCAGAGGGGACTGTCAAAGGTGACTGCTGTTATCTAATCATGTCTAGACTACTTGTCAGGCTAGCAGAGGAACTGGCAAGTCTGCTATTTTTAGTTAGGATTAAAATAAGTGACTTGAACTAGAAAGTGAAGTTTGGGATATCTAAAAATACCGGGTAATAAGCATATGTTTTATCTTTGAATATGATCTCTTTTTATCATACTTAGAATTTATTGGAGTTGTGAGAGTTTAGTACTCACTTTGATTTAATGAGATGTGCTAGGAGAGTGATGGTGTATTGCCATTGTGCAGTGCTGAATATTTCAACTATTTGTATATATTTATTGGTAGTTCTTTGAATGTGTTTTTGGTGTCCTTTTCTGAGTGGCTATGGTCAAGTCCCAAAGTTTGCTGAACTCATTATGAAAATGTCACCTTTGATCCTGGTGACCTTTGGATCATGTTGTAAGCCTTTCATATTTTCTTGTAATTTCACTCTTCTTTCTTGAGGTGCTCTGGGATCTTAAATGTCTTTGCTGGAGATGTCCTTGGACTCTTACCCTTTGCTTTGAAAAAGTGTTTGTGCATCAGGGTGCTATGTGACTCTAAGAGATATTAACTAAGTAGCAAGATTAGTTACTAAGGTAGTTGGTCTCAGTGAGGAATGGTGTAAACATCTGTTGTCTATATGAAAATGATTTTTTTTCATTATATTGAAAAAAATATTAAAAATAACTGATGATTTCTGACACTGAAGAAAATCAGAATGCTCAAACTTCAATTATGAAATGAAAAAGAATTTGTGGAAATAAGACATTCTTTAAGCAAACAGCAGTAATACTCCTAATTAGTTTTCATGTCAGGTTTACTACTTTGAATGTGAGGAAAAGTTGAATACCAATCTATACCTAGCAAGACAGCTTGTTCACTGAAATTCTGTGCTAATTAGCACACAATCTACAATGGAGAGATTATGTGTTCACTGCGTATTTTTCTACCAGAAAGTATATTTCTGTCGCAGTACAATCCAACTGAATTCCACTGTTACACAGGACTTCAGGGAACACAGGATGGGGTTGTTAGATTTGTGTTAGGTTTAGCCCTATGTTTTGTCTATAAGTCTGTACACTGGATTTCCAGTTATGTTTTTGTGTCCACTGATAACAGCAGCAATTTCTACATCATACTACAGCTTCAAGTGGGTTAGGATGTGATTACCTAAGAGGTATGGCTTTTGCACAGCCATTTTTCTGCAGCTGTTAGTGGCAAATTTGACTAAGATTGCATATGGGAAATAGGAGTCAGAAAAGTGTCAGCTTCCTGCAGCTTCTGCCTTCCCACTTGGTTTGCAATACCAGCATTTGCAGCACCTGCATTCTTACCACCTATTATTTAACCCTCATATTTCTTGTGGCATGCAGATTTCTGATAGACATCTGGAGTGATTGATCTAGTGCCTAATAAAAATAAGAGCGCTACAAACTGGTAAGACAACCCTGCAGCCCATTTCTGCCTTCAGTTTGAAGAATGTAGTGCATGTTTTTTCTTGATATTTCTAAGAGTGCATGTGTAATTGTTCTGTGAATCCAAGGAGTAAGGTCCAAAACTCTGGATGAAAAGAGAGTTTTTAAAACATCAATAAGAATTCAGTATCTTCCAAGCTTTGGTAGCATTTACCAAGTTCTGCTTAGCCTTCTTTAATACTTTGAGACACACCTAGTTCTGTATTATTCATTGATTGACACTGCACACCTTCCCACTCAAGGAGTGATGAACTTGTTCCCATGCATTTGCCTGCTCTATAGAATTCTACTGAAGTTAAACAGTGTGTTCAGATAAGAGGTGCACTTAGGAGCTGCGAAACATAGACTTGGGCTGCTTGTTTCCAAGCCTGGCATCTGTGTGATTGGCTCTGTCGTCCTCTCCGACCCCTGGTGCAGCCCTGCTGCTCAGAGCTGCAGCAGCTGTGGAACTGTCCACAGGGGCTAGCGAAGGTTAGATGGCTGCTGGGTCATTATGCAGATGCGACTGTCAGGAGTTTAGCTCCCTGTTTGATGTCTGGGAACATTCAGCAAAGCAGCAGTCTGTTTTTGGTTTTTTTTTCACAATCTCTCTGCAGACCACACACTTGTAATTCTTTTAAAACACTGCCTATAGGTGTTTTCTTGGAACATAAAAACCAGCTCTCATACCCTGCTGCCTGAGCCAGTATGTCCTGCTGGTGCTGTTACTTACACTTCATATCTGTGGGTCAGTGACATATGAGGCATTATACTTCAGAACTATTGGGTGTTAGTTAAAGACAGGAAAAAAGCTTGTTTTTTTTCTTACAGATAAAACCATTACATTTATTTTCTTATTCTTGGGACAAATTAATCCAAGCCAGTAAGATGGTATTTCATATTATTAACAGAACTAGGTTTGCACCAAACCTCAGAGCATAGTAGTCCATAACCAGATGGAACTTTGCTTGTCTCTCTCCTTGGCACTTTTACAGCAGTGTCTGCAACCCCTAACCAGCTGTCACCTGGGCTTGCACATCAAGATTTGATTCCCTTCTGCTCTGAGACCAATGGGTGTCAAGTGCTACTCTCTGCTGAGCCCTGCAGTTCATACTCTTCTTCCATTAATATCTGGAGTCTTCTGTGGCAGGAGAAGATGTTTTTGAGACAAAATTCCTGCAAAATAGCAGTGGAGTGCAGTGCAACTCAGGCTGAAGTCTCAATGGTACAGTCCCTGCCATCTGGGATTTTAAATTCAGGAATATTAGGAGATGAATTGAGGTGTTCCTTAATGAAATATTTGAGAAGCTTCCGGCAAAATTAGAGTAATGTAATGATCTGAGATCAGGATAGCTCAGGTGGTGTGATGTTTTGCAATGATTGATCTGTTGGGTACTGACAGCCAGCTCTGGTAGTTACCCCTCATGCCTCAGCGTCAGTTTCCTTTGGCAGCAGGTGATGGTGAGGAATGAGTATTACCTGGTGTCGGCTGCTTCCTTGGGTTGAGTTCTTTACGAGTAACTTCAGCCAGCTATTGATACCCCTTCAATGAGCTACACCTCACTTAGAGTCAGACTCACTGCTGTGTATTTACACTGCAGTAAATTACAGGGTGATGGATGAGCTATTTGATCTGACACACAACCAGTTAGCTTCCTTACCAGTAGTGGTGTTGTCTGTATTGGCTCCAGAAGCTGCTGTAGCCTGAAATGTTGCTGACTACAGGAGCAGACGGATCAAAAAGCCTGCTGTGCAGGGCAGAGCCACTGCAGGAGGGAAACCCACAGGAGTTGCTCTGTGTTTACTGAGACATGAGTGTTCACAGAAGTGGTGATTGTGCTGCTCCTCATCAAAAAGTTTCTGTTTAAAAGTAAAACAACAATAAAATTTGGCACGCTGTCAGAACCTGATTTCATGATGGCAATATTACAATAATGTTGACTTTTAATTAAATGAAGTTGACATATTTTAAGTCTGCAGATTAACCATCTGTTGCAGCATTAATGAATATCCTTCATGGCATCAGATCAGGACCCATGTTTTGTTATGTTTTGCCTTTTTCTTTTTTTTAATTTCCCCAGATAGCTCTCTGCAACATATATTTGTTGATTAAAGCATGAAATATTGGCCAGAATCAATTTGGATTAGACATTTACCCGCTGCTGGGAAATGAACTTTGTGCCCAGGATTGATATTTCTGTAATACTTCTAGGTTAAAATGTTTCCAAGCAAGATTTTTTGTTAATTGTCTTTTGTTCTTCTCTGTGCCAAATGCATTCCTTTGAACTACTCCTTCTAATTCATGGCTTCTAAGAAAACCCTGTTAACATACTCATCTCTTGCATAGATAATCGAACTTGGAATATTTTCCAGGTTTCTTTGCAAAAATAGAATGTTTCAAATGACTATGTGAACTTAAGTAAAACATTTTCATGTGTATATTTTGTACATTGCATTCCTGTCTTCAGCACCAGATGTATGGTGCACAAAATAAATATTATTTTGTAAAAATGACTCCTGCAACCAGGAGCTGAAAAATACGCCTAGTTCCATAGTGACAAGGTAGCCGTAAAGATGACATTATGCTATAATTTGCAGCTGCATCTCCTTTTGCTTTAGGTGTTTATACAGCTTATTACTGACAAAAAATTTCTTTTTACAAAATGAATTAATTTTAGTGTAACTTAATCTTGATGAGCATTATTTGTCCTCTATCCCCCTTGTGTAGGGAATTGTTTGGATATTGAATGTGCTTCCTGCCTTATTTTCAGAATGTCATTTCTTCTGCAGATTTTCCCAGTTTTCATTATCTACTGAGATCCTTTTGTGAACACCAATTAAGATCTTTCTTTTTTTCAATGCTGGAGATCTAACACTCAATTTTGTTTCTTTTGAGAGGAGAGATTAAAATAATGGCAACAGCCAAACTGGGTTTTGTTGAGCATTTCACTTTTACTTGTGTTGATGGGGAGAGACAAGTGTTCTGTGAGCAGCAGGTGAAGCACAAGTGACTTCTTAGGTCAGACTGCTAATATTGGTCCCGTGAGGGAAGCACACCATGTCGAGGATGAGGGAAACAAACAAGTCTGGCACTTGATTTTGAAGGTAGTTTTTTTCCAGCCCCATGTTACAGATCTTGTGTTATCCTCAGAACAAATGGTTTGGTCAATTAGAGTTGTGTTGTTGGTTTTGGGTTATTTTCCTCCTAACTTTAAGGCAGCATGGTAGCTGACAGAAACATGTGGATAGCCTGATACACATAATGAATTCATATCTTCATGAAGGTTCTGCAGGTGTTTTGGGATCTCAGTAAGTAAGGCAAAGAAACTTGAGGCTGACTGAGTTTATTGCATAAAGAATGGAAGTATAAAAGGTGTTACCAATCTTATCTCCCTTCTGATATCAAGAGAAGTAGTGGGAAAAGTGATAGTAAGTGTAACTCCCTTCTAGTGCTGGGGACCTTGACTGTCTCAACATCAAAATAATCCCTTTAAGTTGATCATGCTGTGCAGATCCCATCCATTATGATGTTTGCCAGCATTGTGGTCTTTGGACATTTCATTGGAAGTTCTTGAAAGTAAACATATTCATCTTCTCTGCTGTCAGGTAGAGTAATGTTAGGTGTGCTGCTTAATCTAGAGGAAAGACAGGTTGTGTAGACTGTGTCATACACAACCTTAGTTCATACATGGACTAGATGGGAACTACATACTCCTTCTTGCATTACAAATCCATCAGCTAAGTTTGTTCAGCAGCCACTGAGAGCTGACTATTTCCCTGTATCTCCACAGGAACAAGTAAGAGGCAAGCAAGGCATATGCTCAGGTTATATAGCACTTGCTTCTGCTAGCATATGGGTCTCTCCGAGCAAGGCTTGTGGTTATACCCTCCCTAGGTTTTTCCTGAAATCAGTCTCCTCATGACAACATTTTCTGCAGGAGCTCACTACAAATTCCTGGCTGGTTTGTGAAATAGTCAGATACAGCCATGATGCCCTGGTGCAGCCATTTGTGTGACACTGTCTTTGCCAATGAAAATCTTGTCGTGTAGTTCAGGCATTCCCTTACTGCATGAAGAAGCTGAGAGATGAGCAGCTTTGTGATAGATGTCCTGCTTTAGCAAAGCCACCTCTGCAGCAAGGGTCACAGTCTGACTCGTAGGATGAGGGACAGGGAGAGGTAGAGCTCTGTTCTTGAACTCTCCTGGGAGAAGCCCTGATGTTCTGATAATTTAAAATCCTTAAAAGTCAAATGCTGTCTGAGTCTAGATAGATATCTGACAAAATAATGAGGAAGAAAAGACAACCATGTCCAGGGCTTTTAAAGTCAGCAGTGCCATTTAATGTTAATTTTCCATTTGAAAAAGCAGCCTTTGAAAATATCTTCTGTATATCTGCAGGGATATGGCATGGTATCTCCCATCAATTTGATAAATTAGAACATTTAATAATGTTCTACTGCAAACAGGACTCACTAGTTAGCTGCTGGTTTTATTCTAACGTTTGAAGAAAAAAAAAAAGCCCTCTTGAGTGTAAAAAAAACCCAAACTGTTAGAGGTTTGGGGTTTTTTTAAGAAGGGGAAAAAAGCTTTGCACTTTTGTTAGGATAAACATTGTTAGGGTTTGACATACACATTTTTCATGCCTAATAACTGATTGATATCATTCATCAGTATAATTTGAATCACTGTTATCCTAAAGGGAATTGCCTGATTAAAAATATTTATCTCTCAAGAAGATGAAAGAATGCCAATGTATAAAAATTAGCAAGTCAAATTTTCTAAATTCAATGCAAAACCAGAAAGTAAAAGGTTTTCTTTTCCTCTTGCAGCAGCAGAGTGTAAGGAGCTAGCCTCCCTCTCACTGTATTTTCCCTACACTGGAAGGAAGGAGCTTAGACTAGTTGGTGAGCGCTTCTAGTTCTTATGATGTTCCCAGTAAACAAGCTGTCAATACTGATCAATCCAAATGCCAGTTCAGCTGTGAAAGGGCTTGTGCCTCAGCTACCATTAACAACTTGAGATAGAAACTAAATTCATATTCTTCTCATAGGTTTTTCTTCTCATTTTTGCCACCTGCTCAGACACATTATGGCAATTCCTCTGGAAGCAAAGACTTCACCCTGTGTCTGTCTGTCACTCTCTCAAATCTCCTCCCTTTGGCTCTAAATATCAGTTCATTTAAATGGACTGCCAGCTGTATCAGAGAACTGGTCTGTAGCTGCTGTCTCTTTGGATGCAGTTTAACCCAGACTGGTGCTGTGTGGTTTGACAATCTGAAGCTGTGGAAAAGATCTGTGAAAATTAATTGGGCCTCCACCAAGAAGGCAAGGTCAGCCTTCAGAGCCCTGGTCCTTTGGTGCTGGGCTCTGCAGCCTGCTGAAGGTCAGGGCTGTGGCAAAAGCAGCACAAGTGAGCGCAGCTCTGTCCCAACCATACTGGCTGCACGCAGATGCCAAGGTGAGGGTACACTAAAGCAACCTGTGGAGGCAAAACAATGCAGGTTGCCAGGGAAACCTGGGTTCTTGACTCTGAGTGAACACAGAATATGAAATATTGACATAAATATTGTTATGCTTCATTTCCTGAGGATGCGAACTCAAAATAAATAAAAAGGTTGTCAGGCTTTATTGTTTTTATCTGCTCTGGAAATTCTGCTAATTCTAGCATGATGAAATCTTGTCAACAGAGCTTATATTCAAGTGTTGTGCACTTTTTTGTGTTGCAAACATGGGAGCCTAGAGAGCAGAGCATGTGGTTTATGGTTCAAATCATAGAATCATATAGGTTGGAAGAGCTGTTTAAGATGATAGAGTCCAGCCCAGCATTGCCAAGTCCAGCACTGAATCGTGTCCATATGTTTACATGTCTTGTAAATTTTTCCAGGAATAGTGACTCCACCACTTCCCTGGGCAGCTTGTTCCAATGCTTGAAAACCATTTCAGGGAAGAAATTTTTTCTCAGCATCCAATGTAAATCTCCCCTGATGCAACTTGAAGCCAATTCCTCTTGTCCTATGCCTTGTTACATGGGAGAAGAGACTGACTCCCACATCATTACATTATTTTAGGCAGTTGTAAAGAGTGATAAGGTTCCCCCGAGCTTCCTTTTCTCCAGGCCAAGCAACTCCAGATCCCTAGCTGCTCCTCATCAGAGTTGTGCTCCAGACCCTTCCCCAGCTCTGGTCCCTTCTCTGGACACTCTCCACCACCTACATGTCCTTGTTATAGTGAAAGCCCAGAACTGAGCACAGGATTCAAGGTGTAGCCTCACCAATGCTGAAGTCAGAGGGACAGTGTTTGCCCTGGTCCTGCTGGTGACACTATTGCTGATCCAGGTCAGGATGCCATTGGCCTTCTTGGCCTCCTGGGCAAAATCTGGCTCATATTCAGCTGCTCTCACCAGCAACCCCAGGTCCTTTTCCACTGGGCCACTTTCTAGCTACTCTCTCTCAGCCTATGGGGTTGTTGTGACCCAAGTGCAGGACCCAGAACTTTGCCTTATTAAATCTCATATAATAGACCTTGGTTTATCGATCCAGCCTGTCCAGATACCTCTGCAGAGCTTTCCTACCTTCCA
This sequence comes from Grantiella picta, assembly GCA_013397955.1. Classification (NCBI taxonomy): domain Eukaryota; kingdom Metazoa; phylum Chordata; class Aves; order Passeriformes; family Meliphagidae; genus Grantiella; species Grantiella picta. Next base: position 2,756,970 of record VZRM01006014.1, on the reverse strand, counting down.
ACGGATAAATGATGCTGTTCAGAAATGTGTAGACTCCAAAATGGCAGTGTTAAGCCTCCACGTTTTTTGTTACCTTGTTTCTAGCTTGTGCTGATTAATGCTGAGCTAGTAATTTTTGATTTGGTGGAAAGAGCATATTGGAAGGTGATCTTTTGTAGTGAAAATTCACTGGCTGGAAGTAATTTTTTTGGTGAATAAACATAATGAAAGTTGATTCAAAAAAGTTACATGAAAAGATGTCTAAGGAGTATCTAGCACTATGAAAGTGTGCTGGTTTGGCTTCATCTTGCATTTAAGGTAAACAGCATTGCAGCATCCTTTTGAACCTAAAGTAATTTGTTCTTGTGTGTCACTTTTTTTGTTTTTGAAGTGTCAGGTTTTGTTCTGCTTTAAGAAAAGACTTCGAAGTTGAACTGCAGACTTCCAATCTTCTGGTCAGAAAGCCAAACATCTTAGGGGGAAATAATATGAAGTCCTGCAGAATCTTGTGTACATGGCTGGATCAAACTCTGCTTGTACACTTGTATTCTCTGCTTGTCTGCACTTGTTTTGCCTGGAGGCACCCTTTTCTAGTGACTGGAGAAAGAAAAAAATGGTAGGAGTGTGTTAGCATGGTGTGAAACCCCAGGAAACAACCCCTGTCCTGAGAAAGTTCCTGTTTCATCTGGGACAGGACTGTGACTTAAGCGAGGACTATAGTACATGGAAAGACAATTATAATTTGATTGTGTCCATGTCTGGCCTCAATTTCTTGTATGTCCCATTTATCTTTTAGGATGGAAGCTAATAATAAAAGGAAATAATATCATGGGAAGTTGTTGCTATAAGATTTTGACAGCCAGAAGGAATATCGATAAATCCTTCATGTAGCCAAGCAGAAATACATAAAGGTGATACAGAACTGCATTTCTAAATGTGTAAAGCTATGAGACAAGTTCAGGGTCTTATTTTAAAATGTGGGATTGGAATAAAATTTTAAGTTCTAGGTAAATGAAGACAAGCTAGTACTAGAGGAGGTACAGCTGTAGCAACACTGCTACAGCAAAGCTAATGTATGTGGGTGTACCGAGGTAGTTTTGCTCTGTTCTCATTGGTGAAGTGCAGACATGCATGAAATGGATCAAAGTCTGTTGTCACAAATGTGAGCATTAAGCGAAAACCAAGTATATTTATAGTTGAAAAAAACCTCCCCAGTACTAAACTGTGGTAAATAAAGGAGATCAGATACTGCATCACTGAAAATTGTGGCACAGGCTACTAGGGTTGGTAGCTGAACACAGCACTTCCAATTCTCTCTCTCTAAGGAGCACAGATAAGAATTTTAAATGCTGCAGATGGAATTGTGAAGCTAGGGATCTGTTGGCACTTTCACTGTAAGTATATGTAAATCTGGGAAAGACTTGTAGCTAGTATATCAATGATTCCCGTTTCCTCAGAGATAATCATCCTAACACTACTGATACTACAGCACAGTAATTGATTTTCATTATTACAAATTTTATTAATCACTTTGGATAGGAAACGAATCAAAGGTCAGGTCTTGGCCTTGAATTTAAAAAAGGCTCTAAAACAGTTTTCATTTGTGTGGCTTTTGGTCTCTGTGTGTGTAGAGAGTTAGATATGAAATGCAAACACCTAATCCCGTGTAGCATATATTGTTTGCCTCTTACAGAAGTTCTTCAGAATGAAATACATCTGTCTGCTTGATGGGGTTTTTTCAGTATTGCCTCTGACAAATATGGACCTCCATAGTCAGAATGGCAATCTATCATATTCCCTCTCAGTATGTGACTTCAGCTGAGCACAAGCTGTTTAAAAGGACAAAATGAGAAATACTTCAAACCACAGAAATTACAAGAAAGCTATTTCAGTTGAAGTTTACATATGCATAAACATAAACTAAATATGCATACATTTTAAAGCATTGTCGGGTGTCTTAGCCACATGGGCTTCCCTTCCACAGTGTATCCAAGCCACAAGGATTTCCTTTTCCACATGGCATACCACATGCTACAACTTCTTTTGAATTCTAACTCACAACTTCAAAAGCAATCACCATTCCTTACAATGGCAGCTCTTTGGTTAGTAGCTGAGATTAATTGGAGCTGAGTTTGATTGATTTTCTTGGTATTAAGTATGTCGGAATCATGCTTTGGTTAGTATAACTAAGATTTATGAAAATTTGTTTTAGTTTGCTATAATTTACAGTTTATCATTCCAAATGTATCCTTCTAATGTAAAACATAAATGAAAACTGACAGTTATTCACACAGTTCTTCTTCTGAAACTGTCACTTGATGAAAACCATTATCAGAGGAAATTTAGGTTGTTGAGTTTTTCATAGAAGTTTCTTGATACCATTTAAAATACCCTGCAAATGTAATTATTTCAACATAAATAGCACCATAACCATGGTTTTCTTTCTGCAGGAAGAAAGTTCCTTACGGAAGCATTCAAAAAATACCTTAGATGAGGGAACTGTTTATGGTATTTCTTGCTGCCGGTGGCTCATTGATCGATGCTTAACCAACTCTTGCAAATCTGTGTTCATTATCCATTGCTATTTGCCTACTGTCTTGTGCACTTTAAGCCCCCTGACATTAGTCTATTGCAGATAAAGGCAAGGGAACACAAAACTCTCTTTATTTTCGTCAACCTGAGAGCTGTGGTCTTAAAAAAGCATTTACTGAAACGTCCTGAACATGAATTGCAGAATGGGAATCAGTGCTTTCTTCATAAAGTAATCTTGGCCAAGATCTTACGTCTTCTTCCACACTGCTTTGCACTATTCCTGGAGATCAGGGCAGCTGGCACAGCTTTCTGCCCAGGAAGTGTGCTGAAGTGAAGAAAATCCCTTGGTGGCATCATGCCAGGAGAGCTGTCTTATTTCACTCCTCTTTGCAGCCTGCAATATGAAATATTTGTCAGATGACACCTTGGGGAGCAGAGAGAGTGGAAAAAAATGTCTAGAGTAAATCCTTGAGTCCAGCAGGGCTTTGTTTACTTTGCTGCATTTGAGCACAATTTAGAGCAGCCTTGAGATGGCTTGTATTTGTGATTTGATTATGAAAGGAAAAGGAGAAGGTCAAGGTATAGCCACTAGTGCATCAATAGGATAAGGATAAGCCCTACTGTGAAACATTCATCGTGAATTTATTGATCGTTACTGCAGAAAGACAGCATGCACAAACTGTAAAAACAACAACAAAAAAACCCTTAGAGTTTGGTTACAAAGTTTAAATAATAAAATCCCATACCTATTCCTCAGCACAAGCTGGGGTTGTGGCTAATCTCAGAAATAATTCTTAAAGAGAACTAGGTGAGAACAGGAAACCGGTGAGACTTTAACTATCAGAAAGCCTGATTTATGACATGTACAACAACAATGGACAGAAATTGCCCAAAATCTCATAGAAGCCCTGTTGCTGCACTCCTTGGAATATTTACATTTTCAGAGCAGAAGGATACTGAAGACTATGGAAAAGCTAGATTTCAAAACAGCTTCAGAAAGAAAGGGTCAAGAGAGCAGCCAGTGGATCTGTTTAAATTTAGTTGCCAAGGCAACTGTTGCAAACTTATGAAATTTGACAGAAATCATTCTATAATGTATATAGATTCATGTAAGCACAAATTGTGTCTGAAAATATGAGTTAGGCTTGCAAAAAAAAACCCCCAAATATTGCAAAAATAGACCATACCAAAATTAAAATTGCCTTCTATTTGTAATCAATTGCATTTTTCTGTGTAGTTCTATTGTAAATTAGATTTTTTCCTGTGAAGTCACATTAGTTTCTCAGAGATCTTACATAGAGACGAAATTGTTGGTTGTTCAGTGCATGTGTTTGTACTTTTAATCCTCCCCAATGTACAGCTGAATGTTGCATTTAATGCAATTCATTGCAACTTCTCACTAAATACTCTGCATCGTCATCATCAGTGTTGTAGTGGGAAGTTTGTGTTAGAGGGTTATGGTCTTGAAGTGCTGCATAAACTTTAATGAATTTATCATAACCATACCCAAAGGAAAGTTTCTGCCTTATCTCTGTTTCACAAATACACAATTGCCTCTTCAGGAGATTATGACCAAAACTGTCAAGCAAACATTTGTTCGAAGAGGCATGATCTGAATTTTCAGAGGTGTCAAGTTTCTATGGTAGTGTTTCCATTCAGAAAGCCTCTTCAGTCAAATACTGTTCAAATGCTTAGTACTTCTGCAAATCTGGCCTCAGGTGTTGCCCACTGAGCATGCAGGAAATGAGAAAGACACAATTAGCAGCCATCTGTAAAATGTTTACCCAGCATCAGAGTGGAGCTTGATGGCAGAAATGGTGTTGGAATCCAATTCTCTGGAGTAACATTCTATTGTCTTCAAACCCTATCATTTCTCTTCTCAAACTATCAAACCGTCATTTCTCTTCTATGTCCAGCTTCATTTATTAACTCCTAGCAGCACTGGCACAAATGAGGCATGGAAAGCAACTTTCACTGCTTGGCCCTGATTCATTTGGTTTGTATGGCCCCACACTACACACTGAATGAAGGACTCACCCCACAGGAGGGGAATAAAAAGTGCCTTTATAAAATTGAAAACTGATAGTGTAGAGAGAACTGAATACAGGCTTTTTGCCTAGGATTTGAGTACTTGGCATTACGTTCTTAATATTCTTTCAGTGCAGATCTTTTGGTTGTGAAGTATTTTGTTTTTTATATGGCAGGTTGTTAATACTTATGGTGACTTTGAGTACAATATCAGATTTTTTGCCTGGGTTGGGGTTTGTCTAGACGAGTTGTTTTATTAGATAGCAGATGGTTTGGGTATTGTTTTCAGTGACAGCCCTGAGTAGAATTGGAATTTGCTGTTTCCAGATCGAAAATGGCAGGCTAGGGAAAGAGGAGAGCAAAACTCCCATGTTTCCTATGTAGATTGAAAAATGCATATATATGTGTCTATTATTGAAGGAAATGAGTTTCACTGAACTGATCATGGATCCTTAAGCAACTCAGATCAAACACATAATGCATTTCCTTAGTACACCCTTAGTGCCAGTAATGGCAAAGTGACCTTCTCTGACCTTCTTTGAAGTTTTTTCAATTTCTCTGACCTTCTCCACCCTTCTGTTCTTTTCTCTGCCCTTCTTTTACTTCTGCTGATCTCAACACTTCTTCTCTATCTTTTCTGCCTTTCTTCTCTTCCTTTCCTTTTTCACCCTTCTTTGCCCATTTTTTCCCTTTGCTCTTCTCTGCTGCTTTCTCCCCTTCTCTGCTCTATTCTGCCTTTTTTTTTTTGTTTTGACAATCTTTGACCTCTCCTGCCCTTCACTGTCCCCTTCCCACTCCTTTTTGTCCCTTGGTTGCTGCCTACCCATCTCTACACACTGTTCTCAGCCCTTTTTCTGCCCTTCTCAGTTGTTCTTCACCTACTTTACCCCCTTTATCCTGCTCTTCTCCGTTATGAAATCATTTCTATAGGCCAGACACCCAGCTTCCTTTCCTTTCTCTTCTGCCTATCTTCTGTGATCTTCTCTGCCTTTTTCTACTCCTCTCCACACCTTTTTTTCCCTTTTGAGCTGCCTGTGGCATCAGGATACCTGGAGTTACCCCTGTTTAATTGATTTAGTGTTATTCTCCAGAATATTTAAATGCATTTTTTTCTTTATGCTTGAAGCTAACCCTAGATGATAGTTGCACATCACATTAAGCAATGTCTGCTTAACACAGCTTATAGCATCTTTCTGCATTTAAAAGAGGGGTTAAAAGTGAAAATGGTACCATCAGCTTCCATCTGCAGCAGAGATCTAGGGAAGGAAATGAGAATTCTTTTTAAACACATAATTGTGATTGATAATATTAAACACCTTAAAGGAAAGTCCTCCGTACTGTAATTTTCATATTTGGATGGTAAATATTTGATCCTGAAAGTACAATTTTGGCTCACATTTTTATAGTCTATATCCTGTGTTTAACTGGAAAAAATGGGGAGGAAAACCCTAGAGGTAAGAGATTTCATATGCACTAAAGTACAAATTGCTCTTCCATGTAATACGAATTGTCTATTGAACTGAAGTGATTTACCTTTTTGTCTCATAATTCCTGAGGGCAATCGCCATCTCAGGTGGTAGACCAGTAGAATAATAGCATAAAGCTCTCTTGGGAAAAAAATAATATTGATTCGCTCTTGTTTGAAATTAATATAATGGTGGGATTTTTATCTTATGTAAAAAAGTCTGAAGTTAATTAATTAGTTAATTCTGTGTACAATTGTGGCCATTGAGTTACTGGTGACCAAGAGAGGCCCAAGAGCTGGTACTGGAAAGTAAAAAAAGCGAAAAATAAAAACAGCAAAAGCCTGTGTACTAAATCTTTAATAGTGTTTTAAACCTTAGACAGAAACCATGCATAACCAGTATAATGACCTGAAGTTTTGATGTTATCGAACCTGAATTAATCTAAGTCAATCAAAGCACTTCTGGGTAGTTTGGTATACAGAATAAATACATTTACTGCTATTAATCTGTGTAATGCTTCTCTGGGATTTCATGAGCTTAACAAGGTTTAGCTGTGACTTCTGGTATCGACATGGGCACTGCTGGAAATAATGTGAGGCATTCTCTTCCTATTTCTATTATACTGTAATAAGGCTTTAAAGTACTGTGCTATTTGCGCTGTTGTATTTAGGGTGAGAGGTCAAGCTAAAGAACTGAGCAGACCATTTTAACCCATGTGGCACTTTTGCAAGAAAAGGTAAATTAAATTTAATATATTTGACAAATTCCAGTATGAGAACTTTGTGAAATTTTGATATGACTGTGGAGCATGCCTGTGTTCCTTTTTTTTTTTTTAAACTTCATTTTTAATTACTCTACTAATCTAGATGAGGTCATAAACTATTTTGACAAATATCAAAAAAGACTGACCAGAATTAATGTTTTATTTTGGAATCAAGTAAAAGTAATTCATTATATATTATGAAAGATCAGGATATTTTTGAGCTTAGATTAATTAAAACTACTAAATCAGTCTCAATAAATAAATGCATGCAGTGCTTGAGTCGATCAGCTTCTTCTGTAGTGTCCATTACACACCATTTTGTATGAACATTACTATTTTGTTACAGAGAGAACTCTCATAATTTATCCCAGAAGTGACTAATTCATTGTGTTAGCCAACAAGTCATTAGAAAATGGTTTGAAGTTCAATGCTTATGGTATGCAAAAAATAACAGTTACGTATTTGCTATCTGTAGATGCATGGTGTATCATGAGTTTTGTTTGTTTTCTGTCAAAGATATACAGGATAACTGAAAATTTTAGGGGCATATATGAGGTTTCCCGCTCTGGGGAAGGAGGCAGACCCCCTGAAACCTCACGAAAAAGGGGTCCCCGCTGTGAACCCCCACGCTGGCCCAGCCGGGCGGAGCTGGGGCGCCACAAGCTCGCGGGCGCGGGTTGTTTCCCCGACAGAGAATGACAGGAGACACGGCGGTTAGGAGATGCAGACTCTGTGCATTAGGAATCCAGGGTTTATTAGGGTGCAGCGGCTCGGAGCGGGGTGTCGGGAAGGGCCGGCGGGGAACGGAACGGGGCTGGATCCCAAGGCGCAGAGCGCAGAGTGGAAGCGAACATGGGGTTAAGAGGGACCGAGGAATGGTAGGAGTTTGGAGGGGAGATCCAACCGGGATGCTGGGGATACAGGATTGGCAGGGGAGCCGGGGAATTGGGGTACAAGGGGGGAGGGTACAGAACTTTAAAAACCAATAATAAACTGCGGGTAAAGGAACATTCTAGCTGTTGACTCTAAAAAGATAAAGAGGAGAAGAATTCCAAAGCCCAATACTTTGGTGCCCTGATGCATATTTAGGAGGCTAGTCTCAAGGTGTCTTGGGGGAACACTTTTCTGTCACCCTGACCTGAAGGTTTCTTCAGACCCAGGGGGCTTTGTCAGGTAGTTCAGCCTCTAAGCTCATCTGGGCTAACCTCACTACTACACATATAGGAGCATGAAAAATGTCCATTTTCCATCTTTACTCCTACATTGTTGTCTTACAACATTTTATGGCAAAGCCTTTGGATACTGAAGAACCATTTAGAAAAATAGCTTATGTAGCTGGTGAACTCTGTCATTATTGAACATCAGAGCTCATAATGGCCATCTTGGGAAAATACTAAAGGAAAATTCCTTTGACTCTTTCCACCATGCAATTATTGTATCATGAAATGCTACAAAAGCAGCTATGGATTCCCATCAGTCATATACCATCCACCATCTTTGGAAGCATCTCTGCTATAACTTCAGATGTCCTTGGGCATGCCTGTACTTCACTGATGGGCTTCCCTGGGGCTTCCTTTTCCCTGGTTAGTGCCTAGCTGTGCCAGTGGGGTGCCCCATCTGGCACGTGTGGGAGCGCCATGCCACCCTTGCTTCAAAGTGCATGCAGGCAGTTTGGATGACTCGCACCTCCCAGGGACCCTCTTGGAATGACCTGAATCTGCCAACGCATCTCTCTAAAGGACAGATGGCATGGCCATGCCATCCATCTCCCACTGCTGCCAGGATGCTTCCATGCATGGCATGCTGCTTTGGAGGGGTGCTCTGCTCAAAACTCAGGGAGATCTATGTCTGCCTTTCAATGTAGAATGTATACATGCAAAGCAGTTTCAACAGGGCTATCTGTAAAGCCATGTGGAAGGTCAGAGAGGTCTATTCTGAACTAATAACAGCAGTTTGTGGAAGTAATCCTCTTGCAGGGAAGATACAGAAATGCTTGGACAAGGAAGCTGCAGGTAGAAATGTGGAATAAGCACATATTTGGGAGAAGAGAGAAGGAAAGGAAGCACACCAGACTTAAGGAATGGAGATATGTCATGTGAAAAATGTGGTCAAACATCTTGCACATCTTCAGAATTGCAAACTTCCCTTAACCTGGTCCTTAGCCTTAGAAATGTCATGTGGACAGTAGAAATCCTTTTTCTCAGGAGAGTGTGCCTCAGTCTATCTGTGGACAAGCAGCTGCCAAAGTGCCTTAACCAGCTCTTCCAGAGCTGGAAGGAATTCACAGTAAGCTATAAGGGTTGAACTTTTTTTCTACTCTTAATGTATAGGGAAGGCCTGTGTTAATAGTCTCTATTAGGGAACCCACTCCTTTAAGTTAGAGTAGGAGTAGCATGTCAATGAATCAATTTCTGGATCACCTTATGTAATGAATGAGTTGAATCTAGGTGAGGCATTCCAAAAGAGGACTGCAGGATGGACTTTAGGCAGTGACTATGCGAGGGTTATCCCCTGCCCCAAATCTCACATAAGTTATTATGTCTTTCAGACTGGCATATGGTTTAAAAAAGATTTTTAAAAAAAAGGTGACCTGCTTAATGAGTGACAGCCTCTTAAAATCCATTTTTTCTTAAAAAAAAAATTGAATATTGAGAACAAGCATTTATGCTGACCTTGTTATCTTTTTTCACTGTAGTGCAGGATGAGACTGCAGAAAAAATAGTGTCTTATTATGTTCTTGCTTGTTTTGACTCAAGGTAGACTTTGACCTGGAAACAGGAGCTAGACCAGATTGGAAATGCTTCAGAGAATATCATATTGTCTAGGGTGCAAAAGGAGGCAGTAACAGGTACAACAAGGTTGTCATGCCCTTCTGGAGCAGTAGCTGAATGTTGAGATCTCTCAGCATTCTGCTGGCACTGGACATAAGACCATGAGAAGTATCTAGCTGCACAAAGTCAGGACAGGGAGATTAGCCATCATCTCCTCTCACTTGCTTCCAGACTGTCCTGCACACTCTGAATTGCTGAATCTGAGCTCATCTCTGTGATCATGGCTTGTCATGATGCCATACATATCTGAGCAGGGCTGAATAATCACATAACAAACATGTTCCAAGTGCACAGCTCATATTTTGGGATGGAATGTGCCGTGACTCAATTTGGATGCCAGGACTAAAAGAGACAAGGAGGGGAGCCTACTAACTTAATTTTTGTTTGGCATGATTAGATAGTCTTTCAGACTATCAGTCTTACTGGGGAATGCTTTATTTTTAATTCCTAGAAGGTCAAGATATATGGTTTGTACATATGCTCCTTTTCTGAGTTTTCTGTCCTTCCTTGGAAATAGCCTCTAGCATGGAAGTACATCTGAAAAGATCTTGATGGATCTCTTTCTGTGACCAAGTTCTGTTTTTTAGACTAGTACCAGTGTGTACTGGCCACAATAAGAAAAAAAAAATAGTTTTGTTTGCATAATTTGACTGTTCTCTTTGTAAAATACCCGTGTCACTGCAAAGGGACTACCCTTTTTATAAATGTTCTCTTTTGTGGGTTTTTTTTTTTCATTTATTTCCTCAATGGATGAGTAAATCCTTGCTGTGCTGCTGACTGTAAAACTTTTCTCAAGGTCAAGTAGTGCCTTTGCAAGGCCAGTACTGCTTGCTTGAACTTAAAAAGTTATTTTTTTGTCCTTGACAAGAAAGTTTTTCTATGGTTTATAACATGTTTTCTGGCTTTACTGCCCTATGTGCAAGTGTGGTGGCCCCCAAAGGGATTTGCAACAGCAGGAGCTTCCAGCATAGACTTGGCGTGGCAGTGGGAACTATAAAACGCCTGAATTCAGGAGCTGCCAGCAGGATTTGTCTTGCCACACGCTAAAGCAGAAGCTGCAAAACACCACAGGCTTCAAATACCCCCAACTTTCCAAGCACTTTTGGCCCAGCAGCTGAACAGCTGGTATTTTATGTTTGCATGTCTCTGAGTTTTTCCCCAGAGTTCTGCATGTCTCTCCCTTGGGCAGCGCACAGACAGCCCTGTACACAGCCCTGTGGTGAGTGAGTATTTGGGGAGGCTTCCAGCTGTGCTCCTGCTCTCCCACCTCTCCTCCAGCACATTATATTCTGTACCTTCATGGGCTACTTTTCAAATCTATTTCTTTACCAGAAAAGAAAAAAGGCAAGTGAATATACATGTTTAATATTTACCTAGATTGGAGATACTAAGTTCCAACTGTTCACAAGGTGAATCTTGCATAGGTGAGGTACGGAATATTTCCAGCATGTTGCAGCTGGGAGAACGTGTTCAATCTCACCCATTGTCACTATAATATCTTCCCTAAACAGGCAAAGTTGATGTACTGTTTGTCAAGATTTGTGTGACTTCCTATGTGAATAGGCTTATTGAAAATTGAATTCTAGATGGAGAAATAATACAGATTTATTTAGAAAGGATAACTTTACACAGCATTTGCCAGCCTAAATTTTTAGGTTGCAAAATCATTATGCATATAGTCATTTCTCCATTGCTTGCATTTTAGACTGGATAAGGGACAAAAAATAGAATGCAACCTTCAGGAACTGACGTGTGTTGCAGATTGCCTCTGTCTTCTTCTTTAGGGTGCTTTGGGATTGTAGAAGGGTTAGGAGAAGATTTCTGAACAATTGACCTCTTCTGTTGCAGACAGAAAATCATCAGAAATTCAGAAAACTTCTGCTGGCTTTGCAGTTTATTCACTGATCCTAAAGGAAGTGATGTTTTAAATAAATATATGAATGGACATGTTAAATGTGGGTGTCTTAGTGGCCCTGCTTTGTAGCAATGGTTTGAAAGAAAATAAAAGCCCTCCCACAAATGAGGGATAGAAAGAAAGGCAAAAGCTATTCCGTAAAGACTGATGTGTTGGAAAGTCTATAAATTCTCTTTTCTGCATCAGATGTATGCATGATGGCCAAGTAAGGCAATCCACCTGTGGTACCTCTTCTGTGATATGCTAGTTATATCTTTTTCAAATCTAATCAAGAAAAGAAATTTGTCTTCATCCTGAGTAAGTTGTAGTTATATTTAATTAACAATTCACTAGATTATTTATAACATAAATTTCTGTACTCATATTTTATGTAATTTTATGAATTTATATTTTTTAAATGTGCTGCGCTTCCTACCGGCTATGTTAGCTAAGGAAGTATAAAATGAAGTGAAGACCTCTGGGATGTATTAAGAGATGGAAGTATTTGTTTATTAGGCCTTTAAAAATATATAACTGCCCTTTTTATTGTATTATTATACAAGCACTGTGAGATATAGCATATGAAGAAAGGCATGTAGAAGCTCTCAGGAAGATTTACTCAGGCATTATTAGTGAACCAGTGAATGATCTAGAGTTTTGTCAACTTAACGGTTTTTCCTATTAGTGTAAAACTGGTTTATGTGGGGTGTCAGAAAAGGGTGGACTAGCAAGTGCTAGTGCTTTCTTCATAGCTTGTGTTGTAAAAGGGGAAATTGATGGACTGATCATTTGTACCCTCAGACTTGTAATGACATGATAATGTTTTATTTACAATTTTTTAATCATAGCCAATTTCTGCCATGAAATAGGAAGCTAAGACTACTTCTTCTGACATTTAATAATATAACATTATCTCACAATTGGCTGATAGAATTTAAGCTGTTGAATGTCATGTTTATTACCTCTATATTATTAATTCCAAAGTCCTTATCAAATTACTAATTTTTCATAGGGGAAATATAATGTTGGCTCTATGAATAGAATTGTTTTCAATATAAAGAATCATAGGACATAGATGTTGTGTAGTGGAACACAGGTTTGTGTTTCTAGCTCGAGCAGAGAACTGAGTCAGTGTCTGTACCAGAAAAATAAATGCTAAAGTTAATACTCCAGCACAGATGAAGAAGCACTAAAGCAACATTACATAAGTAAATTGGCAGCTAGGAGATATTAGTTGTGCCCCATCCCACTAAAAATTACCTCAGCAACTTACAAATCTATGTGGGCTCATATATTTGCCATGCAATTGTGTTCTTTCATGCTGCTGGTCTGTAAGTCCCTGGCTTTTAGAGATCCTTGATTGTTTTTCACTCTTCTCTAAGAGAGTGCTTCCATCAGTTCTTTAAATGCTGAGCAAAGGGGTCTTTATGTTAGCTGAGTAAGACTAGAAAGTCTTCTACACTTCCCTTAGCAAGCTCTTTTCTTCCTCTGTCTTAAACATCTGAGGTTGATGTTACTTGAGGTAGTTCCTTACTGTGATTTCTTTTTACCCTTGATATCTCTTTCTACTTGTACCTGATATTGTGCCTTAGATTTCTGGTTTTTACATCAGCCTCACACTATCATTTTATGCTTTAGTATTTGTAGACTAGTTTCTGCTTTCTGATCTGCTTCTTTCTCATGCTTAATGTTAGTAGAAACCTCATGACACATAGCTAAGGTGGCATCTATTGCTCTACTCTAACTGATTTCTCCTTTAGGCCTCAGACTCTTGAGAAGATCAGTGTTTTGATCCTATGCTTAGTTAAAAGCTGTCCCTGCAAGCTGTGGTATCAAAATAAAATATTACTTAGTAGACATATTTTATTAAAGGGGGAAAATTAGTTTTTAATTTTATTAAAATGTTACAGCGGTGTGGTTTAAATTTTAGAATCTGACAGATTAACCCCATTAGATTAATACCTGGTTACAATAATTGGATATTGGTAACAGCGTTGTTAGCAGAGAGATCCTATTAACTTGTTTACGGAGCTGCCTTACATGGCTAATCCAATTTGGAGCTTAGCATTAATTATAGCAACACAGAGATGAATGGATACTGGGTGCAGCACCTTTCTGGAGGGAAGGCAGTGCTGGTGGGACAGTACTGGCTAAAGTTGCACAAATAGCTGAGAAACGTCTGAGTTTGATAAGAGCATCCCCAGAGAAAACTGACTGGGGTGATCGTTGTGCCTGGAGATCAGGATTGTCTGTACTTCTGGAAAGGAGCAGACTCCACGGGGTGCTCACAAGGTGAAAGAAGGGGTGTTTATAATTTACATTGGTGAGAATGCAATGCAATGGTTTGTTTGCACAGTTTCATTCTGTGTTTGCATACAGTGTGTTCTGGGTGTTTAGTGATCTGCATGGGGAGAAATGTGTGCTGGCTCACAACGATGGCTTGCCATTGGCATGCATGAATATAATAGTTCAGCTGAATTTGAGGAGAAGGAAGGAGACAAGCACCTTACTCTGTCATACGTGATACTTGCATACAGAATTTGGTTGACCTTCTAAGATTGCTAAGCTGGGTGACATAAGTGAGATCAGCACTTGTGTGTTCTTGGCTTAAAAATATGGTTCTTCTTCCTACTTAGTGATTTTTTTTCAGAGTTGCTTTCTAGATTAAAATTTACAGCAAACTGATTATGCATTGAAACACTTTGCTCATCATATTATGTGATGTAAAATTTCAAAATATTCCAATATTGTTTTTCCTGAAATTTTAGATGATGAGAAATGTGGTGGTAATTAAAACGGCTTTTCTATGTTCTCTGTGGCTTTCAGTGAGGAAAAGAATCTTAACTAAATGCTATATTTATAGATTTATGTGGAAGAATTTACCAGCTCATGGAATGGTATAGCTCTTCACATGTGGTAGTCAAGTGAAGTGCTGGTGTTACAAGCTTTCTATTTTCTCCTTTTTTTTTTTTTTTTTTTTCTTTCTCCCCNNNTTTTTTTTTTTTTTTTGCCTGCTCCCCATATTTGGCCTTTCACTCGAGTCTTCCAGGAAGATGTGTTTCTGTCAAAACCAAGTTCTCTGTACTTTTCCTGCAGCATTCCCTTATACTTAGTATTTCACAGCTGACAGAATTGGGTATTCATGGAAAACATACACAGGATTCACCAGGCAAGGAATTTAAATTTCACAAGGTGAAATTATAACACTTTTGAAGTCAGTGACAAAAAGCACTTCAGCTATAGCAGGACCTAGATTTTATCCTCAATTTTTAGGCCCAAATAAGCACTTCAGTCATGAGATTACCCACTTTGAATTTCACAGTGAAGAAAAACCTGACAAACAGAGAAATAATGACTGTTCCAGAAAAAAAGAGTACGCAGTTAGATAACATTGAATTAAAATCTGTATTGCATATTCCTACCTGCTTGTCAAGGTCATAGTATGCGTTGAGCTCCTAGGCTGGTACTGATATATTACAGACCTATGCAGAGGTATGTAACCTACTTTACATTGCAAAACATAAAAGAGAGGGCAAAAATGGTGTCATCATGTCCTCTATATGTAGTGCTAATGTGGAGTGACCAGGTTATTGGAATTAAAATCAGTTTCTGTCTCTCTCTAATCAGAAAAGGAAGTTTAATGATTTTATGTAAATGTTGAGTGAAGCAGAAATGCAGGTTTTAGTCAAAGTATTCAGAGGACGTGTTCTCCTTCTCCTTATTTTTTTTTCCTCATCTTCCTCCAACACTGTTAAGCAAATGGAACAGACTCTCAAGTATGCATGCACATTTCAACCCAGCCATGCCAAGCTCTCAAAGCGTGGAAGCACAGGCACAGTTTAATTAAATTTATTCAAGAAATCCCCAGACTAAAACAATGAATAGGTAAATACACAACACTAATTAGACTCTTCTTCTCTCCATTAATATCAGTGGAAGTGTGTGTTATGGACAAGGAAGACGCCGCCTGCCACTGTATATAATGATCCGTTTGTATTCAGGACTCACAATGATGTTTCAGCTGATTAATCTCTTCAAGTGTTCTTTTTGGAGGGCTGAAATATTTATCAGAAGTCTTCAAAGTCTGAATGACTCTGATTTGCAATCCTCATAAAACTTTAGTTTATTAAATTGAACCTGTCAATATTACTTAGTTCATGCTCTCTTGTTTTCCCTTTCAGACTTTTCTGTGACCTGATGAAAAAATGTGGTTTAAAATGAGATTGTGACATACAATGTAGTGATGTGGGTGAGCTGAGCTCTGTCCAGGACAGAGGCAGCAAATAGCAATGTACCCCTGCAGGCTCCCTCTCAGGTAACTGGGGGAGCTTGTTTGATGCCAGAATTCCTGTGAAGTGCTAACCAGAACTCAGAGATTCTCAACTCTTACACTGATGAGCATCATACCCTCCTAGGTCTAAAAGTCCGTATTTCTCCTTGCTTCCTATAATAACCTAATTGCAAATTTAATGAAAATTATGGAAGTTGCAAATCTTGTCAAAGTTCTGGAGTCAATCTTTCTTTATTTTAAATATCATGAGAAAGGCATCCACCTCAACAGAATACTTTCCTTCATTCTAAGATGTGTTGAAGAGATGTCGTCATTCTTTCAGAGGCAGTGTCTGGTCCTGTGAACAGTGATGACAATAATCCCAGTTTCACGGGAAAACTTATCAAAGCTGAGTTGCCAGTTCAAATATTTTGGCATGCTCCTTGTTGTGCCAGAGAAAAGATGCCTCTCTGTGTAGGTGAAATGAAGCACAGGGAAGAAGTAATTTTTCAGGAAGTCAGTGGAGCAGAAATTTTTTAACAATGATAGGAATTTGTGCTAGTACTTGGATTCCCAAGTTTCCTTGTAATTCAGTTGAATTCCAGTTGGACTTAACAACTACGTTGTGCCTGCATTCCTATGCTGGACTTGCTAGGAGGAAAATTAGGGTTTTGACCATCAACTTGTCAATGGGGACTGTTCAGTGCTGTGAATAAACTTAATGGTTTTCCAAAGGAAGGCTTACAGCCTTCTAAAACACAAAATATGATCGCATTGTCCTTTAGCTTGGAAAGGCAGAAAGACAAATCTTTTTTAAGGCTCAGAAAAATCTTTCAAAAACCCATAAACCCCCCACCCCCAACTTTCAAAATAAATCATGACTCTCTTTCATAAGGGGAAGAGCCTGTGTAATGTACCTTGTATCTGTAAAGATATGTCTCTACTGTTTTAATGGAACAATTATTTCAAACCAGGACTTTTGAGATATTTGTTCTCCCTGATCTTAAGGATGCATATAGCTTTCCATTTGGTTAGAGGTTGTCAGCCTTTCTTTCTCTCCCCTCTTTAGTCTGGGTCTAATGCTGGAGCTTCTGTTATGCCAGTGGGATTCTCTGTGGCAGGGGTCAGTCTCAAATTAGGAGTTGCATGGTCCAGTCTCAAAAAGGAGTGGCATGGTCCTTGGCTACAGTTTCTGTTTAGTGATAATCAGATAAAATAGAAGAGCAAATTTTACTATCACATTTGGGTAAATTTTATACCTAATGGACGTACTGTGCTAAAATCACAGGACACATTGCAAATGTGTTGAGGAATTATGGTTAGCAGAAGAAATATGGCAAAAGGGCTGTTCAGTTTTAGATTTGAAAAATTCAGCCAGTTTGTTTACTGAATATTAAGAGAAACTGAGCAAGATGTCTGGTATTGTGGTGTCTGCTTTAGGTTTATATCTTGGTTTCAGCTCCTAGGAGAGGGAATGGGTGCATTCCCTTATTGATCAGTCACATTCATTTTTTCAGGATTCAAGTGTTTCTCAATGGGTTTTGCCCTACAGATGTGGTTAATAGGCTCTTTCTGTGTGGTAGAAATTACAGTAAAATCTGTGCTGTTTTGGAAGGCTTCCTATAAAAAACCCTTCACAACTAGAAGTGCCTTTCTGTATGCTAGAAAGGGACATGAAAAGATGCAAATAATTATTTAAAAGGAGGAAGAGAGCACCTATACCATTCTCCTTTGCATTTTGCCCTTTTTTTAACTGTTTTGGGCTTTCTTTTTAATGTTTTCTGTCCTTTTGTTCAAATATATGTACTTTTTGGGGAAAAAGATAGCCTTTTTATTTTGCTAACACACACTGGTTTAGCATTGCTGTGGTCTTGCTCCAGAACTGTGGATTCTGGGATAACAGTGGCAACAAATAATAATGATGCTGTGAGATGGTCCAGATGTTTATCCTGAGGTTAAAATCATATCAACAATGCAACCAGACATGATTTGTTTTGTCTTCTTCCTCCTAAAGCAATGACATATTATGAGAAGTCAGGATGGTGAGCAAAGGATGTTCTTAGCCACTCTCTTAACCCATTCAGCAGCCTTCTTATCCCTGCAGTTCCATCTCACAAACTGGGATCATGTTTTGTTTCATAAAGCATCTCATGAATCTGAAAGGAAAACCCTTTCTAGGGAATCTTTGTATCTGAAATCACGAGATGTAACAGAATTGGTTTTGTTTGTTTTGGTTTGGTTTTTTTTCCCCTTGAGGTATTGGAATCACTCATTAGAAATCTTGTTGCAGAGTTCTGTAGCTCATTTTATATACAAATTTTGGGGTTTTAAATGAAGAAAAAAATCCCCCCAAACTATTGTTGCCCATTTACAAACCACAACTGATTTGAAATGTTTGTCCAGAGACAAGCATGGCTGGCAGCTAGATGAGGCTTAATTACTTTTCCTGCAATTCACTGGCTGTTTATATTTTGTGAGGAAAATGCCATTCCCCTTTGCATAAACCATCAGGAGAGCAGAATGCAATCATAATGTTACTTTGCTTCCCCACCCCTACCACTGCCCTTGGGAAGTGGGTGCTACACAGAAAATCATCTTCCTCTTTCCATAAAGATCGCACTCCTCAGAGGTGCTGATGCCCTCCTGAATGGTGGTGAGTGATAACATCCACGTGAGAGCAGTTTGCTGAGGATTGCTGGCATAATGCAGTTCTTGAGGCACTCGATGTCATCTCCTGCAGGAGAGGTCTCAGATGTACAAGGGATGAAATCCTTTCTCACTAATTTTAGCAATGGCATATTTTTTTCTCGTGTTTCTGTTTTGTAGGCTGTAGGTTATGAGAGTGAAAACAAGTGAGGTGTTTAAAGGAGCACCTAGCTGTCAGAACAGTATCTTCCCTACCGAAATATCCTTGGTTTATTCTCATATGTAAATGACAGGTTTAGCAGGCCTCCCACCTGATAAAAAAAGCAGTTTCAAAACTGAAGTGAATAAAAATGGTACTCTATTGAAATATTTATACAGCTTTTTCTGCTTTTGCCCATTATATCTTGTCGTTAAATACTTAGAAAGGTCTGAAGTGTATTTAAGTAGACAAGAAACAACTACCCCTGCCGTGTTTTGAGAAATACAAGCACTGTAATGTGGTACACTGGAGGTGTATTACACACTATGCATCTTGAAGTAGAGACCATTTTAAAACTGCAAACCCACGTGTATCATGTTTTGTTTTCTTTCTGAGGTACACTTTGTCTTGCATTACTAAAGTAGGTCCTGTAGCTGGAAACACTTAACTGCATGTTTTTTCTTTTCATTATAGCAATTAAAAAAAAGAAAGGAAAAAGATTGGTGAATCATTAATGCTGTATGATTGTGGCTACAGAATTTCCCAGAATTATTTCTGTGTAGAGTGAAATAATTTAGGATTTACAAAATTAGCATTTCCAATCCAGGTTTAAAGAAAAGCACAAATCTCTAACCTCTGGAAATTATCACTATTATTATGTGGTTCCAATGATACTGTAGAGCTTTAGCACGGATATAGACTGAGCAATATTTTTTTTTTCCAATTACTATGGACCTCAAAGGACAGCCTGGTTAACAAGTGGGAGACATGTTAGGTGGGTCATAGCTGAATTGATCTGTTGTTTTGACAACAGTGAAAATAAGGAATTCTTTCAGCTCTTGAAACAGGTGTGTTCTGTGGGACTGGGGTTCTTGTATACACACAATACTTCCTTTTCACTTGTTGAATTTTCTTTGCTGTTTGGTATTCACTGTGTTAGCTTGAAGATAAACAGTTTTTAGGCCTGAACTAAAGTATCTGCCTCTGTGGAAAAAGCAGTTTCTCAAAGAACAAAATCTAGTTCCTGTGAGCTGTTATTTCAACTACTGTCAAACATTGCTTGAAGTGTTGTGTCCAGCAGCTGGTTTGTGGTCATCAGTTTTGAGTTTAAGTTCCTGTGCAGTCACATTTCAGACGGATTCATGAGCAATTGGTCTGACTTTTCCTCAAGAAATCTTGCCCTGGGTTCCCTTTTTGGGTTAACACGGCTCCTGTATGAAGAGAGGAAGATATCAGAATAGACAAGGGTTTCAGGTAGTGTTTCACACCTTGCTTGTATGGTTGTTTGTAGAGCCTTTGCACTGGTGGGTGCAGAGCTCAGGTGGGCTGTGCTCCCCTGGAGAATGTGGGATTGCTGCAGAAGCAAGGGATCTTGGCTGAAGGCTGACCTGTGCTCCCCAAACAGCCACGTGCATCTCTCCCTTACAAAACCCTGATTCCCACTGGAACCACAGAGCTTGTGTAGCACAGAATTGTTTCATCAGGTCTGTATCCCTTGCAGGAATGCTTTCCCCAAGGCTATGTTCTATCTGCTTTGTATTCCTGGGCAGGAACAGATACAGGGATAGTGGTGGATGCAGAGAAGTATCACTGTATTAGAAAGTGCAGTGCTCCAAATGATTGTTAAACAAGCTCTGGTACTATAAATGCTAGAACTGAGCTTTTTTTGTTTCATCTGCCTAGGCTCATAAACAAGGATCATTATGGCCTGAGTCAATATCCAGCACAATTGTTGTTTCATGATAAACAGTGATTATTTTGGATGCATGGAAATCATTTCCTATATATATTCTCTCTAAGGTTTTAGCATTTTAATATTTCTTGACCAGTTGTCAGCATCTCCTTTGATCCAGTTTTGGAAATCTAGATTTCTTGCAATTTCTCTCAAAAGAAAACTGATGTGATAAGGGGGTGATACCTTTGGCTGATATTCAGTTCCTTTTGTCTGTCCATATATATGCTATTGTCAGAAGGAATAGAAATTATGCAGCAGAATGTGTGTGTGTGTGTGTGAGATATCCAGATTAGCTTTAGCCCTCACCATAACATCTGTGACATCTGTAACAATGGAGCTGCAAGCTGTATGTCACCAATTCGCTCTTTCCACAGCTGGCCATATGCAGCAGGCATGTTTGTAAGCAGCCTTTTCTCTCAGCTGCCTGGGTTCCCTGATGCAGAAACCAGGGCAGGAAAACATCAAGAGGTCACCAAAGCACACGACAGGGTCACTTGAATTGGACACCAGTGGCCAACACTAAGAAGGGAGTTTTAGGGCAAGCACAGGTGTGTTTTGATCTGTGATAGGAAGCTCTTTAATCAATGGCCCTTTTACATCCTTGGTCAGCACAACTGGTGTCTGAAAAGCTGGATCCTTTGGGTTAGCTCAGACAGATGGCAAACTAGAGTGAAAGTGGCAGAAATATTTTAAAATAGTGTTTATTTACAAATGTGTTTTCAATTAAAAAAAAAAAAACAGTAGCATACAATGTCTTATTTTTTTTGTGATGGAAAAAGTCAAATTTATTAGCAGTAACTGAAATGTAGTACCTTTCAGTTTCAAGTGAGGAGGAATATTTATTTTTTCCTTTTCTTGCCTTTTTTCCCCACTACAGCAATAGATGAAAAAAGAACTCCAGATTGACCTAAAATCACACACGTAACACTGTTTCAAGTATTTTTCACTTATCCCATCAAAACAAATAAATATATTTGTTCATCTGTAGCTAGTTCCATGTTTCGCAATGAGTCCTTGGATACTTTTGTATAAGCTTTGACTTTGGTGCTTCAGTGTTCCCACTGAGAAGAAATAGAACAGTTTGTTGTTTATCACATGGGATAGTTTGGAGTCAATTATGCTAGAAGAATATTTTAAAGACAAATGAACTGTTCAGCTGGGAACAGACTGCTAAAAGGAAGACCTTGAGAACATGCTGACTTATCTTCTCCCTTTTGCTCCTTGTGCATTTCCTTTTATGTCAGAGGGATATTTCTTTCCATGTTAAGAACAAATATAAATTTTTAATTTAATTTTTTAAATATAGGTATATTTTTAAATTGTTCTGCAAAGCACAATGTTGAATGCTGAGGAGCAGAGGGAAGAGAAGCTGAGAGGGTGATAACACTTCTTGTCGCTCTTCCTTAGTCTTTCTTTGTAATCTGCGGTAAATAACTTAATCTCAACATTTTGGGCTTCTCAGTGTTAAAATGGGGATAACATTCTCACACTTCATGGGAGGTAACAGATGGAATTTATTTATATGTCCAGAGTGCTTTTAAATTCCTATAAATTAGGTGTTATAAAAATGCAAAGGATTCTTTCTTGACAGACATTTAAATATGACAGTAAAATGAAAATTTACCTCTCTTTTTCCTTTATGAAGAGGAGCTTTCCCTGCAGAGATCCCATTCATCCTTCTTATTCATCTTTTGCAGTGGAGCACTTCCAGTTCTGTAAAACATTTTTCATGAGAATGATATTGGTGAAACTGTTACCTGGCTTGAGTTGGTTGGCATATGGTTAGGAATCCAGGTGCTGCTTCACTTAGAGACAGTATAAATGCAGTGAGACTTCCTGTAATATTTCATCTAATTCCCCCGTTCGGTTTTGCATCTCAAAGGTCAGCACACCAATTTGGCAGAGAATATCTAAATGATGTGCAGACAAACAGGTTAAGGCTTCTTATGTTAAGTTTTAGTTTTATTTTTTCGGCTCAAAGTAGCGGTTTGTAGGAAAATAGAAGACCTGATGAAATTTTGTTGAGTAAATTCATTATTATATATTCACTTATAAAGCGATTGTGGGACATGCAGGGCTTGTTCTGCAGAATTTTAAATCAAGTTTCACTCATTTGTCTATGAACCTTAGGAGTGGTACAATCTTACTTCAGAGTAGTGTTTTTACTGCATTTTATCACTTTTTTAGGAGGCATGAATTTCATATAAAGCATCTGGGCAAAAGTCGTCTTACAACCCTGTGTGTAAGACTTACCAAGACAGCTAACATCTGAGTGGATCTTCTGTACATAGATTTTTAGTTATTCTGTATGAGGAAATAGCATGTATGCTCATAAATATTGGAAATGCACTCTGAGAAAGCAGTATCACAGACACTCCTGCATGTGAGCATTAGGTTTGTGGCTCCTAAAGTCAGCTGCTGAATCTCAGACATTGTTATCCAGAAGAACTTGGCCCTGATAGGGTCTGTCACCAACCTACCATCCTCACACAGAGTGGCACATGTGAAAATGTTGGAGCAACAAAGTTTTGATTTAGGGTTGTGGATTGATGGAGGCTCATTTACAGCTCATCAAGAGTTTTGTGTGATGTGTACTAGTTTTTGATTATGACTTAAGCACTGAATATGATAGAAACAAAAATGCCTTTATCCTAACTTAGCCAGGTGTGCCTCATGCAAAATTGCTGCATTTTAGAGCATATGGTAATTCACATTAATCTTCAAACACATACTTATAAAAATGCTGGAAATTAAACATCTAAAAAAATAATTGGAAAATATCACAGTAAAACAGGTTTTAAAACTAAAGATGAGCTTCCATCACTTACAGGCAATGATAAAAAGGAAATGCTGTGTACTGTCTGAAATCAACTGTTCCATTAAAAATGTTAAAGCCTACTTCACACCATGTGATAAAACATCTCAAACTTCAAACCTGCTAGTAGTATATCTGCTTGAAGCAAAAACAGTTTTATCTGCTGAAAAAATGTGGCAGATACTGTGAAGCAGGGATAGATTTCTATGCCATCTTACTTTGGGCAACTTGTCAGTCTGGGAGGTCTGTTTTCCAAGTAATAAAATCCTTTCCTAACCAGTATTTTGATGGTCTTTTAGCACCTTAGGGCCTTTAAATCTTGCTAGCTCACCTCGACTGAAGCAAGCATGGATGTTTCACAGCTGGATGTAAGCATTCAGTCCATCCTCAGGTACTTGGGAAAAAATGTTGTGGGACGTTGCTTTTTGAGCAGAATGTGTGCCTTCACATGAGTTGAGCATTTGAAGAGTCAGCAAGACTTCCTTTTTTCAGAATCTCAGTCTATCAAAGGAAATAGAAGTAGAAGAGTTTCACTGTGGGAAGGAGATGTCCTGCTGCTATCCCCTAAAAATGCACTTTCTGACTTCTGTAGCTTCAGTGAAAAAGAGCTAAAAAATGCTGGCAACTGAATGAGTGGTAAATATCCTTGCTCCTGAACATGAGCTGGAGTCTGAAGAAAGTTTCAGTAATATCTTAAATATGCTGTAGCTCACACTTCTCCACTGTTTGCCCTTCTTATATTTTTAATAGGCATTCTAAAAATCCTATTTTGGTTAAATGTCTTTATCATACCTAGTGTTAATTTTGGCCATAAACCACTTTTCAATAGGAAACCTTCACATCCAAAATTATCAGCAAAGGCTGATAATCATCAGTAAAAGTAGAGACTCCAACAAAGAGTTTTCCCTTTTGTTTTGTAAAAGTGTGTATGCTGTTTTGGGCATGTGACATCAGTGAGACTTTTAACTTGATTCTATGCAAATTTAATTATCAGTCCTTTCTGGTGTGATAGATTCATTTTGGTATAGTTCAAGTTGTTTGTATAACCTTCATTCCCCGTACATAGTATTCTTGTCTACATGGGCAGGCAGTATGGACAGTAATGGGATTAATATGGACTTTCTGTTGTAAAATAATTGTTAATTCTCTGTTTGAGTGCATAAAGCAGAAAGAAAGTCAGCTGGGTTAAGCCAACATGCTCGTGTATCAAATCCTGTGGTCTTCACCTGCCTGACTCTTTCTAGTGTTGATTTACATAATTAAGTGAAAGCAAAATCTGACTTTCGCTCACAATCAGTTTGAACATTAATTGTACATGAATGCAATCTTCTAATTATTTCTTTTGTGACTGGAGAGATTAGCTTGTAAGGCATACATGAAGAGTGATTAGAAAATTAAACAAAATGGGGCATATGCCACTGGAGGGAAATTGTAAAATAGGTATTTCTCTTGCCAAGTTTCGCTCTTCTTAGGTTCATGAGGTTAATGATTATATGCTAGAGATTTGCTTCGGGTTACCAAAATTGCGTGCAAAAGTCTTGAGTGAAAGAAGGGTCAGAAAAGGAATCCTCTTCAAGCAAAACTGCTCTTTTATTTCAATCAATGCCAGAGGAGACATCTTTGCTCGCTGGTTGGAATATATTATCCTTTTCAAAAGGCCAGTTGAAAGAGATTCAATAGGTAAGCTAATTTTAAATCAAAAGCTGTGTGATAATACATTAATCTCTCCTTGTCTGACACTATCCACCCAAGAGACAGTAAAATACACAGGCTTCAGCTGACCCAATATAAGGTATGTGATCTAACTGCACAAGTTGAAAGGAGGGAGAACACCAGTATGTGCCTAAGGGCAAGATCATCAGGGAGAGCTGTGAAGATATCGAAGTCTTGAGCCACTGTTAAGTCCCATAAAGCAATAACAGATGTATTTCAAACAAAGATGCAGTTAAAAGGGGCACCATGAGTATGCATGCCTTAGTATTTCTAGAATCTGCCTTCCTCAGGCGGTGCTTTCCTTACTGATTGAAATTTATTTCTTTGTGCTCTACTTTTTTTCCTCTCGCCCTTGGTAAGGGAAATGGTGTGTAGCAGGTGACATGTTCACAGCCATCCCCATTGCACGGCTGGGAATTGCTCTTGAAGGGAAGTTGTTTCTCACTTTTCAGGCAAGTCTTACTGACCACAGCATACCTGTTTGCCTTCTCTGGACACAACCTGCACTGTGTGTCTCAAACTCTACTGGTGCTCTGTGCTTGCCAGTTGAATAAAACACACTATGGGAAAGCATCTTGTCTCTCAAAGCTTCTCAATGCCATTAGCACAAAAGTAAAGAAGCCAAATGAAAACCATGCAGGTCTGCTGAAGTTTCACCTCTGGCAGTGATGTGTTAACCACCAGTGATGTGTCTCACTGGCTTCACTTGAATCCACAGTTCACAGAAGTGTCTTAGTGTCTTCAGAGAGCCTTACTCTGGCTGCTGGTAAAAGGGATGGGAAATATGTATTATTTTAAAACATACAATATTCCCTTCTTGTTTCCTGAAAATAAATTAGATTTTTCTCCTGAATTTTAGCTGTGTTTCAGACTACCCATATGATGGAAGCACTTGTATTTTTTTGATCTTGCCTTTCTAGCATCCAGATGGAGAGGTGGGAAGGGCAGCTGTGAAGATGAGGTTAATGCACTGCTGTTGCTCTGAAGGGAGGATCAAGGGCATGGTTTAGGAAGTAGAAGGCAGATGAATTATGAAATTGTGCATCTGCTTCATTTTGTTAAACTACAATTTGTATGTGGCATTGGACACATTGTTTCTCATTCCTTGTCAGTTTTTCCTAATGTGGGAATGAATGTGTAGGAACCCCTTCCCTGGAGGTGTGTCAGATAAATAGGAAACTTCTTTTCAGACAGTTCTTTCTATATTATTTTTAAAATGGCAGCTGTCTTGTTTTGTTCCTCGTTTTGATGACTATCTCAGCAGCTCAAATTCAGCCACATTTGAAAACCAGAATATTAATCCCAAATTTAATGCAGGCATTGCAAAATGCACAGGGTGTTTTTGACTCAATAATGTTATGTCTCAAATCACCAACGCAGCTTTTCTTCTAATGCCCTGACTTTCTTTTGTATGAAAGATGAAACAATGAAGCTATTACAGAAATGGATCACCTATGAAACTGTTCCCAGAAAATAACATCTAAGAAAAATTGAGAGCACAGGCAGTGCTTAATGCAATCAACTGGATTGTTTTAACTTTTGAAAACATATTATCTCTCATTAATGCCTTTAGCACAGTGGATGTTTTTTCTGCATCTATTTTACTTAGTATGAAAATAAGAAACTCTTTATTCCAAAAAGCAGTCATTAGACTTGTTGTTGTCTTAATTTGAGCAATAATTAGTAGCCAAAATCAAATGTTTAATTAAGGCATATACCCAGCTTCTTGCTGTCACCTGGCAAGAACTAGGATGAAATCCTGTCCGAGGTGCAATACTTTATTCTAAAGATATATAGCATGTAAATACAGTGCTATTATATAGCATTAATCAAAATGTCACTGGTTCCTGAAATAGGCTTCTGTCAGGGAGCACATATTGGTGCTCTGGCTGATAATGGCCTGGCTAATTTACGGCAGACTACCATGTCTGTAATAATAAAAAATCTTCTCCTTCTGCTCTTTTGATATTTTCCCATTGACGCATGTCATTTTTTGAACAGGATAAAACAGTTCTGTCATAACATATAATATCTCTGTTCTGTAAATGCAGAGTGTGCTATTATGTAGAAGGAAAACGTTATACTGTGCTGTGTAGGCAAGATAATATAAATAGCTTTGTATTGTGTTTATTCTTGGGTAACGGAATCATTTATCCAGTCAACTCTTCCCCTCTTTTGTTTTGAAAGAGGCTTTTTAGAGAAACATACATAAGGTGTAGTTCATTTAAAATTGAGTTTCTGACTTCAGGAGTGCACAAGGTTTAGTTTCAGGTCAGTAAACTAATCTACTGCTAAAATCACCATTTTGCAAATCACAAATAACAGATTACAGCAATGGCTTCTTGGAAGAGAATCGCTCTTGAATCTTTAAGCTCTACCTTGTTCTCAGTTTAGAATTTCCCATTTTATGAGTGGAACCTTTTTTATCAGTGAAACAATTGCAAGAAACACTTTGAATTTTCCATATCTGAAACTATATTTCATTATGCCTAAGCAGAAGTTATGTAGTATAGTTTACTCCTAGGAGGTTCTACTGCTTGCAATTTGAGTGCTAGATTTCTTTGTAGAATTTAAGAAACATAGTATATAAGTTTTGCAGTCAATAACTAGGTATTGCACAATATATGGAAATTTACATTTATATACTCATTCTGTGAATATTTGCAGCATGCAAGTAGAATAATTTCCATCCCTGTTGAACACTACAAGATGGTTAGAAGAGGCTGTGATATAAACTATTGGTGTATTTCATCTATTTTAAAGAGAAGGCAAAGGGTGATCCTTGAGAATTCTTGCCAAAAAGACTTTTGTTGCTTTTGAAGGCTGTTTCAGCACTGGGGAGAGTGCAGTGGAATACACTGCTGTTGCTTCCTGTGAAAATGCAGAGCAGCTCAGAAATTTCAGTGGGCTCAAACACTTTGCTCTCTGTTCTCAGGTTTAAAAAGTCCCTGAAGTACACCAGCCAGTTCATGCCAACTTCTGGTCTAGATTTAGGAGATCAAAAACACTCTTAATACTGAAAAAGGATAGCAGAAAGTATTTTTATGTTGAATACTCTTAAACACAGATGTGCTGTGCCTCACTACTTATATATAGTGTTACAATATGCAAAGATAAAGCACAGTGAAGTGAAAAGATTCACAGTAGGTGAAAAATTCAAGGACCCATAACTATTTTGAATGAATAATTGTCCGAAATACAGTGCCATTTTTCTGTCTGCCTGCCTGTCTGTTATGTTTGCTACCAGCGTGGTACTACGAAGCTTTTTGAAAGTCATCAGAAATTCTAGGATGTCATTCTAATCAACTAATCTGAAGAAGTCAGGGTTTCTTCAAGTTTTCCTTCCATTCGGAGCTCTTTAAAGTAGAATGCTTTCGGAAATCAACCCTTTGAAATAGCAAATACCAACATTTCTTGTGTGTCATGATGGGTATTTGGCCCATATCTTGAATCATTATATTACACCCCTGACAACTATAATATTTTAATCTAATGGTGCTGTAATTTCTAACCCCAAGACTGGAAAGGGCCTTGTCACAGTGGTCCAACAGATCTCACGCCCTGCAGGAAGTTTAGGCTATCCATGTAGGAGGAAGTCAGTAGAGTCGTGGTCACCTAGCCTGTAATGTCCATTAGGTTATTGGCATTCCTAATGCATATTGGAATTCAAGAGAGTTATTTGAAAACTCTTCAAACCCTTAAGGTACTACATTTCTTGTTCTTGTATAACGAAAGTTGTCTCCTGAGTGTGAAGAAAATCTTTTTGTGAAAAAAGGTCCACTGAAACGGATGAATTCCTGATGGGGAAGGGGGTGGAGGTGTTGGTTTATTAAGCCTTTTCTGGGATAAAATGACATGGCAAATATTAAACTTCTCTTGTTGCAATTAGAGGTTCTGGTAGATTACCTGTGCTACAGTGAAAGTGATATTCCTGCAGTGCTTCTTGTACCTTTTTTATTCCAATTTAGCATTTACTACAGTCTTAGGTGTTTTAGTGATTGCTTTGGTTTTTGTATGCGTATATATAATCATCCTTTTTTTCATCTTTATATATATCATCATCTTTTTTTAATCTTTATACATAAGGGACACCTACAATTATGCATTGCCTTTGCGGTATGTTGGTTACAGTCAGCAAGAGACACTGTTTTTATGAGTCCCTGAAGGTATCAACATGAGGAAAAAACCCATTTTCTACAGCTAGTACAGAAGGTAGCTCATGCCACCATTTCTGGTAATACACACAGACAGATATATTTACGTGTAAGCATAACTTGAGTGAAATTCCACCATAAGGGTACAGGAAGTGTGATGCTGGAAACATTATTCGCAGGGGTCCAGCAGACAAAGGCTCTCCTGAAACTGGGTATTTCAAGAGACTATTGAGTGTTTTCACTTTCCATACTAAAACTCCCTAATCTGCTGTTATCAGTGTAAGAACTATACTCACCAGCATTTTTGGTACATAGCAAATTTCAAAATGAAAATTGTCTTCAATGATCTTCTCTGTGGGTGCTATGGCCAGAAAATGCTTGTGCATTTGTGGAACATTCTTCTTCTCTAATGCAAAAATTCTTATATAATAATGCTATATAAATGGAAAGCTGTTACTGCTCATGAAAGAAAATAGTTTAGAAGGCTTGAGTATGAAAACTAGCAGATTAAGTTTAAAGCTGTTTTAATTACCAAGTAGAAAGCATAATGGAAAGAATTTGGTGTAAATGCTGTAGAATTCAAAGACAACATTATCTTCCAGTAAGCTGTTTCTAAAATTTATTTAATAATTCCATCAAACTTTTACTGTCAAAAAATGGGCATTGAGTAATGTGTTTTATTAAGAAGGTTCTGGGAAGTAAGCATGGAACTGACTTCACTCAGAGCAGTGGAGAAGAGGCTTGGAGGGCATTAGTGAGGCTGGGCAGTGGAATTTTACTGCTGGGAAAGGAGTCCTGACACACTGACGAGTGCTTGGGATTTAGTGCCTAGGGGCCTTGACTGCTGTTCTGGCTTTGCTTTAGACTTGCCTGGTAAACACTTGTTGGATGGTGGGGCATGTAGGCAGTTCAGGGAAAAGGGATCAGGATGATCTTTCATGTGAGTATTCAATAATGAAATTGTACTCCTTCCTCTACTTCATAAATCTTCATTTATTTTCATCATGCTGCATCTTCTAGCTTTTTATTCAGTGTGCTTCATGGGTCACTTTTTTCCTTGTTAGATGCACAGTTAACCTCACCTCTAGCAAAACAGCAAGAATGAGCCAAGAGCTTTCCTTTCCTCACTGAATTCTCCACACTTGGCTATTGCTTATGCGAGAGGAGTAAGGAAAGCATCACTGCTGCCCCTCCTGCTCTTTGTATTTCATTATGAAACCATAAGAATAAATCTGACATAGTCTTGGGCAAACAGGGAACAGGTAGGTGCCTTTCCAGGAGACTGCTGTGACTGCTAGGCTGTGTCTTTTGAAAGTGCCTCACATGATGGAAGCTGCAGCATGACAGGGATTGATAGCATTTTCAGTGTACTTCTGTTGGTGATATTTTGGCAGTTATATGATCAATCTGAAGACTTCAGACCATTTTTTGCTCAGTTTGTAGTGTCAGTGGAATAATGAAATCTGCCCATTTCCAGAGTAGGGTACCCTGAATGCTCTTTGTGAGCTGTAAAGCAGTCTTTGGAAATTCAGATAAAAGATGTACAAGTCTTTTATTGGATTTGTTCCCTCATTCCCAGAGGAAGCAATATGTGGCCCTGCAGTTTGTTTTGCTTTCTTTTTGCTGTATCCTGAAGCTACTGATGAACCTTCAGCTCATTTCTGGTTAAAAGAATGTGGAAGAAATAGCCTTAATGCAAAATGCATTGATTCACAGTGCAAGAACAAAATGCACAACAAGAAAGCATTGAAAGTTTGTTTCTCTCTTCGGAAAAGGACTATGTACAGTGAGAAGGACTCAGATCAGTGATTAGAAAAAGGAGTTAATGGTAAACAAAACCAAGTTATACTAAAGCTCTTCAGAAAGGAATACCCAGAGGTTTCACACCGTGAGTGCATTGCAGTGTTTCTTCTCTGGGTGAACAGGGTGCCCAAAGACAAAAGATCAAATCCATGGTCACTTTAAAAGGAATGGAAGATGAATGGCTGACTTGCAGTCCTTTTACTTTAAAATATTCAAGCCCATTTCTTTAAAAGAACAGTGTCAGTGGGAGAAATCAGGAGCACCTTTGCCAAGCCTATGAAATAGCCAGATGGTTACAGCTGGAGCTACAGCTTCAACTCCATCCAGTCAAAACGGGAGAACCTGAATTTCTTATTCTGTGAAAGCCCACAAATTAGCAGTGGGAAATAGCACTGACCGATGTAATCTCTGACAGATTTGATATCAAACCTCAAACATTAAAATGTGAATATGCCTTCGGCTAGTAGCTGATTTGAGAAGTGAAGTTTTTTTCAACAAATAACCTAACTGACAAAAACACTCATTTTCACTCAGTTGCACAGTCTTCAGTGAAGGAGAGTAGACACTGTTAGCCGATGCAGCATCCCCTCTTGTCCAGGGTATAAAGACAGGTACTAAGCAAACCAATTCTCCGTGGTGTTATCCCTTGATTAAGAAGCCTGTGAGAGATCTGCATATGTCAGTATTCTTTAAATTTGATTTTGAGGACCTCAGTGGGACTTATACACAAAGAGATGCAGCTCAGCCCTCTTTTTTTTTTTTTTTTTTGAAAGAACCAGATCTCCTCTGTCCACCCAATTTGGACTGCTTTGACTTGACTTGTGGGGAGTGGATAAGTTACTTGAATCTTGTGGAAGAACAATCTTATGTGAGGCAACAAAGCTCTGAAATAGTCTCTTTTTGTAACTGGCATTTTGAAGGGTTTTTTTTACATTCTTCCTAGATCTCAGTAGAGCAGTAGTATGCAATTCTAGTTATCCTCTAAAAGTATTTTTTTCTGTAAGAAAAAAGAAGTATTGTGAAACCTTAAAGAATAGAAGAAACCTTGAAAGAATAGAAGATTAGTCACTCCTTCCTAGCTTCTAAGTGCCTTGTACTGGATTGTTTTGAACCGTGTTTTGTTCTTAGTAAATCACTCCAAGACAATGGTGTACCTTCATGCCAATAAAGATCAGCTGGTGTTGTCTTTTTTGCTTAAGACATGTGAAGTTTGACAGGACCTCTATATGTGGATCAATGGTGGACTATTAAGAAGATTAAAATATGGCCTAGAAGTGACAGCAACAGGTTGAGAATTGAAAATCTCTTGTCTACTCCTGGCTCTGCCTGTGGCTGGACAATTTACTTACTGTCTCATTGCCTATTTCCATTACATGTAAAATGACTTTATTAGTGCTGTTGCAACAAGACTGACTATTAAGGTTATTCCTATGCCTGTGCAGTGCGTAGAGAAATCGTTTGCTGTTTAATGCCCAGCATTAGAGCAGCCCAGGCTGTACAGTTTGACCTGCAGGCAGGAAGCTAGGTACCACATCCAAAGCCAGGGGCTGGCATTTTCTGTGTAGAAATTGCTGGCCTGCTCAGGGTAGGGTAGTATTTTTCCCTACGGCACTGCATTGAGAGGAAGATGTTAATGAGATGTACAGGATGTTAATAAGGGTATAAACACCTTGCTCTCTCTTCCAGATCACTGTATATGGCATTTCATTTCCAGAGAAAGGCACTCGTATTTTTAGTGGATGCCAGTAGATGTAAAGCTTAGTGGAGCTCAGGTGATTTACAAGCACTGAATATTTATTTGGACCCTTACTTTCTTCTGCCTAATCCTAATTAAAAGCAAGGCAGTGGTTTGATTCTTTTTCCTCACTGAATGCTGACTGATGCTGCAGAGCCTATCTCTGATTTTATTGCTACTGGCCTTTTCTGCTAGCAACTCTTTTTCAGATAAATGCAGAGAATTTTTATTGACAGCTTATTTTAACAGATCTTAAGATGAAGGATGTTTCTCTTGCAGAGGTAGAGAGCAGCTGTGAGATGGGTTTTTCTGGCTATGATCCAATTTATCTAAGTTGTCTGTCTTGCTGTGATTCATCAAATACTATAAAAAGTAGTTGTGAAATGGGCAGGGAAAAAAACCCAACAAACCCATTTCTGAGGTAAAAGGCACTTTGTGTCATGGCGTCATGTATTAAAGCAGGCCAAAAAGAGCAGGCTCTCTTTTAGGTCAAGCTGTATGTGGTGAAGTCCCTCTCAAAAACAGCAGATGAATTGCAGCATTGAGCTCAGGTGTGGATTTAGAAAAAGGATTGTAGTTTTAAAACCAAAGAGAGCTTTCAGAGCACTTGTCATATCAAGGTAGTGCTGAGTTCCCCTGTGTCTTCCTGCGCAGAGAATGTCCCCGCACAAGTTCGGGCTGGTTGCCCCATTTTGCACCAGCATTGCAGGGCTGACAGTAGGAGCTGGGCTTTGCTTTCCCACCTTGTCCCTTCCCTCAGTGGCAGGGTGGGAAAGGGAGAGGTGATTTAAAGCCACCTAGAGAAGAATCACGGATCTGCTTTTGGGAGAGATAGGGAGGAGCAGAAATAGGCTGGTTTGGAAGCTCCAGCCTTTGTGAGTATGTGTGTTTTGATGGTGTTGTGGTGTTACAGGCACAAATAGAAGAAAAAAAGTGGGGAATAACAGTTTGACACACAGGTGTGTATGTAAAACTTTACATAAATTTTATGTAACAGCATGGTTGTTATATCATGCCTATTTAATTGCTCAGGGGGTTTTGAATTCCATATGGGTGGATGCTGCCAGTGTTTATGAACGGTGGATATTGCCTAATGATTCATTTCTCAGTGAGTTGAAAACTTTCCAAAGGAAGCAACCCAAGGCCTATTGGCATCATGAAAAAATATGAAATTATGTTCATATTACAATCTCTAAACAGTTAAATCCTGTCTTTGCTTTCTAGCTAGGGAACATTTCTCTGTTGAGGGGAAATCCCGGAATAATGTTGGGTAAATTAAAATTGTTTGCAATAGCAGTAGAATGGGCAACATTAAATAACTTCTTTTTCCCAATATCTGCTGGGGTTTTTTTTTTTTAATGCTTTAAAATTTAGAGCTCATCTTCTTGTTATTTGATTTAATATTGTTTTGTTCATCTCCACTTTGCATAGTAGGAATCAGGAAAGAAAGTAGGCTTTAAAAGAATTTTTTTTAAATTTAAAATGTATGTCTTTTGAGGTTTTTCATTAATCCTGATTTCTCATTATAGTTGTTAATTCAAAATGTATTCATTTTACTCTAAATAATTTTAGTCTTTAGTGACTGGTTATGAAGAAATATTTATCAAATAAAGTTGTGTTTCTCTTCCTATTTTTTAAAAATTCATCATGAATTTCTTAAAAATTATTTCTATATTTTTACAACATTGTTGACCCAAAAGCTATTCCTTTCCCATGGCACTATCAGATGTCCTAATGTACAGTGAAAACTGAGGATGTTATCAAGCTTTAAAAAAGGATGTACACAAACCCCAGTTAGTAACCAGAAATGTAATTTCTTTTAGATTACATTTTAAACTCATATCTTCTGGAATGCTTTAACTCAGTATATAGGATTTGAAAGTTAACACCAGTGATTAATATTTGGGCTGGTTTTGTTCTTCTAATTTTAGTGGCTTTTGGAAGGAAATAAGGTGGATTATTTCTGGTAGAAATGGGAATATAATAATTTTAATGTCTTTAGGTTTTCATTCATTGCTAGAGACTTCTGTTCACATTATTTTCTTGGGTTTTGCTTGGGGATTTTTTGGGGCTTGCGTGTTTGTTTTTTGGTGACTTTTTTTTTCCCCCTAAAAACTGTAAACCATTAGCAAAACGTAGAGTAAGTCAAGTTTCAGTCCTTTTTAAAATCTCTCAATAATGTGTTTTCCATTATTTTAGTAATTTTGGGTGTTTTCTTGCCATCCATAATTAGCTATGATTTTGTTTATTTTTTAGATTTATAGAGAAATTTCACCTGGAGATGGTATACTGTTTAAAGGGGCTTTACTACATTTGATCCTTTTCAGTTTGTTGTGGATAAGCTAAAGCAGATAATGGTGAATGTACTCAAATTAAGAAATCATAGTAAGGGCTTCTGATTAGTAACATGTAATAAATAATATATTCAGGAGAGAGGGGTACTAAGAGCCACTGCTTTATTTGTTGCTTGAAAATTATGAAGCTGTTTCCTCTGTGGAGGCAGAAATTCTTCATAATTTGATAGGTGGGACCTGACTTAATGTCCTTGAAAGATTTGTAAACTGGGGAAAGAAATAATTGTCCTTGTTACATATTTGGAGAGATGACCCTGGAATTTGCAAGGTTTGTGAAGAAGTTGCTTAAGCATTTCTGTATGACTGATTAATCCTCCAATTAATAACATTCATACTGAAATGGCTTCTTATATTAGTAATGGCACCAAATGACCTTGACATATTTATGCATAAAACAACTTACTATATATAGCAATGATATTAAGCAGTTTTTGTAATTTGCAATTAAATAGCTTAAAGAGGCTTGTACCCTTACTGACTGTTTAAGCATCAAAGATATTCTGAAGCATATTTTCCCACTTTCAGCAGTTATCCTTGAATTTACATGTAAAGACAGCTTGTAAAACAGACCAGGCTTAAATTAAAATATTCTTAGAATTCTCTGAGCTAGACTTAAAAGTTTACCAGTGGGAAAAAAACCCCATTTCTAGTTTGTGTTGGGTCTTGAAAAATCATATATGGTATATTGATTTCTGTAATTGTCACTAGGCATAACTGTCATCTGAAAGCTTTCTGTATGTACAGAAAACGAATAGAAAGGTCTTTTTTTAGTGTATGGAAACAAATTTTTTTTAGGAACCCATACTTCATGGGAGAACACTGCAATAAAAGTAGAACGTCCTTGAAAGTGTATTTTGAAATTTGGTAAGAGTACAGACAAGTTTTAAAATCTAATACTGCAAAGCATTCATTATGAGACAGTTTTGTTTGCCTGTTTCTGTTGATGCTGATGTTTGTACCCTGTGTGACAAAATGCATAATGCATGTATTAGCAGCAGAATCTGGAGCTAAGCAAATGGAAAACATGGAGAGAAGGAAAAAACCTTACAAAGTAGCACTTAGTGGAGGGATAAATTGACAGTACTTTTATTCTTTAGTACTTGAATTTTGTTAGAAAGAAAAGCGCAGCTAGAGTGTAGCTAAGTATATCATAAATGGTAACATGTCAATGTGAAAGCTTTTCTTTTTCCTCTGGAGTGGGGATTTAAGTCACTCAAAATATTCCTTCCACTGGCTTGACTATGAAATACTGCAGTTCCTCAAAATCAGATCCACAGTTCAGCCTGACTCCTAGAAAGAGGACTACACTAGTTATTAAATGAGGCTTCAATTCAGGTAGGTTATCCACATGCTCACAGGTCCTGTTTAGTTGCCCTCAGAGGATTCAGTTCATAAGCTCAGTTTGCTTGGCTGGGATAACAGAGCTCTGCCTGCTGACTGATGAAACCATAGCATTTTTTTTACACTCTGAAGTGTTGGTTTAGTTTTGTTTTGAATGAAACTTTAATGGCGATGACAGTGAGAAATAAAGCTTTCCTCCTGGTACTGACCATCTTTCTGTAGAACTCTGAGATTCTGATAAATGT
The DNA here is from genome assembly GCA_013397955.1 of Grantiella picta. NCBI lineage: Eukaryota > Metazoa > Chordata > Aves > Passeriformes > Meliphagidae > Grantiella > Grantiella picta. The sequence continues at coordinate 2,720,467 of VZRM01006014.1, read as the reverse complement.
CAAACTTCCCATCTTTTAGCTGTCCATCCCTGCAGTATCTGAAATGAGTTGCTTACAGTCATCCTTCATTCAGACCATATATTACACTCTCTGTTCCATCAAACATGTTCAGAGTTACTCTCGTAACTCCAAGATTTTTTTCTTAAATACACTGAAATACTATAAAGTATGCGTTCTCCAAGTAAATGAACTCACAGGGAGAGAACATATTTCTTTCATGTTAGGGGATTAGGAATATAACAGAAGTAGATTTTGTTTGTCTGGTTGTTTACTTATAGGAGCTTAAGACTGTTCAGATAAGCTGCAGTTCCAGCTTTCACAAGTCAGCTTCTTAATTTTTCTTCTCTTAAGTAAATTTTTTCTTAATCCTCTTTTTCTGTTCCATATTCTTCATGTATCCTTTCTTAGTGGTAGAAACATTACCATTTTTTCCTCTGCAGAGTCTGAAATTTCATTGTATCTTAATGCATAGTTTGGACTGGTTTCATAAAATTGAAAAATAATGCATTGATCATTAATAGAGTTTTTCTCTCCCTCACCATTTTGGGAATAGTTTTTGGGGGTTTTTGGGGTTTTTTTGGGTTTTTTTGTTCGTTTGTTTGTTTTTTAATTAAATTATATTCCCATTCACTCATGATGAACTTAGAAGAGTATGTGGACAGAATGGAAGAGCTGACTAACACTGCTGATAAAATATGCAAGAATAAATGCAAGTGACAGATAGTACTTTAAAAAATTGACTGACTGGTAAAAGTAAGCAAATCTTTCCCTTCTCTGTGAAGTTTCAAAATACAAGATAAATGTATGGTATTGGTTAATGCACACCTAACTGGGAGATGTAAAAAGATGTGACTTTGACTTCAAAAGCACAATTCTCTTCCTCCATTTCCCATCTGAAATGGTAAAGAAAAATATGTGCTTGTTTATCAAAATGCTCATAGAATTAAGTAGCATTTGTGCATTATTTTCACAATACAAAAACCTATTTTAGTCTCAAATGTTATTGCTACATTATATTAACTTGTGATTCTTACTGTTTTCCAGACTTTGGTACCTCTGAGAATAGGAGAATACAAAAACACAACTCCTGTCACTTACTGCAATTTCAGTCTGTGTATCTGCTCACAGCATTGCAAGAAACAAGAACATATTCTTTTAAGCACTGGCATAATTTGGCATTGTCACAGGAAGAAGCATCCTTAATACTTACTTGGATAAATAGTTGTGATCTTAAATTATTTTGGTAGGATTGAAATGCCTGTTTATTGTGTAATTCTGATGTTTGACTGTGGCAAATGTGCTGCTGTGCCAATAGGTTTGCTGTGTTACCAGAGGAAGAGGCATAAACATCACCCACCTGCTCAGTGGCTGCCAGTCTCAGCAGGGTTTGCAGTCACACATTCACACAGAGCTTTTACTGCTGAGCTCATGCACAAGCAGTAACCCTTGCACAAGCAGAGAAGGAAGGCAGAGGGAATAAAACAAAAAAATGTGGTTGTTTTGGTAGCTTTTTTTGTTCTTCTTTTTTGAATTCTTCAGCAAGTCAAATATCTTCTGGGCCTAAGCCCTAGGTTTGGTATAAATCTTAAGAATGGGGTGAGAAGATTGGAAAAACTCAAATGATTGATGTACTGGGTAAATATCCAAATATGCATGTGATGGTGTGTTTTGTGTTATATTCAGGTGTCTTTCACCCAGGTTATCAGGAGCTGTGGGCCAATGTACGAAGGAGCTGTTACTTCTTCTCCTCAAGGAACTGTTTTGTCAAACCAGGAAGACTCTGGTTTGCCTGTTTTGTCTTAGATTAAAACTGCTTGCCCACATAACTTTTATTTTCACCTCTGTTTGGCCACTGACATGATCTTTGCTCACAGAACAAGGAACACAGGGTGTCTAATCTGTAAATAAGAGTTCACATCCTCCCCTCTCACACTGGGAGGAAAATCTGGTACCTGGTACTGATAAGTTTCCTCTTAAATACCAACTCTTGTCCCTTGTGGGTTCATGGAGAAGGAGATGACTGTGTGCTAAGTTTTTGTCCCCTTCATTTCCCTAGGAACTAGTTCATAAAACACTTCAAGGACCAGCACAGTGACTCTGGGTCAGGGGAGTTGACTCTCTAATACATTGTCGCGGTGATCAGGTTCAAGCAGAGAAGAGATCAATGTTGTGATTTTTCTCCCAATGAAATTTTTTCTTCTTGAGTGCATGTAGATGTTGCTTTGTTTTGTTTCTTTTTACCATCAAAAAGGATTTTCCAATACATAATCATGTATCGTCTCCCTCTAAAGCTTTGGTGGACAGTTTAGGTCCCTGCAGCCCCTGTGATTTTAGCAATTACTGAGAGCATAGTGGTTAATAAGAAATGATTGGAGTTGATTTCCCTCAGTTTGACAAGCTACTTTGCGATGTCCTTGTAGGAAAGGCAAGGTTTGATAAAAAATTCAACAAAACAGAGATAGGAAGGTGCAAACAGGTTAACTATAACATCATTTTTACCAAATATTGTCCAGTAGTTATAAGGACACTTGTTCTGCCATTGAGATGCCTAAAAATGCGGTTTATATGCAGATAGGTGGGTGGGACAGCTGGGACTGCAGAGAATAGAGCTCCTCTTCTGAAAAATATCTTGTTTATTATTATGCAGATATTCTAATCTGCGGCCGTCTAGAGGTTGCTTTAGCTGTGATGAAATGAGGGAAAAAGAAAAGATTTCTCTGTGCTGAGAGTTTGATTCTTCTGTTGCCTTTGGCCCTTTTTCTGAAAAATATAAAATACTTGGCGTACTTTTATTTGCCATTAAAACAGCAGGTACCTAAGGTTAAGTATGCAATTAGTTCACCTCTAATAAATGTGCCCTTTGTCAACACATCCTTTTACTCTCTGGAATCTAATATAAGCGTGTATTTTCCAAAAATTGTGATAAATGGCCTTTAACCGTTCAGACGAAATGCTGCTGCCTCCTCTGCTGATTTCAAAGCCATTAAACACAGTGTATTCAGAGAATTGCCAGCTCTGTGGCTGTTTAGACCCTCAAAAGCACAACCTGTTACTAGAGATTCTGTGTTGTTCATTCACTTTCTGCAAGATAGTACAGGTGGATAATAGGCTGGATCTCCTGCTTTCAGGAAAGCCAGGAATCAGATTCCCTGCTGGGCTGAAAGACTGAGAAGTATATACTTATTTGCACAAACAGCAGTGCTGGCTCTGGCTCTCCATGTTACAGTTTATCTCTAACCTGTTTGCAATGCAGCTTTTACTGTAGTTTCCAGATCCTGCAATCAAAATCCACCTTAATTTTATGTCATTCATCTCCAATATTGTTAAACTGTCTTCATGATTTTGACCTGCTGGATATTTTATGTCTAATTTGCTATTAGGATTCTGTTTTGTGACTCAGGATCTTCTGTTTTGCTCCAATTTGCAGCTGAATGGAGCAACATATAATAACACCAGCATTTGCATTCAGTATGTGCATTCTGTGAAGTCCCTGACACCTGATACATGTTATGTGCAAGATTTGGTTTGCTGCATGCTAAAGACCAAATGCCATTTCTTACATATGATTTAATATTTTATCTGATGCCTATATGCTTTTAGCCACAGCATTTGCCGTTTGTTGTTTATTAGGAGTTCTGCATGTGTCATTTGATAGTGATATGCTCCAAGGTATTGTATGTGAAATTGTCTCTTTGATTGCACACTCCCAAGTCAGTTTTCTTGTATCTTTTCAGCTGTTTCTTTGGAACACCTCTGGAATAGTCTTACTAAGAACTAATGGGAATTTCTTTTTGAAGCTTTGGCTTTTACTTTGTTTAGTTTATTTGGTACTAGAGAAAGCAAAATGTCAATGTGCATTTCTAGAATCACTGGCAGAGATGTGAATTGATCTTAAAAGGAAGAAGGACAGACATGTAAGTTCAGCTGCTTTTAATGCTGATATTTAGGGTCAGTATCTAGGTTAGGCACAAGTTAGAACACTGCCATGAAATAAATTGCAAAAGAGACAAGTGCACCTTAGTTGTTTCAGGAAAAGAGGAAAGTATTTGAGAAAAAGCATATAAGGTTAGTGTCGTTTATACCATTCCTGAACACTAATTATAGATAATTAGTCCCTTGAATATTTAGCTTTGAGGTAATTAACAAAAAGGTACTGTTGGTTTGCAAGGCAGGTAAAGAGTCTGAAGCAAATTGGGCATGTCCTCATAGAGTCTGTCTCTGGGAGCAGTGAAAAGGTCGTGTTCTGATTGCTAATCCAAACAGCAATCCTTGTAGGCTAAAGGGTCTAGCCTCTGACTTGGTTCTTTTGAAGAAATTCATCTTCTGAGCTACTGCCACATGACTGAAGATAGCAAAGCACTAGATCTTAAAGATAGATAAGACCATGCTGTGCTCTTGCATGAGGTTACGATTCCCTAGCTGCACTCAATTCATTATAGCCTGGAGAAAGGGAAAGCAGTGTGACAGAGCATGGCATCTTTCTAAACAAGTACATCAGTAGAAACCCCCTGCAGAATTTTAAGTCATTCATCATCTTCCCACCCTCATCCCTCCTTGATGTGCTGATAAAATACTTTGCATCCATTATTAAAACACATCTTTCTGTATTAGAATGGCCCTGCAGCCAAAGCTGTTCTCTGCTTTGTTATGTGAGGCCAGAAACTACACAAACTTCTAATTTAATGTGTTTTCTGACAGTTTGATGTTGTTAGACTGCTCTTGGCAACTAACTTTCTTTTTTCCATTGTTCTCATGAATCAAAAATGTGCAAGTTAAAATGAGGTGACATATTTGTGTTTGGTTTGCATAAAATTGCATGGAAAGACTTAGCACAAACTTTGTTTAAGGGAAACACAAGCCTGTAGTAATGGGTGCCCAAAGCAAACCACCCAGTGTTACTTCTAACCCAGTGTGAGTTCCAGACTTGGTAAAATGCCCTGCCATGTTGGTTCTGGTATAGAACAGCACCCTAAAGATGTCTTACCTTAGCTCAGTTTCTCTTAAGACTGGGAGCTATTTAAAGGGAGTACAATGCACAAGATTTATTTAGGTTTTCTGTGAATCTAAACAGAGTGGGCTGTAATGTGTGACCATCTGTCTAAAGGAGAATTAAAATCACATTAGAGGTGTCATATGATTTTTGAGTCTTATTGGAAGCTTCTGATATGAAACAATATAGTAGGTTAGTATAGAAAGGAATAAATTGAAAGGGGAGGAGAATGGACAAGGTCCTCAAGAACTAACTCAGAATTTTCTCTTGTAAAAGACTTTTTCACATAGAAGGTTTTCTTGTTTCTGAAACAGCAAAGACAAGACAAAAACATAAATCTTCTAATGATGTTGGGTTCTTTGCTTTGGCATGTTTTTTGACTCTCAATAGCTTCCTTTTGTGGGACTAGTTAAAGGCTCATAAAACCTACCACAAGCACAGTCAGCCTGGACTTTCTAGAAACCTAATGCTGGCAGAGCTGCTTGCACTGATATGATGGATGTACTTTGCTCCTGTAGGCTCACTCCATCAGGCCTGGTTTTTGTTACATGGCAGGAAATCCTCTCACTGCTGGAAGACCTGAGAATTAACATGGTACAGTTAGGTTTGTATATACCCATTTAGAAATGTTTCCTTTTATACTCGGAGGGAGCATGAGAGGTTTGAGTGTGGATGAAACCTCCTTTTCAAAGGAGGTTTTGGAGGGCGGGGAGAGAGAAATTACTTGGTTGAAGTGTTGCAAGGTAAATACCAGTGCCTTTTGGGTGCTTGAGTATAAAAGGATTTAAAACAGCTTGCTATTTCAGTCAAAGAAAAGAACCAATGAAAGACAACAAGCCTTACTTACTAGTAAATTCTCAATGCTCTTTCACTAACAAATTCCCAAATCTTTTGTTGCCATATCATCACAAGGGTCTATCCTGCTGCCATAAGTGTGTGGGGGATTCATAGAGCTAATTCCCGTAACACCAAGAACAATTTTGTGTGTAAATCTTTCACAAGGAGATTTTATATGTATTAGAATGAGCTGTTTCATTTTATCTTAGCAGCAATCTACAGACATGAATTTTCTTTAGTATTGTCTGACAGACCATGACAAAACACTTAATAGTGACACAATGGCTCCTTCACAGCTGTTATAGTCTATTGTGCTGTGTGGAGTAATTGGGGAATGTTTTAATCTGTTGATGCTCCACTCAGAGTAACATGGATTATTGACATGCTACACTTACTGCAAGCTAAAAGTTGAGCATCTCCAAATGTTCTGCAAGCTGCAACTCTATATTACACATATGGTATAGAAAATTTAGTATAGCAGCTACTGAGAGACAGGAGACAGAAATCTTGATGAGACTTGTCCAGTGGGTGCACTTACACACCAATAATCTCAAAGTGTGATCCTGTAAAGCTGTGTTTCATCATGGAGGTCTGCCAAAGACATGCTCCTCTGAATTTGAGCACTTGGCTAAAACAAATGTCAGTTTTACTTGGATGGTGAAGATCCTTGAATGTCTCGTGCTGTGGAAATATGCCTTTCCCCATGGTGATAATTTCATCCCTGTCTGATCTAAAGTAAGGCATCTGTGCTTTTGTGTATTGGAAGTCATCTTCAATGAATTATAGTTATCTACATATGAAGCTAAGTTAAGATTCATTTAGCCTAAAATTAACTAGGGATCATTCTTGAGATCTGTTATTCATTCAGCAAAATAGCAAGTTCCACCACCTGTACAATTTATTCTAGACACAGAAAAAAATTCAAGTAGTGGAAATCACTGATACTTCTAGTTATCATTATTAGCTTTCAACTTTACATATTTCAATATAAATTTACATTATATATCTTTATGTAGAAAGAAAATAATTAAGAATGCTATGATAAAAGAATGATGTTGAGTGTCCCAGAGCCCCAAGTAGCAATAGTAAGGGGAGCCTGATACTTCAGGAAATTTAAGAATATGGGAGAAGGAGACCTGGGACACTGTTTTTCTCCTGGCCTATGTTGCACAAAACTGTTGATAAGCTGTGGGAGAAATCTTAAAGAAGGATCAGGGACTCTTATCCTGTGTTTTGCATTTTAGTGTGTCGTAGCACTAGGAGAGGGTTTCAAGTCTCCAAGGAAGGGTGCAGGCAGTCGAGCTCTTAGAGCATTCTACGAGGGTGGAATTAAGACAAAAAAACACAAGTTGTGTGACTAGTTGGCGGCACAATTAACTTCCAGCATCAAATGTCTTTGGTAAATGATTAAACAGCACAGTGAAGAGGCAAGTGTATCTTTCTGGTGTGTATTTTCAGATTTGAATAATTCAATAATGTTGACATGAAAAATAAAAATACACAGTTTGTGTGTCTCACACAGGTTTGGAAATTCTGATGTGCAGCAGCTTTCCAAAGAATCTTGTTAGAAATTGAGATGCTTATTCAAAGCTTAGGCTGCCAACTGAATCTGCAGTAGGCAGAAATTTCACAGGGACAGCTTGTTTTGCACAGTATCCTGCTGCTGGTTTTTTTTTTTTCCAGTGATGGAAATAACTGAGACTGGATTTCCCTCTGTGCTGCACCCCACCCCAGTCTACCCCCGCCCCCATAGCTGAGCTTCAGATGGAAACAGAATATGCAAGGGAGGACAGAACTATGTATTCTCTTAGGGTAACAGTACTTACATGCCTAGTAAAAAAGAGTATGCACATGGTACATGTAAACAAATGCTGTTCTATGTGAGCCTGCAGCATCAGGGGTTTTTCCTGGCTCTCAGAAATGAATTGTCACAAGCAATCAAAAGTGGCTTGTGTTCAGAGGAAACTACATTTAGTGAGATATGCATACTTTATGCTGAACAGTATGTATAGAACTGCAGAATCTGTTAGGTAGGAAAAGACCTTTTATATCATCTAGTTCAAACATAGGTATATGCTCAATACATAAAGTAGAGAAATCAAGACAGTCTCTAGCTCCACAGAGCTCAGTCTGGTCCTTTTCCAGCTCTGAAATCCTTGCTCTGTCACACTTATCCCACTCTCAGCACATATCTTTGCTAAGGGTTTCCCTTCTCCTTGCCAGGGCTGTGCCCTTCTGAAAACACAATCTTTCCCTCTTCTCTAAGCACACATAAGCCTGGAGGTTAATAATATTCATCAGCCTTTCCTCCCCTCCAGGATCGCAGCTAGCCTGAGTCAGCACAAATATTTGCTAAGTTAATTAGACTTTTTCTTTAATCTGAGTAATTTGAAGTAAGGTTTGGGTTTATTCTTGTAATATTTAAACGTATGCATGGGTTTTTGCTTCTTTCTTACAGTTCTTAGTTTTGCCATTGTAAGTTACCCAGTTAAAAAATGATTCTTCATTCAATTATTTTCCTATTTTATTTGATCCTCTTACAGATTTATGTATGGACTGTGCTATATTTTTGGAGTTACTAAGTAGCTTTGTCTACCTGAGCAAATGTAGGTTGAATCCCATGGAGCTACTTTGTAGCAGAAAAATAGTTATTGGAAATTATGCATAAATCTTTCACAATTCCTGTTTCATTTTGGTAGCATCTTCACCGAGCTGATCAGCAACAGTCTGTAATTTCTCTAGTACTTCTTTACAAAGTTGCAATGTTGTCAAAATCACAAAAGGACATAGTTTGTCAATTTATGTCACTCCCAGTGTAACAGATTAGAAAACTGAGATCTCTGTCAAAATTATTTTCAGATCATCTCCCAAAGACTACCTCCTCAAAGTTTTCTTGGAATATGTTTTTCATCATTTTTATCTGTGCGATTGAAAGCAGATCATGTTTTTTCTTTGTCTCCTTGGAGACCTTGAAATTGAGATGCTGTATATTTTAACCCATAACATAAACAAAATTAAAGAAAAAAATCTGTCCCTACTCTGCTCGTGGCTCATAAGCCTACTCAGTTCTGTGATAGTCTGACAAATGTAAGATTTAGGGGATTTTTCTCCCTTTTAAGTTTTTTTAAATTATTATTATTTTAGAATTATTATCAAATTTATTTACTGTGGGTAGTTTGATTCAGATATAAATAGAGCTTTGGGAATAACTACATTTTTGAGAGAAAGATAATGTTACCAGAAAAAGACAGCGTCATCTCACCTACATTTCCACTTTCACTGCACATGTCCCAAGCTCACCCAGTTTTTGTGGGGGGGAAAATATCCTCTGGGTCCAAAGTTCTGCCTTGCTTCCAGCTTCTTTAGTTCTCAGCCCAGTTAAAGTCTTGGTTAAATGGCTGACTTGCATTTTCCATACATGACGCTTAACACTGAACAATTTCTTTCTCTCTTTAATCAATGTCCTAATTTACTCCAAGGTATAAGTCAAAGATAATTGTCCTACAAGTCTTTCTGAGCAGATCAGATTAAAAAAAAAAACAAAAACTTTATTATGTGATCAAAGATTTGGACCAAGTCTTTTTGTTTGGACCAAGCTTTTTGTCAAAGTATAGGTATATTTCAAATAAAATATGTCATGCCTCTGTCACCGTGTGTAGTATCTGCCCCGCTCCCACCCCTTCATTCTTTCTTTTGAGGTGAACTTCTTCCCTGGAGGGCTAATTAATTTGCTGACACAGTGCAAGACAGGAGACTCTCCATCAGACAAACAGAAGTCTTTGCGGAGTTACGACAGTACTCCAATTTGTTGTCATATTCATGCAAAATTACATGATTGCTTCAGTGTAAATGTAAAAAAAAACACACTAATTTTGTTGAAACAGCTATTTCCAAAGGAGGTTATTAAATGGATTATAAGTACTTTCTTAGTTGGGATTTATCTTTAAAATGTCCTCTCTGCTTAAAATCCTTATATTGTTATTCCTGTTAAGATTTTGTTGCTTGCTTTCTTTTGAGAAGATGTGCTAGCATTTCTGTAATGAAACTGGACACAAAAGTTGACTCGTAGCAAGCAGGAGGTGTTCTCTCCTAAACAATGCTCGGACTTTGTTTGGCAACTTTACCCATTTCTTTACTCTGCCACCTTGAACCTTAGTGAGGATAAAAGATACTCACTCTTGAGCAAGAGTTTCTTCTCTCTTGTAAAGTCTAAATTCTAAAATATTGCCAAGATTGAAAAACACTGTTAAAATTAATCTGACTCAATATTAGTATGATAACCATCTGTAAGATTGTTAAGGAAGGCTTGGAATTTGACATAGTACAGAGTATGTTAGATTATTTCTAAACAGAAACAGCAAGAATGTGAACAATATGCTGCATAGTTCAACATCTGAGATAATGATATATATAGATACATATATAGTGTTTATAAAATTAGATATATATATATATATAAATATTATTCTTGGCAAATGGTAGGCACTCTGTTTCTCTTTAGCAGTATATTCAGACCAATGAACAGTTGCTTTCTCACTTACAAAAATGCATCAAGAAATTTTAGACATATGTAGTCATAACCAAGGGAGAAAGATTGATGGCCATACTGGAAACACTGTAATTTTAACTTCTTGTTTTAGAAGTAGAAGCACTTGATGTGGGCAATTTTCAAAGTGCTGAGATGAATGCCATGTCTTAACATTTAGAAGAAAGATCATTTGCTGATGATCTGTAACTCCCAGTTCTCTTTTGGAAATCATCTCCTCGTGCTGAACAAGTAGAAATACTCACATAGGCCTGTATGAATGAAAGAGTGATTGATTCCAGTCTGTAGTTATTACAGTACATTACCTTTATGAAAATAACCAGAATATATTGTTCTGCAATATTCTCAGTTTGCAACATAAATTAATGTTGTATTTTCATAATCAGAGAGTTGGGAATCAGCTTGCATTGCAACCTTTGGCAGATGAGCTCACCAGGAGCTCTGGCAATGTGAGTGTGACACTGCATGAAACTGTTTGAGGAACTTGCTTTTCAAAAATCTATTATGTTTTCGAGATGCTTGTAAAATAGTTATTGGAAATTAAAGCTTCACTTTTGGATTAAACGTAAATATTATTGATTTTTATTGTATTACTGCATTAGCTAAGATAACTTCATGTTAGAAATAGAGTGAAGGCCATTTTGTTCCATAAAAATTAATAATTAGGTGTGCTTTTTATTCTTCCAAAATCCATTATGCATATTGAAAAAATAGGTTTGCTAGATGTGTCCACTGTAAAATATGTGCAAATCTGCTGAAATTAGCAGATTTACACTAATGAAGTATAATTGCATTAATATTCATGCTGCTTTTAACAGTCATTTGCTACTTAGAAAGAAAAGTCATATTATCATGGAAAATATTTGTATGTAACATTTGTGTTAATCGTCATTGTACACTTTTGTTATTAACAGGATTTCTAATGTGGCAGTATGAAAGCCTGAGTTCTTAATTTTGCTATCCTCTAAATTTTCCTTAGTTCTTACTTGACAGCGGGTCTTGATTTGAAAAGGAAAATGATTAAAAATAGTCTGCAGACTTCAGTAGCTTATTGCTGCCTTCAAAGCCAAGTCAATCTTCCAGCTTCAGCTTGTGATTTAGAGGTATGTTTTAATATGAGTATAGAGATGGTCTAGGATAAAGCAGCATTAATATCTCTGTTTTTCTGCAAAATACATTGTCATTCTTTACCTAAGCATGTCTAGCTTCTGCTTGAAATAGCTGAGATTGTGATGAGAAGCTGGGGATGTTGGAGTGAAGTTGAGCAAGGGAAAAAGGTGAGAGTGGGGGAAGGTGATGTAGTTTTGGAGTTCTCATCGTTCCAATCTATTTTAATTGGCAATGCATTAAATTACTTTTTTATGTTCCTTCTGGTTTGGCTATGATCGTAACTGGTAAGGGATCTTCCCGCCCTTTTATCAATTCGTGAGCTAATTTTTGTCTTGTTTTCCTGCCCTGCCCTGGGGAGGAGGGGGAGTGAGACAGTGGCTGGGTGGGCAGCTGGCAGCTGTCCCAAGTCAACCCATTAAATACAAAGAAAATGACAACCTAGCATCATATTTGAAGTAGATTTAAGTCCACAGGGAGCCAAACAAACAGATCTTCCTACAGAGGGCAATGGCTTTTGATCTCAAACTGGTGTTCCATCAGTACAGCAGTCAGCGTTAAGACTACCCAAGTTTGTCTTTTTCAGTTCTTCATGTTCTGTCATTAAATCAATAAGAATAAATTCTCTTATAAATGGCAAAGTCCATTTAAACCACAGGCTATGTTAAGATAATACTTTTGGTAATTACTTAAATTCAGTGGTTTAGCATTTGCTGTTGTTGCATTTTTCTACCTATTGGGCTGAAATGGAAGATACTGGAAATACTGAGTTTTATCTCTAAGCAGTTATGAGTTTTAAGATATTTTTTACCTGTAAATGCATATGGCATGGGAATTCTGAGCCTAATTCTCTATGTGTCTATTCCTTTTCTGGTTTTCTATGACTGGCCAAGTGGAAGTGACCATCTTCAACACGTAGTCAAGCAATTAGAATTTAGCAGTGAGAAATACTGCTTCAGTACAGTGATTAAATTGTAGTTTTATGTTTTAGTTGATACAATTTATGGATTCACTCTGTTCTTGAAAAAGCTTGCTTGATACTAGCCTTCAGATTTATGAAATGCTGAGACACAGATGTGCTCCTTTTTTCTCATATTAAGGAGAATAAATTACTTGCTTGCAATTTACCTTTTAATTGCCAAATTCTGAATAATATCTGTTGTTTGCTTTTGGTTTTTGGGATTTTTTTGGTTGGTTGATTGCTTTTGTTTGTTTTGTTAATTACCTTGTTTAATCCTAGATGTGCCTGAAACATTTTTTTCTAGTCTGTGTGGGTTTACAGGACTGACTTTCCCTTTAACTCCTTGTGGCCCTGGCATGCCAATGGACGAGATTCCTAAGCTGGAAATGAATTCAATTTTTCATGCTTTATAAAAGCAGCTGAATTGTGCACAGTCCACTCAGTAGTTTCATGTATTTTGTTAGCCAGAGGAAATTTCTGCTACAGTGTAGCTATCCATATTTGTCTTCCCCTGAACTTGATGTCGCTTATTATATTTGAGGCTCGAGTTGGAGTGTTTTAGACAGGGTAAAGATAGTATTGGTTATTATCCATCTGCATGGATAGGTCTCTAAACAAACAGAAACAATGCTAACAGTGTGAGATCCCTGAAGAAGTTCATGCTCTTTCTGGATCAGCTAGCAAACAATGCTTGCTTAAAGCTATCACGAGCAGGATGTAAGTACATAAAAAAGCAAACTATATCTTAGGTGCCTGAGCCCTCTTTTGCCTTTCTGAAGCTGATTAAATAATGTAAATGCCTGCATACATACATAATAAGCATCTGCGTGGTCGGACTGCCAGAAACAAACACATTTATCATCATTGCTGGGGACTTGTTGTGTCGTGCAAATGTGTCATCTAAGTCTGATACAGCAGCAGCCCTGTGACAGATTTAACAAGATTAGAAGACCTCCAAAAAAAGCTTTGCAAAACATTGCAGATAATGCTATGCAAATTGACAAGTAGCATAGACAAAAAGCTTAATAATTTCTCCTTTTCCTTTTAAAACATTTTTCTCTTTTGGAGGTCAAGCCAGGTTAATTTATAGAGTCTGAATGTGTCTGTTAGACACACTGTGGTCGTTTTTCAGAAAATGCAGAGGGAAAAAACCCCAAACAGTCTAAATTAGGAAAAGTGATCAGTGTAGATTATGTTATTAGGTCTTCTCTGAGCCTCAGAGGTCAGAGAATTTTAGTTTTGGACAAGCTCCAACAGAACCAGCACTCAGAGTTAATGTGACCTGCTGGGTTAGAAAATTATTTAAAAGAACTGGAAAATCCCCAACAAACCATTGAAAAGCAATTGCTCCAACAGTGATACACTCCTACATTGAAGGATTTCTACTGGATAATGTCAGAGACATCTAATTTATGGGTCATAGTTCCCATAGCCCTGTCTCATGATTTCTCTCCAACAGCACAACTTTTTTCACCAGAGGACTTCATCCTGTTGGGGTGTTTGTGGATTCATGGCCATTAGGTTGAACTTGGATCAAATATTAAAACTTTTCAGTAAAGTCTAACCCATTCCCTTGGTCCTGCAGGCAAGGAAATGATTAATTTTGCATGTTTTTAGTGGTCCTGCCAGCTACAAATAATTGGTTGTGTATGAGTTTCAACATTTTTAAGGGAACTACCTTTAATGATCTACCCTGATATTAAGAGGGTCTGTTGTACATCAACTACAGCTTGTGTAGATGGACTTGACTAATTTGGTACTTGTTATCTTTCAAGATCACTGTGAAATGTAAATATACTGCAGAATGTGGAAAACTGAAGTTTAGAAGTTTGGGTTTTTTTTAAGAAAAGGTCAGAGACATGGTTGCATTGAGCAGTGGAGTTAAGTGGGAGATGGACACTGTTGAGTTGTCCATTTGGATAAGGATTTAGCTTTTGAATCCCATCTTCTGATCAACCCCATCCACCTCCTAGAGAAGTAAATTTGAAGCAAGTTTACTAGATTTCTCTCAAGTGATTTTCAACTGGCATATCCAACCTGTTGACTAGGGATGAAGTCCACAGGCCCAGGACAGCTCCAAAATAGCCCCTGCCTGAAACACAGGAAGTGTGGAGACCGTCAACTGTGTCAGTCCTCAGGCTGGCACTTTCTGGGCTTTGCTGCTGGCTAAAGTGGGCTATTCCCTGAGATACCTCAGGGGCTGGAAACTGTGCTGTGGAAAAGGTGTGGCTAAGATACTCTACTTAACAAAGGCTTCATAGTGTTATTTCTTTGGCCACCTGTAAGGCTTTCAGCCATGTGCAGTACTGATTGTTCTGTAAGCACCTCAGATCATGGCTTTCTGGTCCTTCACTAAGTATGTAGGGCAGATGGACAGTTACATTTCCAAATGTCTGAGACACAGGATTTTACACCAGCCTGCAAGATGGTCAATACCCAGCTCAGGTGTAAACTTTATAACAGTTTGGGACAAAATTCTTGATGTTTTGAGACAAAATTGATGTTTTGAGAACTTCTTTTTAAGTCTCCTTGGGAAATTCATCACTGATGGCTCAGTCATTTGGGCAGTTTTGAGAAATGCTTGCATGCAAGTAGAATGAGCAATAGAGATATTGATTAGTAAAAAGACATCTACCGGTCCATTGTATGCAGGACTGTCAGTGCAGAGTTGTGAAAAGCAAATATAATATCACGTAGGTGAATGACTGGTTTAAACTGTTAAACCCTGTTAACCTTTTTGTTGTATTTGACAGAATTCTGAAATCTATTTTTGCAGGGTTTTCATTAAAGATTAGCAGCCTAAGGTCTGAACTACTTTCTCAACTTCCCTATTGTAATAAAAAGAGGTGGGAAAAAACCCCCTCAAAATAGTTATGGTCCTTCTGGGAAAATGAAGAATTTCATCAAAGGTCTTCTAAAGAAGTCGGGTGAGTTGACAATATCAAAATGAGTCTGAGTCTGGCTTCTGACTGTAGGGCAAAATGAGGACTCAAGATTACATGAAAACTAGATAACTCTATCAGATTAGTGAAGCTTGGTAAAGAACTTTTTAAAATCCAAATCAAAGCTCAGTTCCCAGATGTGATATTTTCCTGTTATTAATCACAGCCAAACTTTGGGATCACTAGCAAAGCACGATGAATGAGTAAAAGGTTAAAGGAAGGTAGCAGAGGCCTTGAGAATACTGGGACATCATTGTTCCAGGCATACATCACACAAATATGTTGCAGGAATATGTAGCCCAAGCAGATGATGGAAGAAGGCAAAGGAGGGAGGGGAAGAGTGGTGTTTCATGCCATCCAGAAAGTCCATGTTAGAGAGACACTTCTCATCAAAGGTTAAAACCCCAAGCTGCTTGGATTTTTTGCTTACTTGCTGCTGGGTTTTATTTGTGTGTTCTTGGGTTTTTTTGCTGCAAGATGCAAATCGTGAAGGGTGGTAAAAGGTTTCAGTGTTATACTGTTCAGTGTGCTCCAATATCATCTGTTGCATCATTTGGAAATCCAGGGATAAGAATAGTCCACAAGTCACCACAGAAGTGTCAACATTAATAATAACAGTTGGAAATCTAACAATTTAGTTAGATGAGTCTCTTCCATATAATACCTTGAACTTCTGCCAACTAAATACATGTATTTTGTTGACGAGGTGACCTCAGCCCTGTCTTCACTTTTACCTTTTTCTTTTTCTGTTGGCTCACCATGACTATTGAGAAAATTTTGGCTTCAGTCAGACTGATTTTCTCAGTAGGGTAAAAAATTAGTCTTAGGCAACAAAGAAAATAATTTCTGCTTGCAGGAGCATTATAAGTGCTGAGAAATTTGTTTTTCAGGGCAAATGATGGATTATGGAACAATAGAAAAATTTGGAAGATGAGAATTCTCGCAAGACCAGTCAGAGTAAGAAAACCAAGAAAACTTTCTGAAGTATTACTTTTATCTGTTCGAAGTGGCATAGTGCTGTCCTGGTTTGTCGCCTTTTTAGTAGACTATATTTTTCTCTGTTGGGTTGTTCTTGTATTAGAGAAGAATGCATCCTGTAAGTGGGTCCCAGGCCAGCACATCCAAGAGATTTGTGTTGTTGGTTATGTGAAAGAAAGAATAAACAAAACAAATTACATTAGAGATATAAGCCAATTGATGTAAGAATCCATTTAAGAAAAAAGGAGCAACCAACTCTCCTCTCTGTACAGCACCGTGTGGAGGGTTAAATGCAATGTGGATTTATATACTTTGATATAAAACATTACCTATTGGTCACTGCCAGAGGAAACCTGTTGCAGTACTTCATCTAATAAATGATCTTTTGTCCCAAATCTCTTTCTCTGAGATCAATAGAGAGCCAGGACTGCCTTCTGTGTCTGAGTTTTTCATGTTCTGTAAGTGTGACTCATTCAAAAACATGCATTTTATTCCTGTTAAGGAAACTGATAATTTAAGAATTGATCTTTTTCTCACCTTTGCTAATGTAAGAAGAAAACACCATCTGATAAAATTCATCTAGGGCTAGAAATCAAATTACCTTCTGATATCTGAAATTTCAATGCTCTCAGAAAATATTATTCTGTTCATGAACCCTAGTAAGCTTTGCAACTGTTTACTGCTTCCCATCCCCTTTTATTCCCTTGGTTAGGTATCAATTTATAGGAATTTCAATAAAAAGACTACCCAAGGGAAATCAGTCTGCAAAGTCCATTTGAACACTTTAGAGTTCAAATACCCTCTCTACTGAGCAAACAAGAAGAGTAGTAATGAATATCAGACAAGTCTGTCCTCATTACAGCATAGAACCTGAGAGTGTGTAGCTGTAATCCACAAGACATTGGCTTTGTAGATCTGTGGCTTTTTCTAGACTGAAAGGGTCAGGTCCCCCTGCACATCAATTATCATTGGTATATACTGTTTCTTCTAGATTTATTTTGATGTAAGATAAATATTATTTTTCTTTCACATACATTAACCATAACTTCAAACAGAAGATACTCCTAAGTCTTTGTTTTGAGTAGAGAATTTACTTTTATAACACAATTCAGATCCATGTGTTAACTAAAGTTTTTCAGTGGTTTTAGTTTATAGTAATATATTCTCCAGAATAAAATTAAGCCAAATTATCTCGACTATCTCTTATTTGGCCCAGTTGCATCTTCAGAATGCTGTAAATAAGAGCAAAGAACTTAATGTGTACACAAGCACATTTTGCACACAAAACCTAGTTGCTTCTTTGCACAAGAAATATTTGCATTCTGAAATTTTTTGTCAAATTATGTAGATAGTTAAGGTTTATATAGGTTCAGAAAGAAATTCTAAGCCATTAGACAAATTCAAGGAGAAAATATTTCCTGAAGACCCATTAACTAGGGGATGTGAACTCTGGTTTTAACCAACAGTAGTTGAAAGCTGTACAAATATACTAGCAGCCTGTTTATATTCTGATTATCCTGTGTCCTGGGCTTTGTCTGGATCTCATTCCTGAATGGTGTATTAACATATGTTTGAAGTCAGTCAAGGGCTATTCCATTTTATACCAAAAAGATCAGTTTAGATGAGCTGTTTCAATATGATATTACGCATTATCTAAAATACCAGATCATTGAATATGATTCCTGATTTCCCTTGTATGCTCATGAAATAATAAGGTTCTGTTTGTACTTTGAAGGAAAAAATGTATTTCAGATTCAGTTGGTAAATTTAGTGTAAATATTGATAAATACATCTTGTGATACAGTCATTGTTTTCAAAAAATAAAACCCCCAAAACTTCTGTAGTTCATTCTCTGACTTCCCAGGTAACACTGGGATTTCAAATTTTTTTAGTGTGCTGCGCTGTGTATTGTATCAAACATCAAACTGTTGCTTCTTACTGTTTTTAGGAATGTACTGTTCAGTAGTAAAAGGTGAACAAAGCTCTTGAGCATAGTGCCAGCATTTCTAAAGAATAGTGCTGATAAATTAATTAAGAGCAGCATGGAGACATGAAGCATCAACATAAATATTTGATAGC
The DNA here is from genome assembly GCA_013397955.1 of Grantiella picta. NCBI lineage: Eukaryota > Metazoa > Chordata > Aves > Passeriformes > Meliphagidae > Grantiella > Grantiella picta. The sequence continues at coordinate 2,702,027 of VZRM01006014.1, read as the reverse complement.
ACACCACAAATCTTCATTGTTACATTTCTTTCATTGTAACTGGGAAGCAGATCATTACAGGATATAGCTTTTCTGGCACTGGTTGTTTTTGGGGTTTGGGCTTTTCCTCCGGTGAATCATGAGAAGTGTCACATAAAATTACACAATGAACACTTTCTACATTTTTACAGACTTTAAGTCTCGCTGTGATTGACACACATTTAAGTGCATGCTGGCAATTATTGTCAGAGTTGCTTTGAAAAGCAACCTCTGCCTAACAGTATTTTCCATATGCTGAAGAACATGCAAGAAAAAAATTATCTTAGGCTCAGATTTTGTTATATTTTGTAAAGCAGTGGTGTACAAATGCAGAGGGAAAAATAAAACCAGAAAAAAAAGCCAAACTTCCCCAGGCTTTTGTAGTTTGATGCATAAACTGATCTATAGTGAAGTTTGAGGGCAGGTGAACAGTTCAGTCGTTAGCATATGGCCAGCTAGACCCTTTGACTTTATTGTGCACATTAAATAATCATGTTCACGAGTAAATTTCAAACAGATGTGTTTGTAGCATAAAGGGCACAGGACGTGGAAAATATGGCCATAAAAGTCCGAACTGCCTGTTTCCAAGACTGCAGTGAAAGGGATTGTATTAGTAATTGTTTAAAGCAGGCTGTTCTTGACATAAATTCATTGAAATGTCTTGCAGAGTTTGAAGTCAGAAAACAATTTTGGATTTTCTGGCTTCCTTAAACTTCTTTGATTGTCTTCGATAATGTATTCATAAATATTTTCCTACTCTCTTTGCAATGCAGACTCTCTCTCTTTGCTGTTAAGTCCTTACAATTTTGAATAAGGAACTTGCCTTAATGCTGATGAATACTTTTTTAGGAAATATTTCTAGTTTGTCATCTGATTAGACTAGTTAATAGAGTTATCAGAATTTTGACAAATTAAAGCATGATTGATACCTGTAACATAATTGCAATCTTGTTTGCGTTTCCTGTGACTATTTAGGTTCTCATCTTTCTGTTTCCTTGCATGTTCAGCAGTTGGTTGCCTGTGCAAAACCAAGTCACTCAGATGTTTGCACTCATTCGCTCCATGTCTCCATGCACAGAGGGGAAAGCAGTGGCATGAGTCACAAGTTTCTAGCCTCTTAGATCTAAAGCCACATGTAGATTTTAAACATACCACTCATATTACAGTCCTAGCTGTTTAAAATATCTCCTTTGCAATGAACTTTGTCCTTCACTTTACTTTTTTGCGCTGCCTTTCTTCATTTTCTCTTTCTTCTCTTTCGTCTCTTGCTCCCATGTAATTTTTATATAGCTGCATTTTCTAGCTGGAGTTGTACAGATAAGTTGGTATTTGGCATCTGCGTTTTTATCTTTTGACAAGTCCATCACTTACTAGTGATTGGAACTTCCATTTTGTATGAAACTCTCCTTTTTGTCCGAACTTCACATGCTGCCAGGGAATCAAAGCAAATGGGTTGGCAGCTGATGATTGCATCAGGTGCTGCATCTTGTCCTCAATTTCCTCACAGCAAAGAACGCCTTTTGCTCCACCAGAACTTCAACTGGCAGTACCCCAACAAAATCCCCAGCAAGCCTTTTCACTATGTGGTAATCTTCCACCAGCTGGGACTGGAGAGGCTGAGGAATTGGAGTTATTCACAGGATGATATTTCTAAGAATATGCTTTATACTGACTTATTATGATACAATTTTTAGCAGTGTAACATTTTAAAATACCTCTGTAATAGATGTGGGGTCTGGCTGTGCATCTCAGTGTGTGGGTAAAACTTCAATCCTCCTCCTCAGAGTTAGGTGATGAATCTTAGTGTTTGCTGATAAAAATTCACATCTCTGTTTCAGTGGGAAACCAAGCACGTTGAGTCTATTTCATGGCTTTGTCCCTGAGTATTCCATAAGCTTATTTTAAATAAAACACCCATAATTGCTAATAATAAGAGCTGGAAAAAATAATATGTCACGTAAGCTGTAAATTGTGATTTATTCGAGCAGTCACGTGCTGAATTCAAGTGAGAAATGCAGACAAGAGGGGGGAATTCCACTGCTCCCTGGTCTGTTCTTCTCACCTAATTTTGGCAGTCCATATATCCTTCTGTAGGTCAGAACAGACTATTATGGTAGTAATAGAGCATATAAATGTAATATAAAAATGCAATATAAACTAGAAAACCCAGAAATTTACTTTTCACGGCCACTGGAGCTGTGTCCCAGGTGTAACATGGACAGTGTATTAAAATCTGCTCACAACTGAGATGAGCAGAAATGACATGCAGCCTGGTTGTTCTCCAAGAAGATGGAGGTTAAACACTTTATCTTATTTTCAGTGTTCTTCTAAACTGAAATGTTAGCTACCCTTAACATCTGTGGCTAAAAATGCATTTGTGGCTTACTGTGGATGTTGGAAACAATAGATGTTGTATAGGCAATGATATGTTGGGGCATGATCTTAATGTTAAAATTTGGTTTTGAGGAAAAAATTCAGATTTTTTTTTTCTGCCACCACTGACAGTCAAATGGCAACTGAAAATATTTTTGTCTTGCTTTTGGTGTCTTAGTAATAACAAGGTCTTTAATGCCTCAATAATATAATATAACCATAATATATCACTATTCCATCTTGTTTAGCCAGTGCTTAGCTAGTGGGAGTAGAGAAAATAGTGCTGCAGCAATTTATAGGGCAAATACTGCTCTTCCTGTAACTGCAGTAAATCTAGCCCACATAATGTCTAATTTATTTATTTACAGATCTCACAATTCAGCACAAAAAACTGATGCAGCCTTTAGGAGAATTAATAATTTCCATGACTGATTTGATAGCTTAAATGCCTATTCAAATAAGTGAATTTGATACTTCTAAACCCAATATTATTACTATTGGAATATTTTTATTGGAAAAAGAATGAAAGCAAGGATTTTTCTGTTAGTAAAAGCTGGGATTCTTGTTTTTGTAATTTTGTCCCCCTTTCAACTGCTGACAACTTCCTCTATGTGACAGCTGACACAATCTATGCATGCAATGCTGCATTTCTCAGGAATTTTCTGTATCATAGGCAGAGCTGTTGGGATAGATATATGCACCTCAGTGAAGATTTTGACAGATCATGACTAGCCACAAGGCCTCATTTCTAGTATTGGGTAATTTTTAAGTTGGTTGCAACTAATTCCTAATGGATCAATATATATACAAATATGTATAATAATGAATGCATCTGGGAGGTTTGCAAAAAAAGAAAAAAACCAAAGCCCCCAAACCTTACCTTTCCTAAAATAAAAAGTTAAGGTTGCACGACTGCTCATACTAGTTAGTTTCTTTATTTTCAGAAGTCTGCCTTTATAGATAAATAATTTTACAAGATGGAAGAATGATTGGATACCTGTAGCTCACTTGCTGAAGTTTTGTTTTTGTCGCTATCTCATTTATTCCATTTATTTATTTTTCTTCTTGGTCAAAATCCCTTCATATAATACAGATTATGATATCAAGATTGATCAAATGTTTAGCTAATCTTAATCTGGAAATTCTGATGGGTGGATGCACCCAATATTAGCCAGTGGATTCAGTCTTACAAGTATCTTGCAAGTCAGGTTTTTTGGACAGCCTGTGGTATTACCGAGCATCAGGTGCTTCTACATCTAATTTAGGTTTCACCTAAAGTAAAAGCTTCAGCTTGATATACCTTAACCCAGAGTAATTTTAGAGGGGTAGAGGTTTGGAGGTCTTGATCTGATCTGTTTCCATTCCTGTAGCTTTCTCTCATTTCTTCTGCATTTTCTGTTGTGCTTATTTCATCTCAAGGAAATGTCCAAGCTCAAAACCTGACTCAAACCTCTCAGCAGGACTTCAGAGAGGACTTCAAAGAATTCTAGCAATCTCATGATGAATTTTAGTATTTCTGTGCATAGTCTTAATATTCAAAATGGCTCTACAGAGTGGGAAGGATCATTTCTTTGTTAAGAGCTCTTGCCAGGAATTGATGTTTTCTCAGTAGATTTGTGCACTGTATGTCTAGTGGGGACAAAGAATCATGGTAGCATAATTAAGCTGCAGAAAATAACATCAGGAAGATTTAAAATTGGGGCCCAAAGAGGCCTAAAAGTTAAAGAGAAAATTACCCAGGCCTCTTTTTCAGGTTCAAAAAGGATAAAGTCTGTAGTACTTTACAAGTGAGATTGCATTGTGTTTCTGCATCTGAATGTAGCTTCAATTACAAAAAAAATTTATAATGATTAGACTGTTGTAGGCTGGATTCATTAAAGGGATTAGCTTTTCTTTGGGCATATGTGTTTATGTAGCTCTGAGTGTGATATGTGTATATAAATCTATTCCCACACAGAAGACTTTGTTAGCTTTAACTTGAGATTGCTTGACAACATAGCCCACCAACACAACCTGTAAGGAGGGGGGGAAAGCAAAGCTGTTCTTTCTGGTATTCCTCACTCTATGTTGTATTCATTAATTACGTCTAATTACTCTCTCCATGCCTTATGCAGAAACTCTGCATATCTTCATTCTAGATGATGGGAAAGCAGTTCAGACTTCGACCCAGTTTCCTGAATATATGGTCATGATTTTTTTCTGATAATGGCTGAAAGTGTTATCAATGACATGATATGTTCTCCCACGCCTTGTTTTTCATCATTTGTAAACTTACAGGCTTTGTAACTTCGCCTACTTTTATGTGAGAGAGGACTGCAGATGGAATTTGTCAAAGGAAATCATCTTGAGTTGCAGTGTCTTGAAAATGTCAGTGTATCACGTTAGTCTTGTTTTGTTCTTAATTTGCCTGTATTTACATCAAATTCCACTCTGCTTTTAATATGTTCTGAGAGTATGTAATAATTATTTGTGATGATGGTGACATATGGATGGTGGGACAGCTGACTTTAGTGGGTAGTGCCAAATGCTTTACCAGGATAAGTGTTGTGGGCAGTTCTGAATGTGATAACACCTAAGGAATCATTCAGTCCAAATACAACTCCCCTTTAAGGATTCTCCCTTCCTATTATTTAATTTCTACTTGCTTTGCAGAGCATGTCCTACCCTGTGGTTTGCATTCTCAGAAGCTTATCTTTGCCAGAAGAACATGGCTGTAGCCATCGATTGAAGGATTGTTCCCTAGTGGATTATCTAATAAAATGGGGTTTTTTTTCTGGAAATGTCACATATATATAAGGGCCAAAGATCACTTGGCATCTCTGCCAGACCCCCTCCATCATGTTACGCTTACTCTCACAAGACATTTAGTTTCATTAAAGAGCAGTGATGCCAAGTATTCTTAACAAAACTTGAGTGCCAGTCAAGACTGCTTTGACTGAAAAAACATACTACAGGATCATAAAAAGCTTGCAAATATGCCTCAGAAGTCAGCAACTGCTACTGTTCCCATTCTGTCTGGAGAGTGGGTGGGCTTTCCCTCAGGTCACCAGTGCTCTACTTCATGTTACTCTTGCGCATTTCCAGGAATCCTGTGTAGCAGTTTTCTCTGCTATTGGACATCAACAAAAGGACTTTGCTGTGGCCAAAGACTCCTTTCCTAAAACACAGGGAGGCTATGAGGCTGCTACATCTACAAAACATGGTTTTTGTAATTAATGGAACTGTTTTATTTAAGGATATTGGATTTTTATGAAATTACAGAATATGGCAATGTTGGCATCTTGATTTATCGTTTTATTGAAACCATGCTGAGGGAATTCATTACATCAATCTAATCTAGTGAATTAGTTTATATATCCTGTGAAACATTGAGGTACAAGTTACCTGGGCTGGGATAGGGAGGTGTGTCTCTTCTGGCACCTTTTTCTTACCTTTGTGCTTAAATATATGCAAACTATATGTAGAGATGGAAGATGAATAATGTGTTCTTTAGTCTGTCCATACATTAGCTCTACTTAATTTCTCTTGCTCTTTCCAGGTCTCGAATTCCTTTCACCCCTTGATTAGTAACCATGGTGCTTGTAATGTGCCGCAATTATAGATTGGAATGTACCAGCATAGAGTAATTTATGCAAAAGTAATTACTTAAATGACTCTTCATTATATTGCAATCAAATTCTAGATGCTCTGGTATAGATGTTACATATCCGATCTCAGCATGCCGCTTAAAGTCTTTTGAGTCGAATTCTGAAATGATGTAAATCAGTGCAGTTCATCTATGCAGCTCCAGTGCTTTGAAAAGGGCTGCACAGACCAGTACAGCTCTAAGAGAAAAGAATTTGATCTTATAAACCAACACACGAAGGTAGATTTGAGTGAGCCTAAAGCATTTTGAGAACAATAGTCTCGACAGTCTAATAATGACAGCGATCAAATTCTTTCTTCTCTCAAATTCCTTTGAGATCATTTTCTGCATTTTTACTTTAGCCACTGAGTTAGCCACAAAGTGGTGAGTGAAGCCTATTTCAATTTAAGCTGTGCTGGGGTCTTTGCTGCTTGTGGGGAGAAGAGGGGTTGTTGGCTGAGTGAAGGCCTTAGCAGTGTGGTAGTCCCAGCTTAACTTCGGATCCCATTTAAACTTTGTGATATCTAAGTTGTCTTTGACTATTCTCTTGGCAATTTTAGGCAAATCTGGCAGTCATTCATTTGGAGGACTGCGTTGTAAGATGTGCAACAGAGGCTTCAGAATGTACTAATGAAATTAGCATGTCTGCATCGTGTTACAGGGTAGTGATGACCTTTCTGGAGATATAGTGGCTTTAATTCAGAGTATTATAATTGACTGAACTCTGAGTAATGTGAAAACTCATCCTCATTTCCTCTGTAATTCAGGGTGAAATCTAAAACCCACCAAAACTTCTGGCAAAGTACAGAAAGGTTATTATCCACCATGAAGTCTTTGTGCACACACTATTTCTGTGTTTTAGGCAATGCAGCTATGTTTGTTATGGTTTGAGTGACTGCAAGAAAACCTGTTTTGCTGATTCCAGTTTTCATTGTATATAGAAATTTGCATAGAGCACATTAGTTCAATCAAATCTTATGGAAAGTAATTCCAGGAAAGTCTAAATAATCTCTCAGCTATGGTACTTAACATGGTCAGCAGGAAATGCCAGCGAGAATCCATCCATCTTTCTGGTTCAACTGCTTTGTCATTAGGTAAACAGCATGGCGTCTGTGTTTCACAACAGTATTTCTTCCAGCAAGACACTGTTTCCTGCTTTGTTTGAAACAATTCAGTGCTAAATGTCTTTCTTTATAATTCCACTTCCTGCCCTCCTTTCCATCTATTATGAGGCACTGGCGAACTGATCTCAATTTGTGCATGAAGGGATGCTGCCACATATGAAATATTTTTATATAGACCCCTGGCTAACTTTATTTGTATTAAAACATAAACAAAAATTGTCCAGCAAGTTTAATGCTGACCAAAGAGACAGTACAGCTGCACTATTGTTACAGGTGGAATACTAATCCCAGACTTTGATATGTCCTTGCAAAAGTAAAGGTTTATACGAAGAACTGACATTTGCTATTATTTTAAGTAGCTTTTGGCTATCTAGTCTGCAGAGATAATTATTGAGGCTTTGCTTCAGTTTGGATGCAGAGATCTGAAAGTTGGGTTATCCACAACTGGTGAAAGTGCTTGACTTTGACAATCATGAATTGTCAAAATCACAGATTTGAAATCCTCAAGAAAGAAAGGATGTACATTACGTATATGATATTTGAAAAGCCATTCCTTCCAAAGTAAGTATGCAGTAGCATCTTGTACTGAAGCCTTCAGGAGTTTCTTTTATTTACTTATGGAAAGTGTTTGCCAATAATTTACTCAAGATCACCCTTGACTAACAGACAGAGATAGTGGACATTTTATTTAGTAAAGCCCAAGAATCTGTGTGGAGGTTGGATTTGAACAAAAACAACAGCTCAAGCTTCTGTCTGCTGTATCATGTCAGTGATTGCTTTGAGAGGTCACCATATTTAATTTGAAAGAGCAATGAATATCAATTCTTTCTGAGAGGTGAAAAAGAGGAGAAAAAAAAAATATTTCATGTTATTATGAGCTGTCATGAGATAGAAAAACTTTTGTGCTAAGAAAATAGCACATATGTGAATATGTGAATAATGTGATTTGGGTACTTTCAACATTGGTGAGAAAGACTATCTATAACTGATTAAAACTCCCTAATTTATTGATTAGATTTAATTAAGAAAAATTTTATCCAGTTATGACAACCTGAAAAGCAAAGTTCTCCCAAATTACCATTTTTGTGTTTCTTTATTTGAATTCACAAACCAGCAAATTGACTACAGGAAATGTTTTCATTGATGTAAGTAACCAATTAAATACCACAAGAAATTCCACATTAAATAAAATACATTTGATAAACTGCCAAATTATAGCACTTAGGCAAAGATTTACATAGATCCATTCATTTGACAGAGAAAACACCCAAATTACTTTTTTGGATCTGTACCCAAAGTTCTTTGCTTTGAAAACTCTTCAGAATTAACATTTATTTTTCTTTCTTACTAATTAAATACCTTGTGCTGAAGTGCTGAGGTCTTGAAAAGGTCTCCTGAGATCAAGTTTTGTTTTGTGTTCCATAAGTACTAAATTAATCTTTAAGTGTTCAGATTTAAGGTATTATCACAGTAATATATACTTGTCCCAGAGGACCCCCAGTTGTTATAATGATCAACTCTAGGTGTCTTTTGTAATTTTTGTTTTCCACAGATGTAATGTCTGCTTAGCCTTCTACTATAGCAATATGAAATCTACAGAGACAGCAAAAAGGGGAAAATATTTGAATGTATTTATCAACACTGACACTAATAATGCGATTCGTCAAGTTATTCTCTATAGTCCTCAGCTTCACCAGGATTACTAAAATTTTTCCTGCTTTGGAATGCATGAGAAATGAACAAAGCTCCTGGGGATTTAGAGTTACTCCAGGGATAACAATTATTTCTTGAAACTCTGGTTCTGCTTATTTCACTTTTAAATGCTTAGTTTCCCAACTGCAGAAACTATCACTTTAATTTGCTCCATGAAGCTGTGTAACCTATCTTCCAGAGTATCAGGAAAAGATCAGATATTTCAGAGCTGTTCTGAAATAATTCCATGCTGCAAGAAAAACCTTCTTCTGGCAGAAGTCTCAGAGCATAATATTTTCTCTTTTTCTGATAAACACAGTTTCTGGGGCTAGGACCAAGATAGGCAGAATGTGGCAAGGCTGTTAGTAGCTCTAGAGGAGCCAAGTAACTGTTGTCTGTCTTGACATAAGAAATAAGCTATTGAAGGAGAATAAAAAGGCTGGTGCTCTTTGGCTTGGAGAAGAAAATGCTGTGCTGAGGATATGACTGAGACTAACAAAGTAATAAAGGGCAGGGCTGCTTGTGCCAAAACTATGGGATAAACCCATTTATAATGCAGAAGAGAAGGTATTTTTTCTTTTTTCTTCAACAGTGATGTTGAACTATTGGAACTTGTTACCAGAGCAGAGAATGCAGACAGAGAGGAGTAGGAGATTCCCAGATTATTAAGAAAACATCTGGGTGGCAGGTTCATAGTGGATATCACAGGGAAAGGGATAGGGAAGTCTTTTCTGTCCCATATTTCTGGGAGAGTGACTGGAGTTTCCTGCGAAGGGGAGGTGGGAATGGATGGCCTGCAGATATCAGCTCTTGCATACTTTTCCTGCTGCCACAGTCAGAAAGACAAGGGTGGATTGGTACACGCAGTTACCTGTGGGGTAGAGAGATCATTTATCAAAAGCACAGGGCCAGTAGGGTATTTCTTGCACTCTTCAGTAAACCTACATTTTAAAAAGTATCCATGAAGTGCGGTAGGAGTTGCTGAATTCGAAACACACTTTTTGGGGGCTGCTTGCCTGTCTCATGGTTTTCTTTTGCCTTTATCACTTTTAGCATGTGCTTGCTTCTTGTGCTTACAGTAGGAGCAGTGTCTCCAGAGGGCTTCATTCATTCTCGCACTTCCCCTCCATGGTTCCCTTGTGTATGTTTACCCAGTTTTAGTCCTGTGACATATATACTGCATATATATGCTTTTGAATCCTGGACAGTTCTGAATCATTTAATAATTTTGTGGTAAAAATCCATGCACTGTTATTCCAGACAAATTGTGCACGCAAGGAGTGCTGGCTGCTGCCAACCCAGCTGCAGAGCACTGTACCAGGCTGTATCTTGTCCATCTTGCTATGAAATACATCTAGCATTTGAGGAAAACCAAACCACATCCATTTAATGATGCTTTTCCTTGTCATTGCATTTACTGGCTTTCAATATGAAACGTAGTCTGCAATTATAAATGCTAGTGAATGTTAGTGATGGTTCTCTGGTGGTGTGATTTTGGAAATAAAACTAACAAAAGCTACACCACTCCTACACTCCACTCCACTAATCGTGTCCTGGGAGCACAGTGCATTTAGTGGGCTCTGGGTAGCTGAAGGTCTCTGCACAGTTTTTCTTCAAATGTGCAGAAAAGTTCAAATGAACCAACATTTGTAGATAAGTAGTAAGAGAAAGAATTTGGATTCTTTGTAGGTGCTTTGAGATTTGGAGAATCGTGACCCAAGAAGCATTATGCAGTTTAGTTTGCATTGACCAGTGCTTGCAGAGTATTGATTATCTGTCATATGTATATCCAACTTCATCGTTGGTAAGGAGAGAAGAACTTCAGGATGATAGGATTAAAAAATATCCTGCCACAAAATGGATTGTGACACACTCATAAAGAAGATAAAGTCAATATCAACACTTGTCGGTAATTCTGAAATATAGGCATATTCCGCATGTATGAGAATGACAGAGAAGAAGCAAATTACTAAAAAAAGCTAAAGACAGGTTTCTTAAATAACTTTAAGAAACACAATGTAGACAGTAAAATCCATGATTTTGCAAATTATTTAGCAGATTTATCACCAGCTTACAGCTTTGCATTGGACAACCGAGACTGCTTTTGTTTATATAAATTGATGCTGTTGTTACTCCTATCTCTGTGCATTTGTCAGGAGAGCATAGAGAGAATTGTTTCATTGAGTTGTTAAGCTCTTGCTCACTGAAGTTTTCTGATTCAGAATGAATGTAAGTAAGAAGGGCTGCTAGTATGTCTTTTGTGGCTGTGGGTGAATATTTGCATGCTCTTTTTCCCAGGATGCCATGATAGGCAGCTCCTCTCTTAGAGTAGGATGCTAAATGTCTGCCTTTAAAAATACACAGGGACAGGCCTGTACTGTGCATACTGCAGGAATGCCCAAAGATTTTGCCAGGAACCTGAAAATATCCCCAAATCCATAAATGAGCACGGTATTAGTATTCCTCCGTCCACTCTAACCTGGATACTTCATTTATAGTCTGTGTAAAAAACAGTTACTCTTGTGGTAAAGAGAAAGACAAAGATCAATAAATGTCTGGTACTTTTTCCATGTGGGATATTGCTTAATGAGCACGTCTCCAATATTCTGTCTATGAGCTCTAATGCTGTAATCCCTGAAATGAAATAGTCTCCCCATTGCTTCTATATTTTTGCCTCTTTGTTCCCCAAATATTTCTTCATTGAATATAAAGATTGCATGGTGTTAGTGTAACATAGTGATGTAACTACAACTTCCAGAGTTTCTCTGGAGTTAAGCAGTGTTGACTTGGTGTAGGAATTTTGTGAAGCACCCAGATCCAGTTCATCCCTGAACCTCTCTAGAGAGATTAAAATACCTTTACATGCTCCCTTTCATTAGGGTTAGAATCATGTTCCTCTGATGGGAAAGAATGGTGTCACATCATTCATGTTGACATGAGCAGCAATGTGATACTCGAATAAACCACGCACCAAATACTCAGTCATCTGTAAATGAGTTCCACATAGAAGTTTCTTTCTAAGCAAGTGAAATGCATTTAGAGGAAATTAAAATAAGATCTAGTCCAGAGCCCACTAAAATTACTGAAGAGTTTGTGCTTACTGCAGTTCTCTGTAATAACAAATATATTCAGAAAACTGTGCACTGCTTACAAATATTTTCATGAGAGATGAATAGCATTTCCTCTGAGTTATTCACTCTTACCCCAGACTGGAAGGTTCCTATGAAACTGCATAAAACATATTAGTAGATCCTAAAGGCAGATTTTAGTGCTATCTCTATAGAGATTTGTTTTTTAATTCATAAGCCTTGCTGCAGAGATCAATTCTTACACACCTTCACTGACAAGCTAGAAAGCATTGACAATACTCAAAACTTATTAAGGGTGTAATTGCTGATGAATGGCAAGACATTTAACTTACAAGTCAGAATATGCTTTATACATCAGAAGAATATTTTAACTGTTATGTAGAATTTAATACAGAATTAAATGCCTCCTGTCAGAATGTAGAGAATCTGTAGAAAGATTCTGTAGAAAAGAATCTGTAGAAAGTTTATCACAATTTATCTACTCTTTTCTGGTATGTGCAAAACATCTTTTGCCTCTCCACAAGGGCCTGGTGTTATAGAACTACTTCATATGGTATTTATGTTATTCATCAGCAAAATTTCGTGTTTGTTACCATAATACAAAATGGACTGCTATCAGTGAAATCAAGCAATACTAATAGGAACAGTTCAAGTGCTTTAAAATGTGGGATTTTGGTTCTTGTTCCTTCTAATAGGCAAATGTCAGTAAATTTTGGCTGAATTTCTACGCAACATCACTCCTTTTTAAAAATTATTGTGTTTGCCTCACATATAATAGACTTTGGAGAAGGATATTACAAAAAGGTTGTGCCGCTGGTAAAACCAAGCTTTCGCTGATGCTGATAACTAGGAATTTGCGTTGTATCCTTAAATGGAGTATCTCTCTAATCCGTTAAAATAGTCCAGTACTCCTTTCTGCTGACATCCAAAGCAGTGTTAGATTGTTTTAATGCATTAGAGACATGAAAGTTTACAGGTGAAGGAACCTGAGACTCAACAGAACAATAGGAAATTCCTACATTAGGAAAAGGGAGAGAAATGTAGACTTGAGTTCAAGGCTATTATGTGTAGGTAATCCAATCTGCACCGAACACTACATAGAAGCAGAAAAAAGAGACAAGTCTTGATACAGAGCTTTAAACAGACAGATTATGCTTACATTTAATTTAAAATTATTTTGGCACAACTTCAAGAAAGCATAAAATTGCATTTGGAGCAATTTGTGCTCCTCCAGTGACATTATAATGAGAAGGACATTGCTGAGATTAGGTTGCAGCAGAGACCTCTATTTTTCAGTCTGCAAGATATGAAAGATTAGCCAGATTTGATCTTTGAAGCTCAAGGGTGTCTAGAATGAGGGGGTTATCATCAAGGTGTATAAAGTCCTGGGAGACAGGGAACAGGATTGATGATAATATACTATTAGAGATAATAATACCTAGATATCTAAGAATTTGGGAAGGGAGAATAAATTAAGAAAGCGAATGATTTTCCCTATGCTGAGAGTAAGTAAAAAACAGACCCCGTGGTCTTAATCAGTATTGACCAAATTGGTCCAGAAGGGAGCTCAGCTAGATTTTTAAGATAATAGTTTAGGGACAAATTTGGGCTTGTACAGCTTTTCGTTACTTTTCGAGGTTTCTTAAAACTAGAGCTGTCCAACTATCCCCTTTGCACACCTGACAGGAGCAGCAACTTGTCTTTAACTTGGGGATGAAGGTCCTGCATCCACTTACCTAAATACCTTTCCTTTCCCAGCTGAGACAACACTGATTTTTGCCTTTTCACAAATGGTGATAGAGAGGGAGTGCCTGCATGCTTGCGTGGATTGAAGTGGTCATTAGTCCATTTTCAGTACCCAGCTATGTCTGTTGAAGACGTGTTTCTCTCAGTGGAAAAAGAGTGGATCAAAACACAAAAAATCTTTTCTTTTCTTGGTAAATATGTGAAGGTGGGACTGACTCTGCCATGTCTTCATGAAGATCACAGTGCCACAAACAACACCCACTCACAGAGTATGCAACATTGCTTTGTTCATTCCCAACCAACAAAAACTGTAAATGGATAAAGGCAATGAATTGTCTAGGTGCTGTTAGCAGGTGATAAAACTGGCAGTAATGATGTTACTAGAGGTGTTGCTGTGTCAATAGGAGCTGCTCTCACAAAGGGAGCTGCACTAGACTGTTCTGCAGGTCCTGTGGGTGATTCATCTCTAATTTGGTTGGCAAAGTAGTGATTGATATGGTAGAGAATGCACCAAGGGCTCACCTGCTCTCCTAGACAGCTACCAAGAGATAATAAAGAAATGTCATTGGCTTAGGCATTATTATGCTTATCTGTGAGATCCCTTTCAGCTTTCATCAATTTTATGGCAGCTGCAGGCTTTTTTTCTGCTTTTTGTCAGGCCTCATTCATTCGTATTATTTTTTCCATTGGAGAGCTGTGTAATTTTTCCCAAAGCAAGGCTATGTGTCTTCTAGCACTAATAAAATTCTTGTCTCTTTTCATTGCAACTTGCCTCCAGAGCAGGGCCTTCTGGCATACTATGCAGCAGAGGAGATAAAATAATCAATAAGCCTGGATCTGAAAATGAAATGCAACATTTGTTTTGTTACTGAGCTCTACATGGCCTGAAACAGATGGCTTTGTGATGCGGTTTTTAGTGTGCTCATAAGGATTTTTGAGATGTGTGTGATTTTTATTTTGAAAACATAAATTGAATGAATGGCAACTAGCACAATGACCTGGCATCTATTATCACCCTTCACAGATCAAGAACTATAAGTGATGTACAATTAGAGAAATGCTTAATAGAACTCTTGAAATTAAATGGAACTGTAGAGTACTGACTGCATTAAAAGCTCTCATTATTTTCTGTTCAAAAATATATTAGTCTATCTTTGTCATTGCTTGTTTGGCTGCTTGAATATGTTGGTCTGTGCTTCTCAGTTAATGTGGTGGCAGATAGTAAATGTATATGTGTCAATATGGTTAGTAAACATTATTTATCTGAGGGTGGCAGGTGTGAGGCAAAATGTGAGTTTTATGTATATTTATCCTTTCTATATATTCCTCTAATTAATATTTTCTTGGCAGAATATATTGGAATTCAGTTTCTGTCAGATACAGTGTGGTAGTTTCAAAATAAGGACGAAGTGCAGCTTCACACTGCTGCATAACCAAAGAGGTGGCATTTGAATACATAAAGAGAGATCCCTTATCTGCGATGAGATTTGCTCCATTATTCCTCTGCATTTAGGGAAGAGCAACACTAACATGGCAGTCTTCCAGATAATGTCTGTTTTAATGTTGATAAAAGGGATAGCAGAACACTTTAGTGTGCAGTGTTTGTTACTCTCAATTGATAAGACATGCTACCCAGGAAGAGCATCCCTTCCCTAGATCCAGGTATAACTGCAGTGAAGCCCTGGTGCCTCTCGGTCAGTTGTGGGGCAGGGCTTTGCTGTGATGCTCTTACACCAACAAAGTGGCCCTTATTCAGACTCTGACAATGACAGAAATGTAGTAAGTGACACACATGGCCAAGCAGGTCTGAAGTTCTTCTATTGCCTCAGAGTTGTCTCAAAAAGTCTTGAAATATCCTCAGTACACCTCAGGAAACGATATAGCTTCATTGTACATGAAGAATCCATACCTTCTTTGAAATCATCGTGCTCTTCTCACAGACAGTTATTACAGCCATGTGAAAAAAAGTTACTTTTAGCAATATTTAAAATCATTACTCTACAGAGGATTGAAGCATTGTATATACAAAGCATTTCAGCTAGTGAAAATGTTTTGCATTAATCAAAACAAAACTACTCTTCAAGATTTTGGTAAACTGACAGAAGCAGAGAAACTTTTCAGTTTGACATCTACTTTTCAGTTTGACATCTACTATTATAGCCTAATTTTTGTTGAATATAAATGAAAGAGATGGTGAAGGAAACATCATAAAACCTACCTACTTTCTTCTGAAGATTAAAGATATTTCATAAAGCCATGGGTTAACTGCTCAGCTGGTTACTTTCAGGAAGCCATGGATGTGCTCCAGTTCCATCCATTCTCAAGGGCTGTTTCCCCAAGAGGAAAAAGATGCTCTAATTGCAAGCTATGTGAGATAATGAGTATGCTAGTATTCAGCCAAAAACCAAAAGTGCTGCTGATTTGGGATGGGCATTCCTTCTAGAGGCACCCAAAAGTGGCAAAAAAAATACACCGAAATGGTTGAATATTCACTTTCTACAAATCCAGTACCCTCAAGAGCAGTCAGTCTGATCATGTCAGGACTTGGAAGAAGAAGAGAGGATTTTGCATTTGGCTAATCACATTTCAGTATTTAGAACATCTTTTTGATTTATTCAACTTCACCTCAACCCAAACATCAAATCCTGAGTGTAGGCTGGCAATGCAGATGGTATGACTTAGAGGTTTAAATGAAATGAAACAAAACACAAATGGGATTAAAAGAATTTGTAATGAAATATGCAAGTGTGTTATGCCCAATTTGTAGAAATGGTCACTTTTTTGTGTCCTGAAGAAAAAGACAGTTCTTAATATTGCCTGTTATCTCACACAATTGAGGAAATTCATTTACAGTGAAATTGATAAATTTATATCAAGGATGTAAACACCAAGAAAACAAAGGCATCTCCTAGAAACAATTTATGTTTGCTTTAAGCTTTCATATGAACGTTAAGAAGCTTTTATTGCAACCTTTTCATTGTGAAATTAAATTTGCATTCTCAGTACACTAAAATTGTTTCAATTTTGGCTTCCAAAAGATTTCCTAAATGTTAATTTTTTGTCATGTTGCTCTTTCATTTCATTAATGTAGAAATGTTTTCTGTTGATGACAATTCATCTTTTACACACTCCATAGGTTACTATCATTAATTTTTTTACTAATCAAAAAGTGCATATAGTCCTCAAAGTAGGATGTGTATCTATGGGAAAAGCCTCTCATGTCCAGTACCATGACTCCTGACTTTATGAATCAATGGACTGTGATCAGCTCTCAAACATAAAATTCCGACCACCATAAACCATTATCAGAGTTGCACTTGAAAATACTCTTGCGGTTCTGTAACTTACTATAACGTCACAAGATCATGGCTTGGGTGTCATAGAAAAATTGGGAGTTAGGGTGTTTAATAGACTCAACACAATAAAAAAAATTGCAGGTTCCACTGACATCCACTGGAGCAATGTTGAAAATACATATCCTTTTTGGAGGCAGTTGAGCTTTGGGAATTCAGCTGTGCAAGAATAAGGATTTATATTCACAGCTCTGTTCACTTTAAAGGTTTTATCAGAAAAAAAAAAAAAAAAAAGGAAGTAGAATTTATGAACAACAGCGGTTTCAGCAGTGCTCTGAATGGGTAACCTTCACCATACTCATTTCTCTGTCCAGCAGAGGCTCTGGAGACTTGCTCTGGCTGTATGAATACAACATATAAAACTACTTTCTTTGCAGTAAAAACTTAGAAAAGCATGGGTGGAATGTAGAATAAGTTCATGATATATTGTTTTAAGTTACAGAAGAATAGAAAATTTATTTCTGTTGCTAGAAAACCCGCTCTTTAACTATTTAGGGGAACACCAATTATGAATGCAAGATTTGTGCTGATAAAAATTGTGGTATTAATTTTAAAAGGCTGTAACTTCCACTGGGCACCTTTAAAGGGTCTCCCAGCCTTTAGTATATGAGAGCTTCCCTCTTTCATTCTCACCTTTGAGGCAAACCCCAACGGAAACCTCCCTGGGACTGGGAGCTAAAAAGGATTTTTAGGTCAAATGACACTGCTCCTAATTGCTGAGCAAGTCATCGAGGTTTTCAGGCTGTCAAATCCTCTTTCTTTTCATGCCACCACAACTCCAAGTGCTCACCTGACTTACTGCTTGCAAAGCAGCATTCCTTGGGGAGCATGTTACCTGTTTTTTTTCTTTAGATTTAATCATACTTATGTACTAAGCCAGTTCAAGTATCAATGGCTATGGTTTATAGTTTTGACTGTGTGTCATTGTTGATCCGGTGTTACAACAGAGGACGGAGCCTTCACAGTACTAGCCAATCTCTCTGCTAGTCTTTAAACATCTCAGCTAGTCTTTACAAGGTCAGACAATTAAGAGAACTTAACTAGGTTCACCACTTCAAGGAATATTTGGAGTGTGTCCAGAAAGGCTAATTGCAATCTTAAGGTATGGCAATAGCCTTTCTTGTCTGGACATCTCTGTCTCATAGAAATCTTGAGGAGTTTTTGGTAAAGATAAAATATTGTTTAGAAGGATCTACAGCTTCTTTGTCTGCTTTGACTGTCAGTAAAGGACATCTCTGAGAGAATGCCTTTTGTGTTGGTAATCTCTAAGGCCACAAAGAGAAAAGAAGTTGTTTCGATTAGGCAACAATGGGCAGCCACAGTCTTGCCAATGTGGATCCATGCTGTGTACTTGCTGTTGGTTCCAACACTGGGAATTACACTATTGATGTCACGTTATTACGGAGCTGTTTTACCAATAACACACCTTCCAAGGGCTATTAAATCATTATGTTAGATCTGATAAAGTTCCTGACAAGGCAAAAAGGATAAAAAAAAAACAAGACCTGACAGAAGTCAGTTTAGAGTGTCTGTTTGTTTGGTTTTTTCCCCATATAATTGCCTAAAATCTTGATTATTGGCTTTGCTGCATAATCTGTCTTTTGCACCTCTACTCCTCTCGCCTCCTCCTCCCCTAAATCCATTACTGGTTTCATACTTTAACATAGAAAATATTTTTCTAGGATCCGTAACTGTGAGCTTAGCTTCTAGTCTAATCACCTAATCAGAGAGCATAATAACCCCCCTCTGGTTATTATTTATGACAGAATTGTGGTAGATGATCTGAAAAACTCTCTACAGGCACAGGAGAACCCATTCATTCCCATCTTTAGCTCGTCAAGGCTGATGTTATAGAAAATGTCTTCTATTCTTTACAGAATGTCAGAAAGATCTTTGGATGAATGAGGATGAACCTACCGTATGTTAGATAACTTCTACTTCAGGCAGAACAAAGGCAGTGAAAAATGTACAACTGAGCACCATCTTGAAGTTATCATTTTTATTTAGGCTGATGATGTGGGAAAAGGGGGCTAATGCCTTGATACTTTATCTTCTATTGCAGAGGCTAGACAGTTAAAAGGGAGAAAGCAAATCCAAAACTAAACCACTAAAAAACTAGCTAGGGGAATCATTCTTTGCAACAATTTTAGCTCAAACTGCCCATCTTGATTCGAGTGCCCAAATCTGAATTTTCCCACATAATGACAGACTATTTTTTCTGAACCAAACCCGCTCAGACTTATATTCTTAACAGTTATATTGGAAAAGATGCAAATTCATATCAAATTACATACTCTTTTAATTAATTAGCACTGAAAAGTTGAAAATCATTATTTCATAAACACTTATTTTCAAACTATGGGCAAAAGAAACTGTATTATACCTGTAAAGAAGTAGTGTAGGTTGGTGTGGAATATTACAAATTCATATGAATCTGCAGAGCTTTATCAAAATGAATGGAAAGGTTCTGCACTGGGGACACAGATTTAGTGCCACTGTTTTCTGTCCGTCAACACAGGCGTTGATTTTCTCTGGTTCTGCATCGAGACTTGTGCTTGTGTTGTATGTTATGCAGAGGGGACAATTTCTGTAGTTTTTCCAAACTTTCTTTATATTTGCTCTTGGATATTCTTTTGATTTTTCATTGTACTTGACATAAGCTAATCAAATACCTAAACTCTAAAAACCAGAAAATAACCAGACAGACAAAAACCTGTAACTACTTCACAATTGTCTAAAAAGCAATTAAAAACCCCCTTTTTTTAAGGTTATCTTATTACCTTATAAAAATGGTATATGTGTAAAATTAGACTTACTGCAATGGGTTACTGATTTCCCAGTTGCTTGTTAATTTTATCCAGAATACTGTTTTGGGGGAACAGTGGGGAATGGATGGATAAAAAAGAAACAATGAATATGCAGGGTTTCCTTGTAGTATGTGGCTGCTTCTTGGCTGAAGCTCTAAAGCTATGTGTTAATAGCATATAGCAACAACGTGAGGTTGGAAATAAAAAATAATACCATGCCTAATGAAAACTGCCAATGCAATTTGTGCAGGTAGAATGCAATTACCCAAACTGGAATATAGCCAGGCATGAAAGCATTGTACTTTCTGTTTCAGACAATGCAGTGGCTACTTAGGATGTAACAAGCAGGAATTGTTTTCAAAGCACTTGCGTGTCCAAACCCTAGTAATTTTAAGGAAAATATAAGAGATTTTTATATTGTTGCCTCAACCATTGGTGTAGTTTTAGCATACTTGGGCAGAAGATGTAGGCAGCTATTCCCCATGATCATTACCAAAAAAGAAAAAAACCCACCCCCAGTTCTTGTGATTTAATGTTGTAGATGTTCTGTTGCTAAAAGTCTTAGAGGGTTTTATATAGCATGGGTGTATTTCAAATACACAACTTACCAGATCTGCTTTAAAAAAAAAAAAGCTGTGGGAGTATGTTCAGATTAAAAAGAGACTGTTTGCTTTGTACCTCAGTCTTGTTGCAATTTTTTTTTCTGAAAAACCCAAACCGTATATAAACAGTGAGTGAATTATTATAGGATGGTGTTTTTCTAAAGGTTGCTGTATTTTATATAAAAAGATTCTGGTAACACAGTAGTCATTTGAGACTGTATTTAGAACTCGGATGGAAAGTGATGCTGTTAAAGACTTGGACTAAATATTACAGTGAGTTCCACTTATTCAAAATCTCATTTATATGCCCTTGAGCCATAAAAAAAGAAAACCTAAAATTATGATGGAAGGCATTCTCAACTCATGTTTGCTTTATCTTTGTGTTTTAGCAATTTCTGCTGGCTGGATTTCCTTTGGGTTGGTTTGACTGTAATTGAGAAGTTGATGGTAAAATGGCACTTCAGAGAAATACCATATAAGAATAAATCATTATGAAATAAGCTTAAATTTTCTCCTTAACTGTGTCTCTTTAATCCTATTACAGAAGACTAATTGGTGCTAATGTGTATTTTGGAACTTTTTGAACAGTGGTTTTCCCTTATTCATCATTTGCTAACAGTTCCCATTCAACTGGCATCATTTTTATGTAACCGAAAGACAGTATGGCAATTCTACATTTTGAATTTTCTCGTATACTGTTCATTCATTATATCATTGAGATGTTGACACTTTGTTTCTGAAACTAGTCAAAGTGATGTCATTAGCAGTACCTGTTTCTGGAAGGAAAAAAGAAGAGAAATATTTTTAAGTTGACATTTGAGCCTTCCTGAATTCCTCAGATTTTTGTTGACATTGTCCTTATTTCTGAAGGGCTGGTTCCAAACAGCACACAAAATAGCCAATAGCTCTAAAGACAGCAGCAGACTATTTACTTGAGCCAAAGGAGAAAAGTTTGGGATGTTTGAATCGACCAAACCTGTATGTTGTCTTTGGCTTACCCTTTGCACCTGCCAGTGTCCTGTGCTGCAATGAAAAGCAACTTTTGCAAGGAAATCTTAGTCATCTGCTTGCCAGTGTCAGCAGGAAGACCTTTTCATCTCACCTCTTGTACCTTCCTGTACTACTCTTTCCACTTTTTTTTTTTTCAATTTACCTGTGCTGCCTGTCTTAATAGCAGCCCAAAATCAGGCCTTCACCCCTTCCTTTCTCTTTTTCATGCTAGAAAGACATGGATGTGTAAAAGCTGTTTTAACAGGAGAAATAAGAAGCAGGGCAGGCAGAAATAGTGTCAGTGTAGATAAAGATGTAAAGGACTCTGACGCTGTGTCCTCAGGCACTGAGTCGTCTGACATGACTAGCCATCATGTAACCCAGTGAGTTTATTTTGTCTCCAAAAATCAGGGCACTGAATAAAAACACCCATTGGGAATGGCCCTTGGGAACTTAACCCCGGCACAGTGCCTGGGAATCACTGCTAATCGGTGTGGCGAGTTTCACATTGTAGCGTTGACATAACCTAGGGCAGGAGGAGTAACAAAGGTGACTGGGGAAGGGGAGGAAGGAGAGGCTATCTCATGTAAAAGCGTGAGAATGGAAGGAGGCTATGGCAGCATGAGAACTGAAATATATGCAGGTAACCAAGACAGCCAAAATCTACAGCTGAAGTGTAAAGAGTAGATTTACTCCATCCCCAGTCTGGCAAAAGAAAGACATCCACTGCTAAGCTTTTTCTGTCTTAGCAGGGGCAAAAAGCACACGTGCCATTCCCACCTGCCATCAAAGGCCTGGCACAGGCACAATCCTTCACAAGGCTGTGTTTTACAATCTTCTTATCTCTCTTCTCCCCCACCAGCAGGCCTAGGCTTGTGAAGAATATTTTTTTAGATCTTTTACAACATTCTGTTACCTTCTGGAGCAATTCTACTTCTCCAGACAGACAGAAAACAATGTGAAATTTCCCCTGCTGAATATTCTTAGCATCCCCCAGTTGCCAGGTCATTTTGAGTGAAAATAACTTTTTTTTTCCCTTCTTGACAAATCTTCCAGTTTTAACCCTTTCCTTCCAACAGGAAGATAGTGAAGTAGTGCCATTTTTCATTATCTATACCTTCCCCAAACCAGTCTCTGAGATGTTTTAACCCCTGGTGTTGATGACCAATTGAATAATCCACTGAATTCAGTACAAGTACCTTGAGCAGCTGAAAATTTCTTCTTTATAGTTGTGATAGCAGTTTTTTTGCTTGATTGTAGTTATATAAAGTCTCTTTTAAACATTTGAGTATTTCCCGGAAAAAGATTACTTTTTTCCTTCATACTCAAGCACATTTTATTGTATCATTGCCTAGTTTTCAACTAAATCAAAGGGAATTAGGTATGTAAACACCTTTGAAGATCTGAAGTTACATCTAGAAAGATTATTTAAAATGTAAGGCTCTATGGTATCTAAGTATAGGAGATGGCAGAAATAAGACATGATTCTGAAGAAAAAGAAAGGGATGCTGTGTTGGTATATACTTACATAGTTGTAAAGAGGGTGGTGAGGTTTTGATGCATGCTTCAAAATGTATTTTTGCTTCATTGTAAATGTGTTTTGCAAACATTTAAAATGCATAGGCTGAGTAATTAATTTGCATTAGATGGGCATTTTCAGAAATTAGTATTTGGCCAACAAATGCCTACATTCAAATATATATTGAAAACCATTTATTTTGCTGAACATGCCTCTGAATTTTCTTAGATTAGGTAATTATCTTTCATTGTCCTTACTTTAAAATCAGCTTAGCTTCATTCAGCTTTTTGACTTCTAAGACTTGTAATTAACTCTTTTTGTCAAATATTAATAGGAGGCAGAAAATCTGGGAGTTTCTTAACTCCAGAACTTGGAGAGTGACAAATTAACAGAAAGAGCTGAAGATGCTGAAAACTCTACCCACATCCTTAATTTTATTGATGGAAGTATCACGGGGGAATTGAGGTCATGGCACTGCTAGAGCTCCACATGTATAGCAAGACTGACAAGTCTAAAAACTTTCATCCTCTCTGATATCCTTATGTTCTCCCAAATAAAATAAGTATATAAATACCACGACAGTTCCCCCTCAAAAATTAGTATCTAGAACAAATTTCAAATTATTTTCCTTTTGTTCCTTTTCTGATGATAAGATGTTTACGATGTTCTCAAAAAGATTATGTAAGGGACAGAGGGAATTTGTTGGGGAAAAATGATTTTTACTAAAGGAAGGTTAATAATAACCCTTAAAGGAAAGTTTATGGAAGAATAGTTATGGGGATTGTGAAAAACCCCTGTGAAATAATATTCTAGTTCTCTGGAGAAAACAGTCTAAATAAAAAGTAGAGTTGGATGGAAATGAAAAG
The DNA here is from genome assembly GCA_013397955.1 of Grantiella picta. Lineage (NCBI taxonomy): Eukaryota > Metazoa > Chordata > Aves > Passeriformes > Meliphagidae > Grantiella > Grantiella picta. Next base: position 2,678,223 of record VZRM01006014.1, on the reverse strand, counting down.
CACAGAAATAATTTGCCCAGAGGTTCAGGCAAAGCTGTTATTGTCAAACTTAACTTCTTTTTATTCCAGACAGTTTTATTATTCATGGACCTTTTTATATATTCTGATTATTTTACTTCTGAAAGGATTCATGATTAGTGTGTAGACAACCCAGAGTCTTTCATTTATGAATTAAAACTTGTAGGTAGGCAATTATATAGCAGACCTATATGAGCCTGGGTCAACATACTAGAGGAATCCACCTTATTTCTTGTTGTCTAAAAACTTGTGGCCTTTTTTATCCTCTTGCTTATGTGTTTGAAAACCATAGCTATGAAATCTTCTTCAAACCTTTGCAGTGACAGCTATCCCCTCCAACAATCGTGTGCTGTATTACTGGGTAATGCTCAATCTTCATGTTTTCAGAAAACTAAGAAAAAGGGATATACCACTAGAAGGGATTTGAATCCAGTTTATGCACTTGCCTACCTGTTGGGACAAATCAGATCCTTCAGGGAAATGTTAATACACTTTCTACATGGTGTTTTGGGTTCACAGTGTGGCATGGCACAAGTCTTAATCCTAGAAAAAGTAGAAAATAATCTCTATAATTCTCTAATCCTTCTGGGCAAAGAATTCTTCTGCCAGGAATTGTTCATCCATAAAGGTAAATCTTTGTAACTGCTTGAAAATATGGTCAATGGCCACTTTAGATACCACTGTATTTTATGTTAATGTTTGTACTGTATTTTATCTTAATGCTAGGTGTATCAATGACATTTATTTCAGACATTTATTTTTTGAATACTTTAATGTTCTTTTGGAGTTGAAGCAAAACAGGGTTCACAAGATTTTGGAAATCCTAGATTTTGCTCCTCCTCTTTCCCTTTGTAAAGCAGTAGTCAGACATTGAAAGAGCTGAAAAGTGTTCCTACCAAGGCTTATAGAATCAAAAGGTTTTGGGCTCTGTTTTGTGATCGATGAGAATCCCTGCTCCCAGGTCTAAAAAGCTCCTGTAAGAAATCATTAAGGTTAATGTTTTGCTAATCTTAGTAAAGTATAGAATGTGCAACAGTCTCACATAGTTTCTAAGAAGTAATTTCTGATTTGATTCACAAATTCATTTGCATACTTTCTTCAAATTACTGATGCACACTAAAGTGCTAAGCATGTACAGAATGGCAAGATTTCCAAGTGTCTTCCTCACTCTACAAGTTTTTTTCTTTAGCTAATGCATGCTGCATGTCAGACTACCAGTGGTGGTGGCAAAATTGGCAAGTCCTGTTACTTCCGTGGTGTTTGAATGTGGAATAGCAATGGATGATCACTTTTTGTGCAGCCAGGGTTGTACAGCAGAAACAGAGCATTTCCAATAGGCCTGGACCTCATGCACCTGTGCCGTGGACTTCAGTAAAACCCAAACCTCTGCTGTAGCATAAAAGGTGTAGATGCCCTAACTGAGGATGTTTGGGCAAGCTTGCAGACAACCTGAAATACTGATCTTGAGAAGTATAAAACTCTCCCAAACACAGTTGATTCCAGAAGTCAGTGTCTGCACCAGAGCATATTGAGAAAAACGTGCAAAGAAAACAGGAAAAGTATACGAAATATAGCCAAGGCTTACTAGTTGGAGGAGATGAGGGGACAATGAAGACTAGCAACATCCTGGCATGAACATTTAATTTCTTCTCTTCTTCTTCATGGGATTTTCCAGCTCTTGCCTCACATGTAATAAATTCTTTTCATGTAGCTGAGGATTCTCCCTTTATTAGGCAGCAGTGACTGCTTTTCAACTTTTATACTTCTTTTTTATGGTAACTGTCCTGAATGTTCACTTTTTCTTTTCCTTGCCCTTCAGACATCTCCTGCTAGGAAAAGTAATCCTGTATATAACCTTCACATTCTCCTTCATTTCTTACACAGATGTTGAGGATTATCTGGCTTGGCTGATCTCTCACATCTCATCACTAATCTCTTTTGTCAGCTTGTCCATTCTTCAGATATTATCTATTCTTTTGAATTTCCTCACTTCTGTCCCTTATATTCACTGAAGGAGCAACGACAAAAGGTCCAGTGAAAATAGCAGCATAATTTACATATTAAATCTTTACCTTTAGATTGATGCTAAACATATATGGTTATGGCCTTTCTTGTCCCTTTTACTCATTGTTTTACAACTAGGATTTATTAAGATTGTGTGATCAATAAGAGATAAAAATTATAGTTTGTTAGAGTTGTCTGTAGTTGAAAATATTAATATTTGACTCTCAATCCTGATGAAGGGCTCTGTTCCTTTTATATTTTTTCCTTGTTATTAACTCTCCCACACCAGCTGTCGTCAATACAAAGGCAGGCTGATGTCTGCTGACAGCTGTATTTAGAAATTAGAGTGCTTTCCAGATTTAAATCCAAGATCTAAAATTTTAAGATCAATGCACAGACACTGTGGAGGTGAGAACTGCTGTTTTCCTCTGAGTTTCATCTTCTGCATTGATCTATTGTTCCAATCAGTGTTTCATCATCTTCCTATCCTAGGAAAATAGCAGCAGGCAAAATTGAACTGGTTCACAGAAGCTCAGTGATTTGATATTTATTTTTGAGAAGATGCCATATTTTCGAAAAATATAATACAAATATAGAAGACTGATGATGTAGTAATCCTTAGCTCTGAGGAAATCCACCCAGGAGAAATGTTAAACTGACTTCCTGTGTTTTCAGCATTAATTAGCATTCCAGATATATTACAGGGAGTCTGAGCCCTTAGGTTGCACCAACACTGTATCATATTTCAGAGCTGTACAAACCCAGTAAAAATTCTAATCGCGTGGGTTTTTTTCTCTACCCCTGGCTCTCATAGTCAAATATCTGTCAAACAGATCAGTCAGAAAAGTTAAACATATTTATAAAAAACAGAAGTTATTTTTTTTCTTAAGTGGAATCATGCACCTTGTGGTGTAAAATCTTGGAATGGGGAAGGGCTTTTCTGTTATCATTATCAACCTGTTGCAATATTTGTGATGCAGCAGCTGGATGTAAGGGAGGCTCCGACCTCTTTCTCATCATATTTTGCGGGGGAATAAGTTGTTCCTGATTGGAATTTCAAAGCACATAAGCACCTTGTTCCTTATATGGGTTAGACCCAGCCAGCTGCCTATTTACTCCCTTCGCCCACTAGACAGAGTAAGTAAAAAGAAGGCAAGAATACTGGGGGATAGAGAGAAAGATAGTTTAGTAAGTGAAACAGAAGTTGTTTTTGAAAGCCAAACAAAAAAAAGGAATATATTAATTCCTTCCCATTTTCAGACAATTGTCCAGTTGCTTCCTGGAAATCAGATTGTGAGAATGAGTTGCCTGGGATGTCCTATATACAAACATCCAGAATTCCTCCACCTTTTTTTGAGATTTTATTGCTGACTACATCATACAGCATGGAACATCACTTTGCTCAACTTTGGCTGCAAGAATCACCTTCCAATTTCTTGCTTGCCCCCAGCCTGGAAACAGGGTGGCAGAGTGGGAAAAAGACAAAGTCTCAAAGCACTGCTCAGCAATAACCAAAACACTGGGGTTTTATCGGCACTGTTTTAGCCAGAAATCTAGAGGTAGAAATCCAGAGCACCATTCGGGGTGCTACAAAAAATGTTCATCTCACCCCAGCCAGGTCCAGTCCCTTCTTCATCCCATGAGGAAGAGCTGTTTTCTCTTTTTTTGGAGGCCAGCAGAAGTAGGCAGTGTTCTTCACCTAAACCATCCCAAAAGTCTGCAGCATCCTGACAGCAGAAGGTCAAACTTGATGAGCATCACTTCAGGTTGGCCCCTGCCAGTCACCAGTGTCTGACCTCCAAGCAGTGCACCCAGGTCCACGCAGAGCTCTCCTTGATGTGGTGATAAGGCTCTTAGCTGCCCTCAAACCAGGGCTTTGCCTTAAAATTCACTGCTCAACCCTGAGTGTATTATTATTGTACCTTTGTCACAGCTCATTGAGCCACATAATCATTCTGCATGCATCACCACTTCCTCCCCTGGTAAAAATGCTTGGCATGCAAAGATGGCATCATGGTGAAGGTGGAGTGAGTGCTTCAAGAGCAAAGTTCTCTAATGGCTAAGAAATAGATTAGGAAAAGCTGCAAAAGCAGCTGACAGGTTATATATCTTATGCAATCCTTGTGTGAGGTATTTGAGGTTTCTTGTGGGAAAATTAAACCCTAAAATCATCATATGTCCATTTTAAAAACAGTTTTGGTTTTGATAACTAATATATTTTATATTCCATTTAAACAGTTTATGAGATGCCTGTAAGATAAAACAGCTTTATTCATTGGAGAGTTTTCTTCTCTCAAACCTATTAAAATTTCAAGTATCAAGCATTCCAAGTCCCTGAGCCAAAATTCATAAAGCTTTTGATTCATTATTTTACATAAACAAACAGCCATTGTGCCTGATGAATTGATGTTGAGCGTGTTATATTAAATTCCTAGATTCCCCAGTTGTTCTATACAATTCTTCACTGTGCAGAATTGTCTGATTTTACTTCTTGTGTGGCGCAGCAAATGATTAATATACTAATAGTTGCTAGAATATTGAATCATCTGTTCTTCAGGTTCAAAACTGATACTGCTCTGAAGAGCAGCTTCTCCACTTCTGCATTTACTGAAAGTAATAAACCCATGCCTTTCCTTTTCAAAAGTAATTGAACCAATTTAAATGTGAAAGTCTAGATTGTCTCTATATTCTCTTCATTCCTCCCACACTACTTCTTCCTCTCTCCTTGTAGTTGCCAGTAGCTTCATTGTGTTTTGTTTTCAGTATAACAGCCTCTATTTTTTTCTTAATTCTCTCTTGCCTGAATGCCAGCTCTTTTTCTTATTTCTTCTTGATGTTGCTTGTAGGTTTTCCATTGCCATGGTTTCACGTGATCAACTCTTCTTCAGTCTATAGCCTGTACATGTTTTACTTTGTTGTTGTGTGACACAAACATACTTGCCTTCCAAAATGTGTGGCTCTGTCGTTGTTTTGGTTCTTTCCTAAATTCACCTCAAGATCTCTTTTAACCCCGCTTCCATGATAGCTTTTTCCTTATTTTCCCCCTGCTCATCCTCTACATCATCCTTTCTTCCCCCAACATTTCTCCCTCCCTTGGGGCTTCAGAACATTTTGGTTGGACCTAAAAGAGGATGTTTGCCAAGAGCTATTTGCTATTCCAGCTTCCAATCCCTACATCAAATGAAGGAGCTTGATTTTTTTTTTTTTAATTTCTGGCTTTGCCCCATATAGGAGTCTGGTTGTCAACTAAAGGCTTTTAAATACATTTCTCAGTTCTGCAGGAGCTAATGTGCATACCTCCTTTTTTTCCCTTTTCTTGGCGCTAATTTATCACTTTCTGGTAAATTGTGTGGGGATTACATAAAGACAAAATTTAAAAAACCATCAGATAAGAATTTTCTTGAATCTGATTACAGGAGGCAAGGAATTTTCCTCAAGAGATGGTAATGACATTAATAATACGAATATTTAACTGCTGCTCCAGTATTACTACAATGATGCTCCAATGCAGTCACAGGCTCCATATGTAGTAGAGTGTGGTATTAAAATATTTTTTTTGAAGACCAAAGAATTGGTGTGAGGATACAGTTGTCATGCTCTGAAATTCTGCCTAAAAATGGCACTGACATTCCAGCCACAGCCTGTGACATTTCTACATAAGCAAAACACTGCCTGCATGAAAAAACACGCAAGGGAAAGACAAGAGTAACATATTAATAATTCAGAAAATAATTCCACAAAAATCTTTATTGCACTCAACAAATAATGACAGCTGCATATCACAGTGGTTGGACTTTGTTGCAACTATGATTCTTTAAAAGTCTCTATGTAGAAAACGAATTTCATCAGCACATCCCAAAGAGTTACAAGTTTCTTTTTCTTGTGGCGGTAAAAATCCTTTCACTCAAAGGACAGAAGGATTTAATCAAATCTTGTGCACTGCTGTTGTGCAGATTTCAGTTTTCCCTTGGCTTGTTTAAGGAAGCAGAAGGCTTCATTTACCTTCTCTGCCTACCATCATTCAGCCAACTGGCTGTTTCAGCAGCTGGCCAAAACCAGAAGATGCTGGCTTGGCTGGAACAGAGGAGGCAGTAGCCCAAATAGCAAGGAGTCCAGGGACATGTGAATGAGGCTGCATTATTAGGCAAGATTAGACAATTTCGGGTATTAGGAAGTAATATTGGTAGTGGGCTCAGCAAGTGCTGGCCAGATGAATTAAAGGAAAGTAGAAAAAAGTATGTGTTCAAGTTTGGACTTGTTGAAATTCACCATTAAATTTCATTTGAACAGGCATAGTAACAGATGACAGAGAAGGCCTGGTAGGAGAAGTTACAATAACCTCACTTTATACTGATGAAGATGTGAACAGAAATTTAAGCTGTACAGAAAGCAGGCAAAAAGGTGGGTTCATGGAGCATACTCAGTTCAAGTCTGCAATACTGGCTGTTTCTTCTACTAAATACCCTCCCTTTTCTCCTGCTTTTTATATACCTGAAATACCATTCAAATCAATCCTCAGTGAAAAGACATCTAAAACAAGGAGGGACTTTGGGAATAAAATACATGTTTTACAAAAAAGACAGCAAACTGCTTGCTGTGTAGGTCATTCTGATAACGACTTTTCCAGGAAGAGAGATGGATTCAGTATTGTCTATCCTGTACATTCAAACACAGTTGCAGGATGGGCACAACTAGTGTTTTGTATTTTATCCCACTTTGTTGACATTTAGATTTTTGGTGCACTCCCAACATGTATTTTCAAGATCTTATCAGCAGTTATTTTGAATACTCTCATCTTTCACTGTAAAAAAGAGTTATGCGGAGATCTGCGTGATTCCAGCCTTAAAGAACTAGACAGTGTTGAAAAGTCTGTGATAAACATATCTGGTTGCAAATTTCCTTACACCTTTGATGGCAATAACAAAGTTGAAGTTTCAGTGTAATTATGCAGCTAACTGAGGGCATATTTAGAACACCCACGTATCTGTTGAATTTTCTAAACAGTTTGGAGATGTATTTAAATAAATCCTGAACTGCTTATCTTTTCTAATAGATTTGAATAGCTTTAAATGCAGCCTAGTCTACTGAGGCTGATGGTTAATGTACCTCTGTCATGTTCAACATTTCAAGGATCATATTTCAAAGAGAGTTTATTTTTAAATTGCATTTTAGTCTGCAGTTTAGAAAAAAAATATCAGCAAATGGGGCTAAGTAAATGTGATCACTTTTATCCTGTCAGTATTAATTTTCCAAACAATATTTGGAATAATTTCATATTCTGTTTAAATTAAATACTTTCAGTCAGTAAAAAGATAGCACAGCTTTTGGATATACACGCCTGTTTTTCCTCTCTGTGCTGCTGGTGCCTGCTTGCTTCACTAAGTCATGTCTGAGCATAAAGTTGACTGTGCCTGTGAGCAGATTTTTGCTTTTAGTTTCTCCACAGTGAGGGCTGGAGAGGAAATAATGGCTGTGACTACTGCAACTCATTCCTGCAGTAACTTCAATTTTGAAAACAGAAATGGAAGTCATGGATGTCTCTTTAAGTGCAAAACAGATGAATATAGGACCTTTCTCAATAAGATAATTGAATTGATTACATAAATTTCAGTGGCTTTAATTCCTTTGAAAAATAAAAGTGATTAGATTATGCATACTATAACTTCCATAGATAAAGCTGACACAGTTTTTGTCTCAGTTCAGGAAGCTATCTTCCTTTTATGGTATTTATACAGTTTAGTTAGTCTGCGTCATGGTAGTGACTGTCATGATTGGAGATTGTTTTATGTTCTCCTCTTGAAAGAAGAAAGCAGTGAAGGTTTTTAAAATTTTCTTTTTTTTTTTTTTTGTGTGTGTGCTACATAAAGTGAGACTGCCGAAAGGGAAGTAAAACCACATAGATTTTGTTTCTGTGTTTAATCAATCAATAAGTCTAAGCTATTTTAACAGAAAATCACAGTTGACTTGTAGGGTCGCACTTCTGGTGTAGTCAGCACTTTATTGAGTAATGGAAAGGCACAGCTCCCAAAGGTGCAGTCGTGGGGAAACTTCTCGGGTGTTTCTTAGATCTAGCAGCAAGGGCAGCTCTTTCACCCAATATCTCAGGCTTGTCCAAATCCCATTTAGTGTTAAATGGAGTTCATGTCTAACAGGGAAGGAGATCTTGTTTCGGAGTATGATAAATGTCTCTAAGTCTCATTTGCCACATCTGTAGAACAGAAACAATTCAAACATGGTGTTAGGGCACTATAAAATGAATGGCACTGCCATCCTCTGCAGGCTGGCTGCAGGGAAGGATGCTGTTTACAAGGGAATATTTATGTATTTTGTTTTCTTTTGCTGCTGGTAGCATTTTCTGATAATAAATTTTTATCTTTCTCCTTTTGCTTTTCTGTAACTTAGATAGTTTTAAGAGTTGGGTTTCTGTTTTCCCACACACTTTATGTCCTGTACAATGTTAAGAAATAGTCAGGGTAGTCTATCTGAGTTTTACTGAACATAAACTGAAACATCTGGTTTTTATTAAAATGAACCAAAATTTATCTGTGACTAAGAGTCACTGAAATAGTTTAGATGGATTTAGGGTTTTTTAAAGCTCAAAGTATTAAAAAGGGAGCCAATCAGTAAATACAGTAGTGTTTAAGGCATAACTATATCCCAAAATATCCTGAGTTGTGTCATTACTATGTACCAGATAAACCATGTGTCTATTGCAGTAAATATTAGATTGAAATTTCCTCTTGGCAGGTTGATGATGATCTACCTGGGATTATGCAATTATTTGTTGGTTGGTTGTTTGGTTACTTTTTGGGTTTTTTTAGTATATAATGAAAAACCTGCAAAGGTATCACAGAGAATTAATGCAGCTCATAGCAATATTTGGATATTTACTGCAACTTTTTAAACCATGACTATTATCAACTGATAAAATACATACTCAAAGCACACCCAGGCCTTGTATTATTGCAGAGAGCATAGCAATTGTGTAATAAGTTACTCCATGAGTTTGAAACTTTTTGCATCCAAATCATGCCTGAGTTAGGCAGGACTCTGAATGAAATTTGAGCCGAAACAGGGCTGCTTCTCATTTAAGTATTTTTGACTGTTTTTTGCAAGTAAAATTTAACCAAGTAAGAGGATATATTGCTTAAGGAAACTGTTAAGGTATTTCTGGATTCATTTTAACTCTTCTTCAAAATTGTTTATACATTAGCTGTGGAAGAAACTTTTTTAGAGTATAAGCCCACAGCTTGTAGTCTGAGGTCTGGTCTGTACTCCATGTATTATGTAATATTTTTGGAATTTATAGGTCAGAAAAACATTATCATGGAGACAGTAAAAAGTGCCTTTTCTCATATATCAAAACTTGCTTGAGATGCTGATGTAATTTATACCAATAAGATACATGGCATTACTTTAAAGATGCATTAAAGGTATGTCTTGATAAAGCAATTTTTTTCAATGGACTTCAAGAGTTAATGAGCCAGAAGGAGTTCTTTGCCTCTCTAGGTACATAAATATATAATACTTGCAGGACTCACAAGACATATTCCATTTGTTCTCTTCCACATCATTCACAAAAAGTAACAGATAACTGTAGCAAGAGCCATAAAATTATAGAAGTTTTAGGCTCTGCTGAACAGACCCTCCTTTCTCAACAAATTTCTCAGAAAAATATTTACCCAACCTTAATTATATTACCCCAAGCATTACTGCCATAGCAATAAAGAGAGGGCAAGCACATCAGTTATAAACCCGAAGAAAGGAGAAACTGTACTGAGACAGAATTTCGACACAGAAAGCTGCCTCTCCCAGCTCTTGCTCTGTGGTAGCCACTTCCCTAAGGCAAAGGATGGCCTCATGTTCATCAAAGTGCATCACCACGTACTTCATTACTCCTGAATCTGGACACATCAACAAGAGCTTTGTGCATTGTTTTCTTCCAACAATACTTTACCAAACCATGGGAAGTGGTGTTTAGTGGGACTCTAAGGTGCTTTGTTGTCATACAAATCCTGTTTTTAAGTAGTCCTTAACTACAATTTTTACAGTTTTTTAATGGAAAATTTCATCTAGAGTACTGCATTCAGTACAAAACATGATGTGGATTATACACAGTCAGAAGTTATTGTGTGCTCTTTGCAGTGGACTTACTGCATTTACAGAAATGAAAAATTTCATAATTGACCTGTATAAAAATGAAGCAGATGAACCAAACCCAACAAAACTAGTGTGATATTGCTGTGATGCTTATTCAGGATGTATAGTCCTCAGGGACATATTACATAACTTTTCCTGGGCTTTGAAAAGCAACTGGATTGATTGTCTTAGGGTAAGTTGAAGGCATTGCCATCTTAATATTATTTACAGACTTCCTAGTGTAATCACCTATTGTAACTTGCTGAACATTCAACAAGAAAATAATTTATCATGTAATGTGACCTAAGTATTTTGCATTTTCTGATATTTCCTTAGAGGATCAGCTTAAAGAAAAATGTGAGATGATTTTTAAAGTGATTTAACATATATTCTTTATTTGACTGTTGGTTTTTCTTGTATCCATTTTTTTTCCTGTCACTATGAAATAAGTACTGTTCAATAGATGCACTCTTGCTAATAGGATGCAAATGATTAAATGACAGAATTAGGTTGTTTCAGTTAAAGAGTATTTGTGAACATTCAAACTACATTTTGTTCTTCTTTTATTTATCATTGCACAATAAATCAGTGTGTGTTCATCGCTACTTTTATGTAATTACTTTATTAGTCTTGTGGACTGCAGTAAAAAAAGCAGTTCTTCAATAGTGTTAAAGTTCATTATTTTCTCACAGTGAATCTTGTGTTGGTTTTTGTGAAGCAAAGGACAACTGTGGGGATGGTCAGAATTCAGATTAAGATTCTGTCCTTTTTTTTTTAGCTCAGCCATTTCGCTTTTCACCCTTTCCACCTTCCTTTCTACCATGTGCCCTGGAAGTGGGAAAAGATGGCAATCAGGTTTGGTGCCTTGGATGGATGGCTTTAGGTTTGGCTGAGGGCTGGAAGCAGCTATCTCTGGATACACTCATTCTAATAAATTGGAAAATCCCTGTAGCTTTTTCCTTCGGTAGTAAATTGGGTAGGCTTCATGAGGAAAGACATCTGGATAAAATCCTTTACCCACAGGTTTCTTTGAGCCTTCCCAGGATACTTATTGCATTTATTATTCTTCAGCAATACCTATGATAGCTTTCAGTGAGCTAATTGCGCATAGAGAAGGTAGAGCTCTGTGCAGGTTAGTTAAACATCGTTTTTTTCTTATTTTATAGTCTTTCTTACTTTATCGTCTGTGTTGAGCTGAAGGTTTTAACTGAAATGTGCCTAAGCTAGTTTGTTTAAGCCTGATACATCCGTGGGTTTTTGACTTTTCAGTCTGTTTCTCTCTGTACTAGAGAAAGGATTGAAGGAATAGAATCTGTGGCAAAAGACTTGAGACTGTATACAGAGAGAATTTGTTTACTAGTTCTTTAAGGCTCTTACTAAAAGAAACATTGTGCTTAGCTGCATCATTAAAATGTAAAAGAGTTCTGTGATTCAAAATAGATTGAAAATTGATTCTTTTTTGGTGCTGCAGCTTCAAATATTAAGATATCAGCATAATGTTCTTGAAAGTTTGCTGCAGTCCTGTGAGAGAGGAAGTAGTGAGTTTTTGAGAGATGTTGATGTGTGGCTGTAATTAGGGAGCAAGCCTGTATTAAGATGTTTATTGTTAAGCAATACTGAAGTACACATTTTTACAATAAATCATAGTTATTCCTTTATTTATTCTTTAAAGAGGTAATTCATTCCTGTTTTCAAATGATGCTGTGTAGAGGAATCTTACTTGCCCTTTGGCTAAGGTTGTTAAATGCGTGAAACGATGGCCAACGTGCATTTCTGTAAGGAGAGACAGCATATATGAAAAGATAAATGTGAGAGTGTATGTCTGCTAAATATACGTCAGCTTAGTGGAAGAATTAAAAAAAAAAAATGAAGCTTATGCATGACTTGTTGGGGTTTGAGAACTGTGCATTTCCACACTAGCCAATCAGAAATACTTGTTCTGCAGCTCAGGGTAGTAGTTGCAGCGCTATAGATAAGGATGCTCAGAAGCTGGAGACTATCACTGTGTGATACTCCCCAGCTTGCTGCAATTCTGACCTCTCCTCTAGGTCTAGGCAAGAGGAACAGACATGGCAGCATGCTAATGACCTCCCTGAGTTATAATTAGGCTGTCTTCATGTTTCATTGATGCAGCCAACATGCTGTTTCATTCTGATGCATCTCTGCTGTGCTCATGCCTGTGATATCCAAGCAGGCAACAAATACATGCCAAAACCAAGAGTGAATGTGGGAATAATTCCAGAATCCATGATTTGCACCACTGGAGCCATGGTACATACTTTTCATGTTTCTCAATACCGAACCCCATTATTTACGTATTTTGATGCCTTTCTGTGAGGCTTGGAGGCTTTTTCCCCCTGAAATAAATCAAAGAGGATGAATTTTCTCTCCAGTCCCACTAGGACAAAGTGGCACAACTGCTTGCCCTGTTCTTACTCTTCCCTCAGTGCCTGCTAATGGCCAGTTGGAGACAAGATCTTGGGCTGCTGGTCTGAACCAATGTAACTGTTATGATCCTGACAAGTGCTACTTATCCACACTGATAAAATTCCTCTTTATTGTGAATGCTTTCCTCAAACATGTTGTGACAACATTTGGGGGCTTGACTGTATTGACCCTTTTCCTATGTTTATTTGGTCTAGTCCTTAGTTCCTCAGAAAAAAACAGGTTGGTGGACTTTTGTATGGAGTTATTTCCACATTGCTGTTTCACATGTCTCCAGAAAGTTTATGTTGGTGTATCAGGATTCCAGGGGCAGACTGAATTCAGAGGCACTTCCCCAAGCTGTGAGAAGGCTCTACATGGGAATGCCATTTTAATCTGGATGATGATAAATGGGATACATCCATCACAGGTATGAATAATTTTAGGGCTGGTTTCTGGGGAGACTATTTATTTTGCATCTTTTCCTGAAGAGTCAGTATAGTTGTCCAAGGTGAAATTGTTTCTTTGCTGTGTGTCCAGTTCAATGGTGTTTTTTTTTGCTTACTCTGAGTTAATGAGAAGAGAGCCAGTTTAGAAGCAGGTTTATTTTGGCTGTGGAAATATTGAGGAGGAGTTAGTGAAAAGGTTTGTCACTGTAGAGTTGTCAGGCCGTTTCTCTCAGCAGGAAAAAATGGTCAATGGAAAGAATCTATAGGTCAGATAGCCTGGGAATGGAACTTCCGTTAACCATGTTGTACAGAGAACTATTATTCTCTTCATGTACTTAAAATTAGTTTTGTTGTGTCTTTCTTGGGCTTGAATTAAGAGTTTTTATGTTTTTTCTGTCTACTTAAAAATGTCTCACCCCATTTATAAGCCTTACCTCACTGAATAATTTTTCTGACTGTATCTGCTAGCTATTAAGGAGCAAACAGGCTCTGATTGTTGTTATTCTCAATAGTTCAAGTAAATTAGGACATGGAGCTTCTTTCATTATCTTACTAAGAAGCAGCTTTCCAAGTTTTCTTATTGTTTCTTACTAGTTTACATTTTGAATCTTTCCAGATTATCAGAGTCTTCTGTAAAATGTGGGCAATGTAAGAGAGATAGTATTGCAATAACGGCTTTGTTAATATTGTATGCAATACAAAACCATTTTCCTCCTTCTCAAGAGAGCACTTCTTAATGTTGTCTGGCCCTACTGCTCTTTGTTTTCAGATTGTTTCCCTCCTGTACAAAAGGCCTTTTGTTTTAGAGCAAAAATGAAGCAAACAAAAGAAAAAATATCTGACAATAATTGATGGAGAAGCTCCATTCTGATAACATGTGGAGACATTTTATCTACATAGCCAACGTATTTTCATAATGATTATTTAAGGTGCTGTAAGCTAACCTGGGTTTCTTTCATTTAAATGGAATTAAGACCATTGCCATTGCCTGTAAACTAGGAAAGCAACAAATAAGAAGAAGACTTAAATCACTAATATTACTCAGATACTTTTAACATATTATTAAGGAGATAAATAATTTTTGGTTCAAAATATGTACTCAAATTTCAAATAATTATTAAAAAAACCCCAACACACAAAACCATAAAGCTTCAAGATGAACTTTCTTCAATGCTGTTCAAAGATATAGGCATTACATTAAAAATTCTTTTATAGATTGATTTGCTAAAACCTGCGCAGTAAACTATAGAAATGCCTAGAAAATTTTCACTTGAGAGGTCACCAGTACTCTGAGAAGGATCTTTATTTTCATAAACTGTCTGGGAAAATGGATACATACTGGGATGAGCCAGCAGTGTGGCCAAGAAGGCCAAAAGCATCCTGGCTAGTGTCAGTAACAACGTGGCCAGCAGGTTCAGGGATGTCACCATGCCCCTGCACACATCGCTGGTGAGGCTGCACCTCTGGTGCTGTGGTCACTTCTGGGCCCCTCACTACAGGAAAAACATTGATGTGCTGGAGAACTTCCAGAGAAGGGTCTAGAACACAAATCCTGTGAGCCGCAGCTGAGGGAGCTGGGGGTGTTTTGCCTGGAAGAAAGGTGTGTGGGGAAATTAATCTCCTTTTATATAGTTGACAAAAGTCATTTTGCTTTTGTAGTCTGCAGTACAGAGTAAAGAAATAGTTATAATCTGTTAGAGTAATCAAAAGTAGCACATGGAGTTCATTGCAAATAATATTTTAAAATAGATTAAAAGTGTTAATGCATTATTCTTTCTGCAATTACTGGAGAGAGAACTTTATTCTTTTGGGGAAAGAAAAGGATAATAAAATAGCTTTGAAAGGGTTGTTGGTTTAGATGAGAAATGACAGGAGACACATTAGATAAAAACTGCTTAGATCTTTGTTTCTTAAATGAGAAAATAGTTTTCAATAAATGTTGAGAAAATTAATAAATTATGGTTCATATCTCTCCATGACCAGATTTGACCAATTCATTTGGGCTGCATAAAGCCATTGTGTAGTCTGGAAAGAAGAAAAGTGCTGTCTTATTGTGCAAAATACAATGTTGGAGTAGCAAACGAGGTGGCAGTCTAGGCAGTTTTTGATGGGTAGAGGTGGAATTTTTGGCATTTTCTGTGTTTTCTGAAGTCTTCTGAAGTGTGACAGCTGCAGATCCATATGCCTGGATAAGAGCAGAGTGGGTTTGTAAGGGGAGAGTCCTTCTGTGGCTATCGTGTCTTACAGGTCAGGAAACTGAGGAGGTTGGCAGCAAGAGTGCAGTTACCAAAGTACTGGTACTGCATATTGAAAGGTTTAAATTACTAAACTAGTGTGTTATTTTATAATGTGCAATTTTATTGGCATTGTACATTTGTATTTCAATGATGTCAACACCTGTGCAGAAGCAGTGCTTGTCTCTGCAACATGAAGAACACAAACAGGGATTTTCTTGTTCATTTTTTGTCGTTCACTGTTGGTTTTTACAAATACTTGGTAAAGTTTCTGTACTATCTCAGCTGGACTTCTCTCTTTCCACTGTTGAAATGTTGCATTGAGATTCCTGTAGGTACCACAATTCCCTCATGTGCTCTCTAACGAATTGGTGCAGGGTTGGGCTTTAATTAATGTTGTTAGAAGTAATAGGGAAGAGAAAAAGATCAGAAGGGGACAACAGAGTAAAATATAGAATGTTTATCAGCAATTGTGTACTTTGCTTTTTATAAGCTGTGCTATTTTAAAACTGAGTGTAATTATGAGAATAACTCAGAGGGGAAAGAGGAAATGTTTTGCTTGCTTTTGCTGATAAAGGTACGCTGTGTTCAATATTCCTCGGACTTGGGATCCTAGTTTGAGGAGGAAAAGAAGACTGTTTTCATTTACACTGGCTTTATAATAAATACCTTTCACAGTCCCAGATAATGACATGCCCATGCTTTAGTGACAGCACAGGTGTGAGACTCTCTGAATGATGAAGTAAAAGTTAACTACTCTTTCACATTGCTTCACTTGGAGTACGGACCACGGGAAACTCTGCAGAGCTGCGTTTTCAGAAATGGAATCCAAGGGACTTTCCAAAAAAAAACTTTCCTTGTGAAATCTCATGTTGGGCAAATAAAACCATAATTAGCTCTATTTAATAAAAATAGTCTAAAGTCAGCAATAGGCAAAGAGCAGCTTCACTTGATTGTTGAGAAAAAAATGTCTAGTGGCTCACGTGGTTAAAATAGCTCAAATTTTTGGTTAACAAGCACAAATACAACTTTAAGGGGATATATAATTTTTCTATTAGTTTGAGGACCAGGAAAATGAGGATTTGACCCTTTAATCTGCAATTCTTGTCTTATATAAATAATTTTGATTATAAATTTTATTGTGAGGAAGACTCACTCTTCTCAAATGTTCATAACAGTTTAATTTAGACACTTGACTCTGATGAAAAACTCATTGAATCAAAACCTTCAGAATATCTGAAGGAAAAATCCTATTAGATCATCTAATCTGTTTTTCTGCTGTTTCTCAGAGTGAGTATATTGATATTCAACTGTTGCTCAACTTGATCTTATCCAAAGGGGTGATCTAAACACAATAACTCAAATTTTGAAGGTTTCACTGGGATATGAACACATTATTCTGACCATCTGTAATAATTTATTTACAAGGAGCTTTCTGAATCACAGGTAAGTGTCTTCCAAGAAAATTATGGATGAATATTATTGTATTGGATGTAGAAATGAAAAGGCCATTTGAGAAGATAAATGCCTTTTTTTCAGGCTTGATTTTGTTACCTACATTTACAAACCATAAAAGTAATATTTTTTCAAATGAATACTGCGACAAAAACACAATGACATTTTGTTATTAAGAAAAAATTGAAAAGTGTGTTTTATGGAATGATGTGCAGTAAGATTTCACATTTGGTAACAGAGGAAATATAAGGATTCTGGTCAGTTCCAAATGGTACCTTTTTTCCCCGCCTTATTAAATTATTCAGTAAACATATTAATTAATTAATTGCACTATCAAAGCCCACTGGTTGATACCTTTTGCTTGCCTTTACATCCTTTGTGGGGAAGGAGGCTGTGCTATAGCTGTGAAAGTAATACACACTGGAATAAACTGTAAAATGTCGTGGTGCATATGTAACCTTATATTCCATGGTGAAAAACGTGTGCTTGTCTTGCTTTGCTATTGCTAGGTACTGCAATTTTTAGTACATAATTTCGACTTGGCTGAGATCCAGGCTGACTACAGAGTCAGTCATAACTGTGAAACTGATGTTCGACTGTTGGGATCAACCACGGGAGGACTCTGAGGGTTTCAGCACTTTTGAAGAAAGAAAAGGAAAAAGCCAGTACCCAGGGATATTCTCAGTGCTGTAATACAGGCATTAGATAAAATGTAACATCTGGCTGATTACCAGGCAGTTCATCGTGCAGGTGCAGGATTATTTTAGCACTGCAATTATGCCAGGTTTTATTATTATTTTTATACTCCATTTAATTATCAAACAAGAACATTTGTGAGAACCTTACTAAATTAACTTTGCAGGAGAGCATGGATTTGTAGGATAGTTTGCAGGTTCTGCTAATTTTTACTCTGTGTTGGGCACAGCGTTGCAGCATTACTACTTTCTGGTGGTTTTAATTAAAGAAAAGAAACAAAAACCTCTCTATTTGTTAGTATGGTTGTAAGAAACCCATTAAAATAAAGTAGATGGGGGGACTTTGAGCCTCCATATCTGTGTGTATGGTAACACATATCTCACTGACCTTCCCTAAGAGAAGAGTTCTGCCACAAGCTGTGCCTGAGTTTGTGTATAGCCTTGTGGTCTTCTGCGGTAAAAGACACGATTATTTCTGATGCAGAGTGGCAGAATCTTGCCACTAGAAATGAAACCAGTATCCTCTCCTCTTTGCTTGCTGAGATATTCCCTTTGACATTGATCTTTACACTTTAGCTGCAGCAGGAAAATGGCAAAGGCTACAGCAGGAGGAAATGTCCCTCAACAGCTATGGAGCAAACCTGGACCTATGACACGGGTTTAAGAGTCGAGTTCAGAACTGAAGGGCTCTGTTTCACACATGCTCACACACCCCTCAAGGATGCGGTGACTGGGTGCTTGGCTGAGCTGCAAATGTTCTCCTAAAACCTGGAGGGGAGAGAGAAGCAGCAGCAGCCACTGAGTGCTTAGTCAAATGAAGTAGCCTGGTTTTCTGTGCTCGGTGTCATGTAGAAAATAGAGCCAGTTTTCTCTCTGGTTAAAATTATTTGGGGGAGTCTATTGATGTATTTCTCTTTTTTGATAATTATAGTAAGGATGTCAGTATGTAATTCTGTAGGACTTTTACTTTCCTTCTGTTGAAACCCACTGCTCTACTGCCAGTCTCACAGGCACAATAACCTTACCAAACCAAGCTGTCAGAATAGCTTTTTTATTTTTTAATTTCAGTGAAGTGTATAAAATGGAAGAAGTGTAGATTATTCCTGAAAGCAGGAAGCAGCAAATATTTGCTTTAGCACTATATATTCCTTGTACTTCTCGTACCTTTGCATCATCCTTTCAAACTGTGCATCATGCACTCGGTCACTTGCAAGGTCTGGGGAATATGATGGATGGGATGTCAGTGGCATAGAAGCTGTTCAGGTATAAAAGATAAGGCGATTTCAAGGGGGACCCATTTTGAGATCTGACAAGTTCAGGGGAAAATCCCATAACTCCATTGCTGTACTAAAGGTCTGGCAAGTTGGGTGTTTCAGGACATTTTGGAACATGGCTGATATTGAGGGCTGGAGATTGTTTAGCTTGTTGTGTTGGTTTTTTTTTT
>VZRM01006014.1:2628574-2659327 GCA_013397955.1 Grantiella picta | reverse complement strand
TTTTTTTTTTTTTGGTTTGGTTTCTTGTGTGTGTGTTTGTCTTGGGGAATTTTAAAGATAATTTAAGTGTTTTTAATTAAATGTTTTATTGAATGGTCACATCTGCCCTTCAAAATTAAGGGAGTCATACTGCTGTTTAGCAAGAATCTGACTTCAAAAGAGCACTGGCTGCTAAATAACAATAGAAGATAGGAAAAAAGTAAGAGCAGATGAGAAATCAGTGGTTGTATTTAAATTTATTTGAAAGCTGGTGTCAATGGTCTAATATAAACTGGAGGGCACATAAAACTCTTGAGCCTTTCTTGTGGCTTTCAGCTCAGTCGTCAGCCAGTCTATGCAGTGAACTGATTCTACACAATCTTTGTTACTTTGAATTCTATCTGATTTCAAATTTTGTTATTCATGTCTCATGGTGCATCATAAGATCTAAAAGAGAAGATGTCTTTGGAGTCAGGAATTAAAATCAATGCATTTTCTTTGAAAAATGGAGTAGGAATGAGTGTGGTAACTGTTTTAACCTGGCTCTTGAGGATGTTATGTTTCCTAAGCACCCTTTGAAAAAGGGTGTTTTTTAAAACTAATTTCAGTTATTTTTAGCAGCTATGTCTTTAATAAAAATAAGAAATTACTTGGATAACTGTGGAAACTGAAAACAGGAGCTTTGGTCAATTTAGTCTGCTTCAGTGAGCTACAGATCTCTTTCTACAGCTCACGCTGGCTGAATGCTGCAGGTAGAGAAATATGGCAACAAGAATCAGCAGTGAGAATGAGAGAGGAGTTTGGTAAAAATATTTGACTTATCTTTGTCCTGAGTAACATAAACCTTGGCATACTTGTATTAGTTTTTCTGTCTGCCTTCCAGTGTTTTTACTCAGTATGTGAGCTCATGTTTAACCTCATGTTACTTGGCTTATCAACCACTTCAAGTTGCCTTAATTCCTGCCTATCCTTCACTCTTTGACTAAGGTTACCAAAATGTTTTGTTCCTATCACTCTTAGCAATGTTAATTGGCTATTCTATCAATTTCAACATTGCACCTTGTACATTTATTTTAGAGTGCATTTCTTCTGTGAAACATTGTAGGGGCAGGGAGCTGAATATACCAACGTTTTGCTTCTAGCCTAAGGTTCACTG
The DNA here is from genome assembly GCA_013397955.1 of Grantiella picta. NCBI lineage: Eukaryota > Metazoa > Chordata > Aves > Passeriformes > Meliphagidae > Grantiella > Grantiella picta. Next base: position 2,658,192 of record VZRM01006014.1, on the reverse strand, counting down.
TGATTAAATGGGAGAAGCCTTTTTACAGGTATTTCAATGGAATGTAAAATCCATAGTGGCAGTATCTAAATGAGTTTGGGTTCACATGAGGCTTTGTGACTTACTTTTCAAACGTAACACTATTAAAAAGGTGGTCAGGTGAATTTTAGATTGGCTGAACTCAGCAGTTATTAGACATAGAGAGTTTAAATAGAATCGGATTCTTGAGAAGAATATAATTGTTTAATTAAAAACAAGATGAAGGATTATTCAACTATTCAATCACTGCTTCCAGAGTGCTTCACTTGAGGTTATATAGGGAAAAGTCCATTAAATGACCTCAGGGAGTGTCTAAAGAAACAAAAGATAAGTAGGCAGTGGGACTCATTGCTCCAGGAACTTTTTCAGGCAACAAGTTAGAGTTCAAAACATGAAGCTTAGTATCTTGGTATACTCCCTGCTGTCTGTGAGGGAAAAAGCACATGGAAATAGAAGATAAATCTGCTCATTAGGTAGTGAAGTGGGGAGAAAGTTAATGCTTCTATCGAATTTGTATTCCATAATGAGATCCAAACAGTCTGGTGTCATTTTCAGAGTAGTGTGCTAATGTCTCTTTAAAATCCATTTGAGAATCTAGTTGGAGCCAAATGAGGGTCGAATGAAGATGGAAGGCTCTGCACCCAGCCAGGGTGCTGAATAGGTATTGCATGGTTTGTGTGCAAGTGAAGGAAGTATGAAAATGGGGTTTGGATGGTTGAAGTGATCCACGTGTGCCATGGTACGCAGAATCACAGAATTGTTTAGGTTGGGAAGGACTCTGGGATCATCGAGTGTCACTGTTAATCCAGCACTGCCAAGTCCTCCACTAAGCCATGTCCTGAAGTGCCACATCTACACTTTTTTTTAATACCTCCAGGAATGGTGACTCAACCACTTCCCTGGGCAATCTGATCCAATGCTTGACAACACACTCAGCGAAGAAATTTTTCCTAATATCAAAGCTAAAACTCCTCTGGTGAAACTTGAGGCTGTTTTCTCTTACCCTATCACTTCTAATTTGGGAGAAGAGAATGACACCCACAGTAGAAATATGATTAAAAATGCACTATATATATATATGATATATGAAGACATATGCATGGCAGTGTTTGTTTTATGGCTGGTCTCAGTGATCTTAAAAGCCTTTTCCAACCTAAATTATTCTATTCTATGTAAAGGCAGGTCCTTAACCCTTTTTCAGTGTAGATGGTGTCTTGCTTTATGAATAGCCTAGTTATGCCCCTGGGGGAAGAGTAATGGTGTTTGTCAGAGTGGCAAAATCTAGTTCCTGGAATCCAAACTGGTGACATATCTTGTTTACTTTATCACTGCTTCCTTGTGTAATTGATCTGAAAGTTCAGCTGTTGCAGAAAAATGACAAATGGTTGGTGCCCTGTATCTGTGGAAACTATCTTGGAGCTATTGTAAAGGCTGGTCAGGCTTTAGCTGGTAAAGATGTAATCTTACGAATGGCAGAGCAATTGCAATCTAAGAGGTAGAATGGAGGTCTTAAAAGAATAAAAGAAACATTGCAGAACATCTGATGAAATCAGATAAAGCTGTGATTTATTTCATATGGAAAAGAATAAGGCTGATGTTTGTGTTTGGCTGCAGGTTTGCTGAAATGTTTTCAAACACTGATTTTTTTTCCTTGGAGTCTGGTGTTTCTTGAGACCTGTGTCTGAAATTAAACATACTGGATGGTTCCTCCCTACTGCCCTCTTACAACATTTAGAGGAAAGGTAAATGTGGGTGCAGTAAAGGTCACATTTTAATTTTGCCCTCAAGTGTCAGGCTCTCCTGAGAAATACCATTTAAAAATGTTTCATGGAGAATTTTATCTTGAATTTTAAAAATTTTAATGAACTCAAATGATCTGAATTCAGCTACTCTTGTCACGCGGCAGCTGCGAGTGGAAGCATGATCTCAAGTTTTATTTAAGCAAACTCATTTAACCACTAAAAGGATGTTAAAAACAACCCCAAACACAAGTCAAAACCAAAAAACAACAGCAAAAAACCCTAGAAACATCTGAACACAAAAAAACTGTATGTTGTTGACAGACATCACCGAATGTGGAAGGTCAGGGTCAGTCCCACTGGAATGTGCTAGGCATAAATCCAATTTAAGTGTGCTTTAAACACTTAAGAGCCTGTCTCCTATGGATTCCTTATTTCAACTGATATTGGATGCTGATTTGCATCTGAGGCATTGGGAGGAGGGATCATCATTAATATCTACCTAGACATTTAGAATTAGCCATTTAATTTAATTTTCAAATTAAAAGTTTAAAAACTTCCAAAACATCGTGTAGTTACCATTGTTGTGGGAGGCACCATGTTTTTGCATATAATTCTGAAAGTTATTGTGTATTTTGGTGAATGGCGTGGAGGTGGGCTTTTCAAGTATTGATGCAAATTATTTTAAAATCTATTTTGCAAAGCTATCTGTGTTCAGAGCAGAAATAAATACCACCCATTGAAAAAATGGATGTTTTGGAATCCTAAAATACATAATTGAAAATAAGTTTTAATTAAAAAAAATCTTCTGTAAAAATAAAGCTCTTTGATGTAAAACTAAATTAAATAGATAAATCTTTCTACCAGAACAGGGCAAGGAGAAAGCATGTTTTATTCATGTAGCAAGCTGCTGTTTTACATTGATGCAAATAAAACTACATGTGAACTAACAGCTGCTCTCCAACAGATTGCTGCATCTCACAATCTGCGAAGGGAGCACAGCTGGAGAAATCTGCAGAACATTTTTATCTGTAAATCAAACATAAACTAGGAAAGCATTAAGTACTGCACTTCCAATAGCATCAGTGTTTGCAAAGGGTTTCCCCATGCTGTATGTCAGGAAAATTGATTCTGTTTTTAGGCTGTCTTCTACAAAATATCCAGCCAACCACTAATTTCCAAGGTATTCATTCCTACCTCAAGCACTTCACTGTCTGTCAATGCCTTGCAGATGTTTTACTGGGATTAAGCAGGCTTCCATTTTCTCTGACAGAATATGACTGTGAATATCATTTTTACTTGAAGGTGTGTTGTGTCCTTCCTCTGAGTAAGTTATTGATCGAGGGTGGCCAACAGGTACCCAAAGAAATCCTTATGTTATCTCTAAGAGAAGATATTTCCGACTCAGTCAAATCTGTCAACTAGGTTTGCTGTGTCTTTTGTTATTGGAGAAGACAAAGTTCTTTCCTCTAGTGCACAGTTCAGACATTTGAGGAAACCATGGTGACTGGATGTGTTTCTAAAGGGCTGAGGGAGAATTACAGCATAAGCACTTTCATAATGTTAAAGTTAGAGGTGACATCTTTTGCCTTAACTGATTAAATAAATCCTGAAAATCACTGAGTCACAAATTGGGACGTACAAGCCTGTATTACATACTTTCATATTTTCTCATCCCACCCTTCCCCCCCAAAAAAAAAAATAAGATAATCACTTGTCACAAGAGAAAGGTAAAGGTGTCACTCATCAACCTTGTCCATGGTGCTCTGTTTCAGTGTGACCATTTTGATTGGCAGATGCTACTTGGTAAGCTGAGCCAGGAGTCAGCATGGGAAATGATGAGAAGGGAACCATCTGAAATGGTTAAATGCATAAACTTCAGGGGCCATTAGACGAGTAAGTAAAAGGGAAACTAGTGTTTTAAGCTTTTGTACACTGGGTAAATATTTGTGGAGGTGTTGAAAGCAGAATAGACCAAAGTGTAAAAACATACAAATTCTTTATGAAAAAGCAAACAACAAATCCAAACCATTCAGCTGTTTCTCTGAGCTGGACTCTTCATCATGTAATGCTCTAACAGAAAAGCACTGGTAAATTTGCATAGAAGATACAGTATAAAAGAAATGCAATGCGTTCTGTTTGAAGGGTTGTAAATCATTGCATTGTTTACAGCTGTGAACTCCATGGCTGGATGTTGATTATGCTTAAATATTTACGTAACTTCCAGCAGCAGTTAACTTTGAATGAAAGAAAATAATCTTTCTAGTGATTTGAAGGATTTACCTTTCATTTACCTTGCATTTGTTGTTTTTGGTTTTGTAGGTTTGGGGTTTTTTTGGTCTTTGTTTTGTTTCGTTGGGGTTTTGTTGGTTGGTTGGTCATCGTTGTTGTTGTGGGGTTTTTTGGGTAGGTTGGTTGTTTGATTGGGGTTTTTTGCTTGGTTTTCTTTTGGTTCTGGTTTTCTTAATATACCAGGTAATATTTAGCTCTTTGTAGCTTCAAATACTTGTTTTCATTTTATAGATCAGTGCTCTAAGTGCTTGTAAGAGCTGAAGGGGTCTGATTCAGCAGAGCATCCGAACAGGTACATGTGAGCTTTGCTGCCTCAGGAATATTGCATAGAGAGCTACAAACCTCTTTAGTTTGAACAGTTCAAAAAGTGCTATTGAAGTCAATGCCTGATGATCAGGGCCAGTTCTTTCCCTTGAACCAGAAGTTTTATTTCTACGTCATGGTGAGAAACTATTGCATTTGTCCATTGCAGTTTGGTTAGAGGCTATGGCACTGTGGTAGTTCATTCACCCCTATGTCCTTCAATTATTTTGGTATGCCTTAATTTGGCATAAATAATATTTATTTTATGTATATGTCTGGTAACTTCTTTCCATGCTTCCAGGTTAAGTGGAAAGTTGTAAAATTCCTTATTTCTATGGAAATAGCCATTAACATGGTTATGAAGTTATATATCCTGGAATGTAGCTTTTTGGGGAATGGACATATGTCAAGAAATTTTTCAAGCAAAACAAAATTTACTAATGGGATGAAAATTAAAATGTCTCCAGTGGTGAAAGAGAGTGTGTATTCTCTGGATGTGTTTTATTTGTCATTAGGGTGTTTGTTCTTTTCTAACTTCTTTAACTTGTAATGAAACTTTTACTTTTATTGCTCAAATACTGCTTTAATTTCCGGTTAAAACAAAGCAAGTACAGCTGTAATGAAGGTTTATCTGCAAAGAGTGGTTTTGAGTTATAAATTTCTTTTATTTGAGGTACTACAACTTATTTTTTATTTTACTGTGCCATGCTTTTATCTACATTAGAAGCAATCTGATCTGTAATATTTCATATTCAGGCATTGCTTCCTGAATGAGAGACTAACTTTGTTATTAAAGAGAACCACTGATGCATATAAAAACAGACCTAGAAAGGCAACCACTATGCAAAAATATTATCAGTTTTTATAGGCACATTAAACAAGATTTTAAAAATTCCTTTGGTTTTTCCCCCACATATATTAGAGCTTTCAATTCTAAGGGTACCCAAACCCAAGATGAAACACACTAGCAATAATGGTGGAGTATATAAAAGCCATTTAAATGCTCAAAACTTGTCCTCTGATGCTGATGTGTTCCCAGACTCTACTTTTATATAAAATAATTCCAACTCTGACTTTAAAAAGCGACTATGAAGATCTTAATTTAAATGAACTAGACTTGTTAAATTAGAATTACTTAAGCTGATTACATTGCAATTGGCTGCACTTATTGTAGCTCCAGACTCCCAGAAATGGCAATGAAACCCCATACTGCTTTACTAGGCATTCTAACGTTGTTATGGCTTGTGTTGATTATGAGCTCTCTTAGTCACAGAGAGTGCAATATATTTTCATCCCATTTAATTCTGGGAAGGAGAAAAGGGAAATGATGTCTGATATTGAAGCAGCTTTCAGCCATAAGAGAGAAATGAAAGGTGCACATTTTTGTGAGTTAGTCAGAAAAGTAGTTGCCAAATGCCGATTTGAATTTGGGGGGTTGGAGTGTGAGTTTTTGTTTCTGGTTTGCATGTTTCTTTGGGTTTTTTTAAATTTGACCTTGCAATAAGGTTTATGCCGTCTGAAGCAATATCCCAGTTATTTATTAAGTAAAATATTTCAGTACCTTGCAACAATATTCTTTTTACAGTCAAAATTGAATACTGTACCATCCTCCTTTTCATTTTACAGTCAGAACAATAGATACGTTATTTTTAAAACAATTCATTCAATGCAGATTCCTCCTGGAGGATGAAGATAATTTCATGTTGACATTGCAGAGACGTGCTTGATCAGAAATGAAAAATAGAACAAAATAATTTTTCATCAAACTAGTCTTTGCTTTTAAGATGACATTTTATTTCAGGAGAAAAATTGAAGGCTATTGGATTAAATTACTAACTGGCTTATTTTGGTACTGACAGGGAAAGCAAAACTGTTTCAGAAGTTACAATTGAAGAGATATAACAACGTTGAGCTGACTTGATGATATCTTACTCAGGCAAATGTGTAATTATTACATTCTCACTTCATTTTGAATAGTGTTTTTTATTCCTGCCTCACATTGTGATGCAAGATGGAGGATTTCTCTGCTCAGATTTTAGAGGAAAAAGCAGAGGGTTCTTTTAAAAGAAGAATCAATGGAAATAAACATTTGTGAGATTTAACTGAGCTGAAGCTACCTTCAAAGGGCACAATACAGTCACCCTAAAATAAATTTTTAAAAAAGAAAAATATAGGATAATTTTTCTTGATTCACCTCATAGCCATCCTGATGCACAGGAAGCAAACCATTAATTTTGTGTTTGTGGCTTGCTTTGAGACACATTAAATGGTTTTGAGACATTTCTAGGGCTAATGTGCCATAGCATAGCCCAGGTAGAAATTAAAACCAGACATATGTTCTGAAAGCAGCCCCACATATTTATTTTAAGTTTTCAGAACACAAGAAAATACTAAAATAAAGTGAACGATGCATCTTTCATATCTGTCTTGTGCAAGTAGACAATAAAGAAAAGGCTTATTATTCTACACATAGAACTTTAAAGTTTGGCTCCATTCAGCAGCTAAATGATATGTGAGTTAGTCTTCTTGAGGAAGACCAAATCAATGTTTCAAATGAAAACAGTGGTGTTTCTACCTCCTTTCCTCAAACCAAGAAACAACTCAAGAGCTTGTTTGTGCCTCAGACCAATGGGGTTGGGATTCAACCCACTGCAAAGGGTTTAGTTTCTAGGTACCTAGAGAATGAGCAAATCTCTGCTCTTTATCAACGCAAATGGAGCTGCAGGTGATTTCCAGAAGGCATTGTGGGATGTGCTACTCTTGAGTTTCCTTGTAATGTAGGTAATTTCGGTGTGCTCCCCCAAGGCTGGTTTTAGGGAATGTACAGCATCAGGATGGTAAAAGACATGGCAAGAGCTGGGTGTGCACTACAAGTCGTGCTCACAGGAGCATGAAATGTACGGAGCTAAGAGAGGCTTGCAACTGACTGCAAGCAAACCTGATTTAAAATTTGATACCTAGGAGAGAGAAAAGAGCATCTGGGTTTGGGTTTGAAATAATGTATTGAGCAGGAGTGAGAGTAAAACAAAAAGGGAGCGATAATAACAACCTTCAGATAAAATATATTAGTGTAATTAAAGGACATGAATTATAAATACACAGCATGGTAAATGGTAAGAGAGAAAAAAACCTCACAGGCCCTCCAGAGGCAGTGTTGGCATAATTGTAGGTACAGACATCATGTTTTATCATGGTTAATGTTCTAAACATAAAAGAATCATGGGCTGTAAGAAAAGGGCAGAGTGACCTCATTTATTTTGTGATTACCAGTTGTCCTGAGATAGGTGGATTTATTGGGGTTTTTTTGAAAATGTTAATAGAGTTTGGACTTCCCAGCTTCACCCTGTCTGAACAAAACAGATATGAGGCTGATGCATTACTGTTTTTGAATAAAAACTGGAAGAGGAAATGTGTTTTCAACTTATTTCACCTTTTTTCCCACCACTTCCACCCATCTCCACCACTCTGCCAGAAAACAGGAAACCTGACCATGTCAAGATGTCTTTTATAACTAAGGATATTATGTGCTTCTTTCACCAGAGGATCATGCCTAATCAGGGAAATTAGGAATGGAGGTATACACTCTATATAATTCCCATTTATTCCTTTTTTTTCCATGTTGTCTTTTGTTGTCGTTCCCTTTAGTAATTTCCTTTAATTTTTTATTACTGTCTATCTTGCTTAATCAAGACAATAGCTGCCCACAAGAGATGGCAATGGGAGGTAAATCTGCTAGATTATATTAAAATGTGTTGCTCATATTTACGTGAAGTCTTATACCAATAATTGATATATTGATTTGAAGTAAGCATCTGGCATAAAGCCAGGAAGACATAGTGCCAAAACAAGGGTCATTCTAATAGAGTATCAGAGCAATTTCTTCATAGATTGATTTTCTTTTTCTTGCTTTTTATCTTTGTTTTATGTCCTATTTAGATTAACTTCTAATGACAGTTTCTCTGTCGCCTTCTTTGCAGGATATAAGATAAATATTCAAAATAAACTTTTGAAGCCTTCTTGCTGTGCTGGAGGTTTCAAAAGACAAACTGAATTTACAATTGCCAAAAAAAAAAAAAAAAATGCCTATGACCACAACATATATCTATGCTATGCTATGCTTCATTGGCTTTGTGTAGCCAATGTTTAACAAGCACTTTGAATGTCAAGGTTTGTTTATACATAAGGGGCTTTCTTAATGTGACACAGTTAATTATATGAAGAGATAAAAAGCACATGGTTCTGTTCAAGGACTTGCCTTTTCATCTCCCTTGCAAAAGTTTGCTTTCTTTTGTACTCAGCTTTCAAATGACTGAAAGAGGAATAAAGATATTATAGGAAAGGACTCGTGTACAATTAATTGTCAGACCTCAATTTAGGAAGAAGGAGCAAATTGGTTCTCTCTGTTCCTAGGGATAAAATTAGGAATGTTTCAGAATGAAAGTCACTCAACAGGGGGATGTGGTCTATTCCAGATTTGCCTTCTCCTAAAGGTATGCAGAGGCATCCTGTGTGATTTCCTTTTGTTTCATTAGAACAGGCTGACTCAAGTCGGGACATCTCTGATGAGACTGATTTGGCATAATGAGAGTGAACCGAGGTGACTGTGGCCTAATTGGGATATTTTATTATTGCATTTAATGAAGGCCCATTTTGCCTTGGCACAAGTGCCAAGGGGTAAAAGTGCAGTTAACCAAGTCTTAAGTTGCAGGAAATTTTAGACTTTGGACATTTGAAGTAGCTTCTAGATAAAGGTTAACAAAGGGGAAACTATTATTTTTCTATTTATTATTTTGTTTTCATTTGCTTACTTGGATATATGTATATGGTTATATATGTGTGCTTGAGTTGAAATATGTATATACTATAAGTATCCAGTTGCCTCAGTCAGGACAACAGCTGTGCCCTAAGGATTTTCTCTGAGTTTGTAAGATTACAGGTTTTGCCATTTATTTATTGAAAAGTTTAATTAGTGCTGAATGTCTCAAGAATATTTGCAATTTGTTGAGTCCCAGTGCACTTGCCAGAAAACAATAGAAGAGTCAGACATTTATCAAATGCTGGGCAAAAGCTCCAGCTGTGATGAAGAATGTAGAAATAAGACAAAACTGGCCATCATTATCAGATCCACTTCAGATATTTGCAGTTTATCTGAAGTGGACCTTAACCAGACCTGTCTGGGGATTTTCAGTAACAATCCAGTGACATTTTTATCCTTCTGTTGGAAACACTGGGCTGAGCTATTTATGCTGGCAAGGTATCGAAGTATGGCAAGAACCTCAGCAAAGAAGTGAGCAGCTGGAAGTGCAGAATGTTAGAACAGTTGTCCCCAAAATTATGTAAATGATAAATATAGTATAGGGGTGTTTGGATATATTACTTTTCTTGTAGTGGTCCAGCACTACTGAGAGCTCTTAAGAAATAATCACTATGCAGAAGGTCTAGGTGCTGAGGTGTCTTGTAGCTGGAAGCATCTCTCTCAAATTAAAGTCATTTGCCTTATAATGTTGCAGGAACGTCAGTCTGGTTTCATCTGCTGTTAATAACTGGACTAAAATCTGTTACTTTGGCAGCATCATTAGTTGCTTGCTGCACCTAAAACGTGAGGGGTGCTGTTGATGTAACTGATGATGTACTTTGGCAGATAAACTCAGAGTAGAAAAGATGTCATGAGCCCTAGGATGATTCTCAATATGGGGGACCTGTGCACAGACCAGTGCTGCTGGTGGTTGGTTTTGGTTTTGTGTGTCAAAGAACTTCGTGTTGGTGATCGTTTGTCATCAGATCAAAGGAAAATGTGTTGTCAGCTATTGCATGTTCCGGGGAAGCATGTGTGATTTGGAACCCAAAGGGGTGAGGGATGGTGTAAGGAATAAGGCAGAAAGGTAGGTGTGATTCCTCAGTTGGTCAAGGACTGACTTGACTGTTCCCATGGCAACAGAGCTCAGTGCTCTCCTTAGGCAGCTGCTGATTACACTTTGAATTTTATTTGCATTCATCATTAAGGAGGAGTGTAAAAGGACTGAGGTAAGGAATTAAAAAAGCAATAAGAGGATAAAAGACCTTTCAATAAGTGTTCCTTAGAAGCTTTAATTAAAAAAGTAGAAGGAGGCAGAGGGAAAGAAACGGAGATGGGAAAGGATGGCAAAATTTTAGGAGTTTTTATTAAATAGGCGAATTACTGTTTCAAGAAGTATTGGAAGGATTACTGGCATCCCTGTGAACTTCTTATATTTCACAGCTTTATACCATGTAAAAAATAGATTTTTTTCATTATAGGGAAGGATACTTTTCTTCATTATAAAGAATTTGACCTGAAACTATATTTATGTTTTGTTAAGACATAAGGAATCACCATTCCTGGCAGTGTTCAAGAAACAACTGGACATGGCACTCAGTGCCATGGCCTAGTTGACAAGGTGGTGATCAGTCAAAGGCTGGATTTGATGATGTTGGAGGTCTTTCCCAGCCTAAATGATTCTTTCATTCTGTGATCTTGGGCTTCTCAGACCTGACATGACATTTCATAAGGCTGCTCTGATCATACCTGTCATCATTTATAGTGTATCACAGTGTTTTTATCAATCATCAGAAACCTTTATATAATACCTACATGTTTAGTGCTTTTATTACACCCACATGAAGAGGGAAAGGCCACCACTGCAATTCAGAAGCAATGGTAGTTTGTGAAAGTTTCCTCTTCCACCCTTAATAACTGATGTGCAACTTAGTCAAATTTCTGATGCCACTGAAACTGAATACAGAATCTGGCATTTTAGATATACTGTGGAATAGGTAACCATGATTTTTTTTATATTCGTTCTAATAAGATAAGACTTTGCAAATAGAGACTGACAGTAGTCCAAGAGAAAAAAGGGAGGTTATTGATAGGAATGGGATATATAAAAGAAGGGAAGAGCCATTGCCTTCAGTAGAACTAAGTTTTCTCCATGGATCTTCATCTTCTTTGAAGTGCTGCATTTTTCATAATTGATATGTTTATATGTCATTAATGACACCAAGTTAAACAATTGCAAAACATTGCAGCAGTATATAATAATACAGCTAGTTAATATATTTGTTATTGCTGAAATGCTACAGGATTTGTCATATCCAAAACCAGAAATGGGACTCTAAACAGCTGCTTTGTCCAATTTCTATCTGCTTTTGTCTATCAAGTCCCTCTCTAGCCAAATACTTTCCAGATTGCAGACACTTTCATGGCTACATGTGCCGTGGACCAAATTGAAATGACACTAGCAAAAGTGGGATAGCTCTCTTTCTGAATCAAATACCTACGGAGAAATAGGTGGTTATGCAGAGAGGCAGCCTGTGAGTATCCACACAGAAGAACGAGAATTTGGGACTTTGTACCTATAGTTTGGCCCAAGTTGAGGGACATTTGGCTGTGGATACTGATTGTAGTTTTTGCTGTATTTCTAGCCTGCTCTGTATTTGGTGAACACTATCTGTTCAAAGGGAAGAGCTGGTTAGAGATGAGTTCATGGGGGTGGAGAGAGCTGTGGCTGTTTGAAGTGACCATGATTAACAGGTATTTGTAAGTTCTGGTACACAGAGCCCCTGGAGCAGGTCCAGCAGAGGGCAACAAGTGTGATGAGAGGACTGGAGCATCTCCAGGAAAGGCTGAGGGAGCTGAGCCTGTTCAGCCACTAGATGAGATGAATGAGAGGGGATCTTCATCAAAGAATACAAGTGTTCAAAGGTAGGGTGTTAAGAGGCTGGTTCAGTTCTAGAAACACTCCCTGTTAAGATTGTTTACGGATTGAATGAGCCCCTGTCTTCAACAACTAACTATCAAAGCCTTTCAGCTGAGATAACTTGATTTCTTGTAGGCACACTGCCTGTTGAACGCCTCTTTCCCTCCTCCAGTAGTATTTAGTTTTGATTCTGGGTTATTTCATATTGTTGTTTTGTTGTTTGGTTTTTTTTTTTAATTGAAACACTTGCCTGTCAAAAGATGATTTAAACTTTAAAAGGGTACTCAGCAGGAAATACTGAAGAAAATAGATATTGAGAAGTTAAGTGAGAAAAAAAACTGTAAGGAGTATAATTTTTCACTGCAGAAACTTATTAGTGGTGTGGAAGAGATCTGTGATGAGCTGAGCATGTCTAGCAGAAAATGTCAGAATTCTGTTTAAGTGAGATTTGTTGCAATACACATGATGAACATGAATGTTTACTGCTACTGAACTATGGTAAATAGTGACTGAGCACTGGAACAGATTGCCCAGAGAGGTTGTGGATTCTCCCTCCCTGGACATATTCAAGAACCGTCTGGATGCAATGCTGTGCCATGTGCTCTGTGCAGGATGACCCTGCTTGAGCAGGGAGTTTGGACCAGATGACACACTGTGATCCCTTCCAACCTTACCCATTCTGTGATTCTGCGTCTGCCAGTTAAGCTAAAGAAAAAATACAGATTGCCTTGAAAATAAGGCATTTAAATAAATGTTTCCTGTTGCTGGATAAGGAATCTCTTAGTGTATTAATTTCTGGAGTGAACATAGAGATTTTCTGTGCTTCAAATGAATTGAAATTGATGTGGTAGGAATTATTTGAGATGTACGCTTCCATGCATGAATGTGATAAAAATAACCAAATAGAGCACATAAATGCTTGAGTAATGCATGTTGTAATTGTAATGCCTGGCTCTAGCACTCACAAAATGATTGCAATATACATGAACGGAAGGACATATTTTAAAATTTCTGGCCAAAATGGACTGCAGTCAAATTTGAGCTAGCTAAAGCATTTGGAAAAAATTCAGGTAGTTGGCAAGCCTTAAACTGACTGTTAATAAATGCAGGATATACTGCCATCTTCTTCTGGGTATGGAGATGTTTCTTTCTGCACTTTGATTTTTGTGAATTTTTTGGATAATATATATGTTTACTTGGTTATATTCCTCTCAACTCCAGTCCCCCACCCCCAAAATCTGTTTTTAAAAGAAAAATATTTGTCTGCCATTCTGGCAAGGAATTTATTACATTTTGTCACATCTTGGTGGGTGTGGTGGGCTGTTCGAGAATTGCATTTTGATGAGAGTTAGTAAGTCTTGGCTTGGTAACTTTTTTTTTTAATTTAGTTTCTTATAGCCTAGATGTTATGAGAATACATAATCTAGATGCCCCTACTCCTAGGAAATCACTTCTTCTCAGAATTGAACATTTCTCATGTGCTGTAAAAGTGGGACATTTTGACAAATCATTGCATATGATGAACAAGGTTCTCTCTGATGTCTGCAAGTCTTTGGCAAGCTCCAGTCCTAGAGGTCTCTGGTTCCAACGGTCCCCTCTGCCCCAAGCTGGCAAATGTGATGTATTAGGAAACTAATGCCTCTACCAGAGCAGCTTGCACTTAAATTATAATGGATTGATTGGCCTGCACTCAGGCCAACAACTATTCTCACAAGCTGCTATTTTTGTGGGTTTTGCCCAGATGATCTAATAGAGCATTTGTAACTAATAAGCGTTTACGTAAATTTTGTTCTCAGTTTGGTTTTCTCCCCTCTTTCTTTTAAGCTAAAAATCAATGCAGCTGATTTTTTTTTTTTCTTTTTTTTTAGCCAAAAATTAAATGAGCCTTTTTTTTTTTTTTTTTTTTTTTTAAAGCGGTACAGTATTTCTGCTATTTGCTTTCTCTATGATAAGGCTACCATAGTGCTTGTGGTCAAACATCAGTCACTGTTTCCTACAGAGAAGATTTTGCTCCTGAAGTCAGATTTGGCACATCATGGTCAGCTACCTCTCAGCTAGTGAGTGAGCAAGAGTAGTCACTGCCTCTGTTTGCTCTGCAGGGGGATCTCATCTAGTGAGATCGCCTTGGCACGTCACTTCTCTGTGGTACCAAAAATAATTTATAACTGGAACACTTATTTCTCTATTCACTTTTGGCTAAAAACAACACAGTGTCTTGTGTATGTGTTTTGGGTCTGGGGTTGTTTTTTTGACAGCTTCTTAGCACTTTCCAGCTGATGATTCGCACAATTCCCCTATTCCAGGCTATTTAGTCAACGTGATGGCTCTCGGGTAGCTGCTGATGTGGGCTGTCATCATGATCTGACATTTCCTTAGTGGAGCTAACAGGAAGTCTACTTCTGTGAAGGCCATGGAATTTGTGGCCCCCTGCTTGCTTTCCTTATAAACCTGAGAATATTGATTCCTCTAAAGCCTCTCAACAAATGCCAAAGGGAGTGGGAAAAAAAAAAACAACATTTTCTTCCCTGCTCCACTTTTTTCTTATCTCCGTTTCTCTCAACCTGCTGAAGTTGTTTAGATGTGTGGGTTTTTAACAAACATTCTGCTTTTAACTCCTTGATAGAGACGTTAAGAACCAGTAAGAGTGGCGGTACATTGCAATCATTTCAGGAATCATTATAAACAAAATAAAAATCAAGACTGATTTTCTGATTATTTTTGTAAGATTTTTTTAGTAAGTACATTTAGACTAGGGACATGCCCAAACCACTTAGAATCATAAATATTCCTCGTGCCAGAGTTTGTTTTGGGAAAAAAGGTGCTGTTCTGAGGTTCAGTGTCTAGACTTGATTTTGATGAAAGGACAACAAAGAAATAAGGGGACCTGAAAGTTTTAATTCAATGTGACATTTTAAGGATGATCTGAAGGGTTAGATCTTATTCAATGACTCAGCAATCTGAAATGGCCTGTGTGTAGTAAGTAAGGAGGAAAGCAACCTTGATGTTATTATCCCCTGCTTCCTGAGGGATAACCAGCAGTGATGAAGCCTCTCTGTTAGGATTAGAAGCAGTTTTACCTCCAGCAATCTAATATGATTCTCCTGACGTTACACAGTGCTTTACTTAACCTCAAAGTGCTGAGCAGTATATCCCAATTGATACAGAACAGTACTATCAGGTAGGTTTACTAGTTCTATTATCTTTCTAGTTAGTGTGATTGGATAAGGCAGCTTTCCCCCAGGAAAAATGGTCCCGAGGAATAAGAAGGCAAATGAAAGCCTAGTGGATTTTTTTTAACAATTCCATAGCAGTGTGGAGTTCCATTTGCTTATACTAGCTTTGAATTTGCCCCAGTTTATCCACTTAGAAGAAATTAATTCTTGCTAATGGAAATCACAGTGCTTTTACATTATATGTAAAAATGGAAATCACACTGGTTTTACGTCATATGTAAAAATGGAGCTATTGTGGATGCTTCAGGAGAGCTTATTTAAAAACACTTACACCAGCCCACAATGGATTTTTCTTGCCTCACAGGTAGTCTGGCAGGCTAATGTGTTGAAAGGGTGTAAAATATTTGGTTTTCTGTTTATATTTTCAGGGATTTTGTTGGTTTCCCCTCATCTCAGATGAGTGCCATAAATATTATTTCTAACTTATTTCAGCATGACCCTGGTTCAGTCTTTCATTACTGAAGCATTTTTAGTCTATAAAAATAAATACTTACTGGTCCTTTTAACTTTTTTCTCTTTCCCCTGCACTCTTTCAGTAAATATAGACAAGATTTGAAGGGTTTTTTGTGTTTTTAATGTTTTTCAAGGTAAGTATTTTAGATGTATTGATGTTGTTCAGATGCAAAGCAATAGAGATTACTGAAACCTCAAAAATGTAGGTGAGGTAAATTGTCTTCCATGCAACTCTAAGTTCAATATCTGTTATCATTGTCTCATGAATAAAGCTGTGTGTTCTCATTCCTGGTCCCTGTTTAAAAGCATGCCTGTCTCATAAAATACAAAAGCCAAGAAATTTCAGTTCAGCAAAGAATAAAAGCATAGCAGATTTAGAGGAAGTATGGAATGGATTCCTGTAAGTGACTAAAATGAGGCCTTTCATATATCTTTTTTTAAATTAGTATGGCATGGAGTGTTCCTAGTTTCTGTAAGAGGCTATTTGGTGTGGAAAGAAAATCTTTGAAGGGTTTTATTTTGAGATATAAGCCTTAAAGTATTTGGGGTGGGAGAGCAGGTGGGAAGTTTGGAGTTTTTTGTTTGGTTGTTGGGGCTGTTTTGGGGGTTTTGGTGTGGGCTGCTTTTTTAGGTTTGGGTTGGGTTTTTTCTTGTGTTTAGACATTTTACTGTCCTGCTTGCATTTACTGTTTCCCTGGCAGGTTTTTATTTGACTCGAGTTTTGGGGTTTTTAGTTGGTTGGTTGATTCTAATTTGTATAACACAAAGTGAGCCCTCTTAGTCAACTCCTCATAAATGCACTCTCTCTGGCAATCTAGAAAATGGCCAAATATTGGTTAAACATCAAATTCTGCTGTGTGCTTTTGATTTTATATTTTGATTTGATTTGTAATGTCACCTACCCTAAATTAGTAAACTGAATAGTATACATTTGTCTTTCAAAATCTATGTAAAGTTTCACTACCATAATCTGTGCATTGCCGGATTTGAAGATCCTCTATCAGTTGGGTTTTGAACACAGATTTCAGAGAGACCCAGTTGTGCTTCCTTTCCTTTAAGATGCTTGATGGCTATGTGTTCCATAGATGATCTCAGCAGTCTACTAAAGACTGCTTGGATAATGTGGAATTTCATGCCTCTGTGCAATTAGACTTCATAGTTTGCTGAAAAGAAGATATTAAAATAATAAAATAAGAAAAAACAATATTCCAGTAGACAAAAGGTATCCACTGTATTCAAAGCAAAATGTTTTGTCCGAAGTTTTTGTAAGAAGCAGCAAGAGAGGTGACAGTCCAGATATTCTAAGAGAATTTCTAAGAGAGGATATTTTCTTCTTTTCCATGATAGCTGAGTGATTTGTGCACACAGTCAGGATATAGGAGGTACAAATTCTTTTCTGCCTCAGAGGATTTCAACTTCCATTTCTCATAATCATAAGGACAAAGTGTCTGGGAGAAGAGCAGGGTGCTGGACCCCTGGGTTACAGCCCATGTTCCATTGCATGTTTGAACAGCCTATGCAAAGTGAAATGGTCAGAGAGGCAGACTGGGGCTTCACTACCCAGAATAATCCTCTCTGAGTAGCAACAGAATCCCTGGGCCTGGGTCACATGAGGTGGTATTGTTAAGTGAAGAAGAAAATCAGGTTTAAATCCTCCACATCCTGAACAATCGCTTTAATTGCTATGTGGTGATTATGTGTGTAGGAATTTCAAGTGGTAAGTCTCTCCAAATAAACAGTGCCACGAGAATTATTTTAATAATTAAGGAAAAAGTTTTCCCAGCACTGCAGGTCCTCATCAAAGATCTGCTTTTGTTGCAAGGGTTTATCACTTAGAAAAGAATAACAATTTAGCACAGTGGTAGAGCAAATAGGTAAAAGTGTTTATGGGCCCAGATAGAAATTAATCTATTTAATTCAGGAATTTCAAAGCATGAACATCCCTCTGGATGAAAAGCTGGCGACCTTTGCTTGCAGAGACAACTACTGGTAAGAGTTATGTAGAAGTCTAGTCTTTGTAACATGATAGTTAAAATCCTGCAGCAGCTTGTCTATTCTTATGGTTTTAACCATCCTACTTGGAACAACTGGGGTGGTAGTGAAGGACTTCCCAAAAAGATGAAACCACGGCTTTACTTTCAATTCCACATCCTGTCATATCATGTTGATTGACCAGAATTGGTAAAATTAATAATGCAATAGTTATGAACTCAATAGTCCATCTTTTAATAGTATATTACAGAGGAAACTGTGGCCTACAAAGTAAACACCAAAATACAGTGTGCCTGCATTGGACTGGTTGAATTTTTGTTCCCAATTTAGGTTGCTGTGGGTATATGCTAGCTTAGTTCAATTTGTAAGAGCGAGTCTTTAGTTTGTTTAAATTGCCATATGTTATAGTATATCTCACAAGGACCCATTTCTGTTCATATCAGCTTAGGAAACCAGGTGGGACTGTGTTTCAAAGTTGTATGGTGAAAACAATAAATTCCAGAAAGCTGGAGTGTCCCTTGGCTGGTGTTTAAAATGAATCTGTAAAGAAACACGGCCTGCTGTTACTAATGGCAAAGTCAAACAAAAAGTGATCTTTGCCAGCCAGCAGTTCCTTCTTCTCTTTCACAGCTGTCTGCTTCCTCAGGGCCTTGCTGTCTGTCTTTATGTGAAATCTTCCCTGCTGTAGTTTGTCCAGGCTTACCTAACATCACAGGCACATGCTGTTTGAAAATCCCCTCACTTGAAGTAGTCAGGTTTTTGATTTGCGGAATTGCTAATCCTCTTTACTTCAGCTGGGGGGAAGTGGTCATCGCCTGTATTTTGAAACAGCTGCCCTAATAATTTTATCATTCTTCATGCGATCAGCGATCTATAAAATGTATTGTTTTGTCTAATCTATTTTTCATAACAGTCCTGGTAACAGTATCCTTCGCAGGGGTATCTATTAAAAATGAAACAATGGTATCAGTCCACTGAAACAGCATTATGTGTTGTAAAGTGTCTTCCATTTCTGAAATAAGACACTTTACAAAACGCAGTAGTTCCTGACTGTGCAGCAGGATATGCAAGTGTGAATCCATGAGCATGTGCCAGCTCCTATTAACAGCAAAAAGACAGTAACCCAAGGCAGTGGGCAGTTTACATATTCTGCAGCCAGAGGAGATTCTATTTCTGTTATACTCCCAGGTATAGAAAAAAAAATTTGCATGTGAAGAAAGCTGTCCTTTAGCTGATAGAAACACGTGAAACAGCGACATCTCGGTGTATCTGAGATTACAAAGCAGTGGTGTGTTAGATAGGGAGTGCTGAAACCTCAGCACTAACCATGGTCTATAAAGCACATTTGTTTGCTGTTTTTGAGAAACACCTGAATTGGGTTCTAGAAAAGGTGACAGAAGAGGATGGCTTGAGGTCTGCAGCCCCCTGAAACTTTCTTTCACCTCAAAGAGCTTTTATTATTATTAAACATAATTTCATAGATATATTATATGTATTTTTTAACTTATTTCATTGTTGTTCTCCAATGAAACCTAGAAATCTGGCTTTTGCTGTTGGATTTGGAGACCTTCCCAGGCATCTGTAAGTGGAAATAAAAAAGGAACTGTGCTGCCAGGCTCTTCTGTGGAAGTTGATGCAGAGGACATTACACCAAATCATGGTGTGGGCAGGGGAATATGGATATAGGTAATTGTCTTTATGGGAAACATCAAGAGTGAGGTAAACACAGGAGTTCCATGGTGAAACTGCAGCTGAAACTTTGTTCCACTGGGGAGGATGGATGCCCATGGGTAGGATGCTGAAGCACTTCATATAGGTCTATTCAAGGCTCTGTACCTGCCTCTTCTTTGAAGAAAAAGGAATTTTTGGGGAAGCGAGACCTTTCAAGAAGGAGTTGGTATAGGAAATATTGATGATGCCAGTCCTAGGAGGCATTCCCAAGGCATTTAAAGGGATCATAATCACAATTTTAACTTGCCACTGTAACCTCATATCCTTGGGTGCTTTAAGTGCCAATTGGCAAAAAGCAGTGGGAAAAATATGAACTGATAGGAAAAAGTGTTCCTCACTGGAAAAAACGTTTGAGACATTTTTAAACAGGACTTTTTACTGCATTTCCAGGGTTGTTGTTATTTTTCAAATAGATAAAATTTGTGAATAGAGCTGGGTGGTGTCTCCATTTTTACTTTGTTAGTTTTGGGCTTGCTGGGCTTTTTTAATGTTTTAAATACTCCTCCATTTCCTGTTGTTTGCAAATCTTAGAGGTACATGAAGATACAAGGCGTACTCTTTGCCATTCTTTATTTGACATCCCTGGATTTTAACATTGATTTGTTTTGGCTCTAGAAATGACAGTGATACTGAGATTAGGAGGATTTTCTTTTTCTCCTTCCTGCTCTGTCTCACCTTTTGTTGCTTTCTTTGGGAAGTGTGGTAATTTGACAATCCTCATAGGTGTGTGAATCATCTTATTCCATCTTATTTAATATTGCTCATCTGCCTTCATACAAAATAACAAGGAATGAAAACTGCATTCATTCAAATGTCAACTTAAGGCTAAAAAAGGCTTTAATTTTCTATTATGGGAACAAAATACCTGGATATTTGGTCATCTCTTGCACTAAAATATTTGCCTATGTTACTTGAAACATCACTGACCTTAGACTTTTCCTGTGGTTGGATGTCTGAAAGACAGAAGTCCAGACAGCTTTCATAAATGATGGACACTGTGTTCTTCAAGTTGAAACCTTCTGACTTTTTCTCTCGGTTTTGCATTTGGCCCATGCATCTTGTCACAGAATATTGCTGTCCACAAGAAGTTGGAGACAGTCCTGTCATATGTTCTGTGTATGCATACATATTTGTGTGCATGGGTGCTGCTGACAGACCAAGTAAGAAAATGCGTCCATCCAATTACTAAAAAAACCCAAAAAAACTCTAGTGTATTCACTACATTGCAATTAAAAAATAAGCTATTATCAAAAGCTGCAGTGGGGAGAGAATGAAAGAAAAATATAGGCTAACAAACAGTACCTTGGTATATAGCAGTCTGAAATTCTCCTGCTCACAAAGGAATATAATTGATTGTATAAAACTTGAGGAATGGAAAAACGTGCTTGGCTTGCTCCTCACTGATTCATAAGTGAAAATCAGGCATAACTCTTGGAGAAGTCAAAAATCTTCACACCTTTCAAAACTGGTGAAATGAGATCAAGGTTATTTTCTAAGCTTAAGCCTCCTGTTTTATCCAAGTTCTGCAGAAATGGACTTAAAGACAATGGAATAATGTATAAGAATTATGCAAACTCGTGTGTTATAATGCATTTTGAAATTATTTACTCTTGACAGCCAGTCATCTGTTATTACATTTCCAAAAGCTGATCTTTTTTTTCTCCTGTGGAACACCTCTTTAAACACACTAATGAGAGGCAGTAGGAAAGGTATGCAGTGCCTGTGCTTTGATCAGACCAGAGTAGACCAATGGCAGAAACACCATGTAGGCATTGCTACAAGGTCCTTGGCAGTGCTTATGTGACTAAGAAAATGGTGCCTTACTCAGTCCTAAGGAGGCCTTTCTGTAAGTGCAGCATATTTTTTATTGCACACACAGGATTCAAACAGTGAAGAGGCATTTGTAGTGTCACGTCTGTGTGTGTGGAGCAGCATTTTACCAAGCAGAATAACAGTTTTTTGTAATTCTGTTCTTCAGATGTGCTGTTTAGTCTGTTATGTCATTCAGGTCTTGTGGTAAAATGGAAATAACCACACTTTCTTGTTTTCATAAAGTATTAGACATGCCTGAATGAAAAGAATACTTTTTATGTCAGTTGTTTTTGCCTCTGTGCTTTCCTACAAATGATATCTGTAGTACTGCAGATCAGAAGGTGTTATGTGGTACTCTGGTTTACTGCCAGTTTCAGGGCATCCCTACAAGCTATGCAAGCTAAATAGATGGAAGAAGCAAGTTGAAGGAAATTACAGTGTTTGCAATCCACAGCCAGGAGCTCTTGATATCCACAGCAAGCCTGGTTCCCCTCTCTTTTACATCCACTAGTGACAGACCATCTCGCTTGCTACTTGAGAGGTGATACCAATGCAAAATGAGTAAAGAAGTCAGAATCCTGTAGTGGAGTCAATACTCTTGTTTTGAGGAGTTATTGTGGCAGCATGAAAGAGCTGGAGAAAAAAAAATCATGTCAGTAAATACATGAAGTGCTGCACCACAGGAGTAAAATCTTGAGTGCAGGAATGGACTTGCTGGTATCTGAAGCAGCACAGTGAGCACTGGTGCTTAGATCCAGTGGAGATTAAAAGATTTTAAGAGATCTAGAAAGAAAATTGCGATTTCCATTTCAGGGAAAAGCAAGCGAGCAGAGTCAGCAGTTCTCCTGCTTCACTCCACATGGTGTTCCTGCACATGTCACTGCTGTCTTGTGCTGTATAGCTGTGCAAAACTACTTCTGTTCAATCTTTGGAAGCTGAGACCACTTTTTTCACTCCCTACATGGTTTTGTGTTTCTCAGGGAGAGATACAATTTTAAAATGCTACTATAAAGGCAAACGAAAGCTTTGCCTCTGGTTCCAAATAGGATTTATGTCAATTGATTTCTAGTAGTTCATTGGGCATGTTTTTGTTGGACACGTCTCTCACTTGTCAGAGATGGGTTTTAAATTTCCTTTCAATCCTGTTTTACCATGGTGTGCATGGTTTAGAACTGCTGCTTCCAATTAAGGTTAAGTGTTTAGTGTTACCCAAATGCTCCTCACTGAAAATGTATATTTTCCATTTCAGAGTTATGCAAATTTCTTTTTCTGTGACATTGGAAAAAGTCAAGGAAAAAGAAAAGCTGCATTACCTTCTTTTCCTGGCATCTCTTGCAGCCATTACAGTCAAAGCAATCTCAGTAAAAGGTTGGAACTGGCACTAAAGGAACACTGCACCATTATTATTCCTGGAGTAAGAGAGCAAAAATAGACTCAGACTTAGGCACATTTTGTCTTCTCTCTCCTTCTCTTCACATGCTGAAGCTGCTGCCAAGCCCAGCTGCTGCTTTGTCTGTAACATGCACCAAGTTGATTTTTCCCCAGTGCCCTTTTAGCTGACATGTTTGTCAATGCATTGACTATTTGTACTTCAGCAGATACAGTACAGTATCCATGTCACTCTCCTCTTTGCTGTATCTTCTGCTCTCTTCCATTACTCCCACATTGCAGCAACCTGCGTCCTCCTCCCTGATATCTAAATGGATTTATTACTTCCTGACTGCTATTCTCACTGTCTCATCACTTAGTGACTAACATTTAACATCATACTCTATTACCTCAAAGCTGTAATTACATCCCTCATTTTATTCCTTTATTTTTGTTACTTACCAAACCCTGTGTTCCCTTTTTGCTCTCCCCGTGCCTTTCACTAGTACTGTTTTAACATTTCTGAACTCTTATCTTCATTACGTCAGCATTGCACCCCCAGCTCTTTGTTGTTCTGGATTTCAAGGTCTTACATAGTTGTTAGTGAATCTGTGTCTTATCTGGGCTTGTTAGAACCAATCACGCTGCACGTCAGGTATGAAACCATGTGGAGAACGTTTGTAAGTAATATGAGCTGCGATGCTGGAGTCCTCTGATATGAGTATATGTATTTTTCCAAAACTCATGATCATGAGCCCAGGAGTTGAATTTTCCAGTCGTAGTTCTGTCCTGTCCCCCCTTTCCTTAATACCTTACAATTTTCCGCCAGCTGAACACTGTATCTATAATTTTCCTTGTGAAATGTTTTCTTCTTTATCGACTACTTCTGCTTATAATGCATTCTCCAAGACTCCTGGCATTTTGTGTTATCCATCAATAGTCTGTGTCCCACCTACAGCTCTGCTGTCCTTTTCCACATTCACTCCCCAGTACCTACATCCTTGTGTCTCAATACTGTGGCACAGGCCCTGCATTTCTCATAATCAAGTGGTCTTGCTTTGGGGTCACTGTGGATCTGGAAATCTTTGTCACTTAATCCTGTTGTTGTAGGCAGCCTGGCTTTCCTTCAACATCTTTCATTTTCATAAAGCATAGTTACATCGGGCTCAGAACATAAAACACTTTCAACAGCACACTAATGCACAAAACAGACAATGAAAAGCTGCATCAAAGAACTTTCTTTTCAGCCTTTGTGCATGTTTGAGTTTGGCAGGAAAAACAATTTTCTTGCCTTGCTTTTTGACCTTGGGCAAGAAGCTGCTCTTGGCACATGTGGGGTTTTTTTTATTCTGTGAAATAGAGATGAAGATGCTGAGTATCTTTCAAAGCAGTTTCAGACCTGCAAATAAAACATAAAAAGTTAAAGGTAGTTGATTTTTTTATTCTTATCATGCTTGTTATTCTGTATGTCAGTCAGTGAAACAAGCACAATGTCTATTCTTAGCACATAATAATGGTGATAGTTGTTTTGACTCATCTGAGGTTTTCTTGAGTGGCTAAGTTGCTAATGGAACTGATGTTCTGAACTCCTACAGACTTCGCAGTTTTTTCACAGCCATGTATTTTTTGCAAGTGATGTACCACCTCCCTTGCTTTCTGCTTATTCTCATACAAAGTTCTTTATCTTGATGTAGAGTCTGTTTCTCTTTTTTTTTGTGGCAAATGCAAGACCTGGCGTTAGTATTGTTTGCTTTTAAGTTTCTCTGTTTTATTTACTTGTCTGTTAGAATTGCCTCTTTATTTTATTTTTTTTTCATGTTATGTTTGTTGTTTGGGGTTTTTTTTATTTTTTAAGAAATAAGTTAGTACCTTTTTTGGCTTATGAAAACACTTTGTCTACAATGCCACATTAAAAAAATCAAAAAATTTGCTTAGCTGTCCCCATAGCAGAACATTCCCTGAATATTTGCTGTGTGCACTGTAAAAAAGAAAGCTCTCCCAGATTACTGTTCACAGATTTTCTTTTGTTTGGGGGATGGTCTTATTTTGAACAGTATTGTTCAGTAATATCTATGCTTGGAAGAATGCCAAGCTCATCCAGGGCAGCACAGGCAGCTCTTCCCATTGTAGGGCTTCCAATTAAACTAATGCTACCAGCTGTGTGTTCTTTTGTGTGCCCTGGACTAGGCTGTGGTATTGTGCTTCCCACTGTATCTCTCCAGCAGAGCCTGTTGTCTCCATATTAATAGTTTGGGCAAGAGAAGGGGGGCTGTGAAACACGAGCATTCCGAAAAGAGAGGAGATGTGAAGGAACTTATGGCAATGTGAATTACGTTAAGGAACAGGCCGTGTAACCTTCAAAGACTGTTTGGGGGAACACAAGTGTAATCTCTTCTATTTAGATCATGCAGAAGTGTTTCACAAAGGTGTCAAAGTATCATAATCATCAAAGCATAAAGGAAATCAGATTACTAGTCCCAATTTAGTCGTGCAACAAAATGATGGCAGAGTTGGCCCCAGGATATGAGTCTTCAGATTCTCAGTCCAGCGTCAAGTCCTCTAGATCTTGTTCCTGGGCATCGGAAGCAATGGGGTGAAGTAGGTGGGGGAAAAAAGTAAATTACAAAAGGAAAGGTGGAGGAGGAGACATGAAGAGGAACAGCAAGTTGTTTTGTCTGGCTGGAGGGGCAGATTCTAAGGAAAAAGCGAGAACAGACAATCAGAGGATGAAAGGCAATGCTCTGTGATGCTCAGGGCAAAAAGAATTGCATAGGAAGGAAAGTTAGAACCGAGACAGGAAGGATGGAAGGGAAAATTGCGAGACAGTCTGATTTATAGGTGGCAAGGAAAGTGCATTTTTTGTCAAATGTCATCAAGTTCAGTGTTTTATCCTCTTAACAAGAAAATTACCCTGGCTTATTTTGAGCAAGCTCATAAAATGAGAAATGCTGATGCTCAAGGTTTTAACAGGTTTTGTTGTTGATGTTTTTTTCCCACAGCACTTCTACACGGACTTCACAGGAACACAGAATTACAGTAAATCCCTCTGATTTTATCAGGATGTTATCTTTTGATAAAATTATATTTAATTTTACATTAAGCTGCTTTAAGACCCAGCCTTTTTGTTTCCATGTGATTGCTGCTATGCAGCAATTGTCTGCTCTGCAGCAGGCAAGCTAGATATTAAAAGGGTATCAGACAGTATGTGCTGCTTAATAACTCCTCAAACAGTGCTGGTTAAGGAAATAAAAGATTTAGAAACAGAGCAAGGGTGAAGGAATAAAGTAAGGGATGGAGGTAGTTGTCATGGTATATTGAGGTAATACGTCCATCATAAATTGGGTAATCAAGTGTAATCTACCAGTGATTGCACTTGAAATGAAAGTTTTCATTTTGCTGAATGGATGAATGGAAATTGCTCATGCAACACTTTAAGCAAGGATGTTGACAGTAGATGAGATTTGGCTTATGTCAGTGGGAGTTCAGCACAAATAAAAGAGAAAATTTTGGAGTCATTCTTGGAATCTATGCTTGAATTTCCTCGCACTTCTTATTTTCCAATAGCGTATATTACCTTTTCAGATAGACATCCCTGTTGGGATGCCAGGATTCTAGAGGTCAATTTTGTGATGTGTATCTGGCCTTTTCGACAGTGAATGTCACTGCCTAGCTTTAATTGATTTTAACTTCCTTCTTTCCCTGCCCCTGTTCACCCTTTAGCCCACATATCAGACCTTTCTACAACAGTGGTGCCTGGCATAGCCTCCTTTTTCCAGATCTATCAACACCACAGCCTCTTTAACATCTCAGACATAGGCACCCTGGAAAGCACCCTGTCCATTTTGGGGCATGTACTCATGTTTACATCCTAACAGATGTGGTAGCCAAAGCCACTCTTCAGCTGAAGATTTGTGGCTGTATAACTTCTTTAAAATTATGGGGGTGGTTCTAAATGGTTTTTCTTTTAAAGTTCAGGCTTCTTGAAAGGATGGGAACCATAATTTCATTTCTCTGAGACAACACCTGGGTGCAGTTGTTGAATGCCAGGTGAAACCAGATTTAAAAAATAGGAGAAGTTGTAGTGCTGTTTCTCTGCCTGATGTGCTAACCTGGAAAGACACGTATCCTCTTTGTGCCTCTGTAGAATTGAACGGAAGAGCTGTAGGTTGGCATGCAGGAAAAAGTAAATAAATCAGGATATTTGTCTGAAAAGAGAACTTGTGGAACTTTCTGTTTGGTAGCCTTTGTAAGCTGTGCTTCTTTCAAGCCCTCACACTGAATCCTGCAAGCAACAGCATCAAAATACCTTTTATGTATAAATTTTGCTTTCCTCCAAACCTGGGAGACTTTTATTTTTTTCAGTGCTCAGATTAATTACTGCATTTTAATGTGGTGGATTTAACACTACCATAATTGGCAGAGCTTGTATACAGGAAGATATCTGACCCAGAAAAGACTCTCAAATGCTTTTCAATATTAAAAATTCCAAAAGTTGTTGTGGTATTTTGTGCAACAGAGATGCAAATACGCTTTCTGTTAATAGTTTTTAGATATCAGAAGTTTGGATTATTTTTCCCAAACAAAGAAATCCCAAGGCTTAGTAAGCACAGCTGCTAAGAGTCAAATACAAGTTTGTTTTACAGTCAGGACAAACTAAAATCCCTTAAAGGTTAATTACAAGTGAATTTAAAATACTGTTAGCAGTCCAAGTTTTGTATAATGTAGTGGCAGGAAGGAAGTTTTGACTAATGTTTACAGAGAAGATGTAAATGAAGTGCAATTCTATAACCTTATCAAAAAAGAACGGGATAGACTCTGTTATCTGCATTGCAGAGGAGAATATTCTTTAAAATACAGTCGATAATTTCCCCTCCCCCCCCATCTTATCCTTATTTTTTTCTGAAGCATTTTCAGGATATATTAAAAATGTGCTGTCACTCTTCTAGAAATAATTCAGTTCTAAGTCTGGGATGAACCATTGTGTTATGAAGGAAAAATAATTTGCAAGAGCAGAATTGCCATCCAAAAGTGACTAAAAAGATTTACTGAAAATTTGAGGCCAATGTCACTTGATCCTGTGTCTTGTAATCACATTTTATTCTACTTGCATCTGAGATTATGAACACCAAACAGAAAGACCTGTAGTTTATCCTTTTAAACTTCTTGTCAGTTTTGTGGCTGTTTACATGGGAATACTTGTCTTTCTGCAATAAATTCATGAGTGGTTTGGGGAGTGTTTAAAGGTGACCAAGACAAAAAAAAAATGCATTTTGTGAGGGAGCAGAACATTATAGTGAAAGAAATGCAGATTTTAACCTTATTCTCTACCCTTTGCAAAAGAAAATTTGCATTCTATGGTCCCTCAGTCTTCCTCAACACCCTGAAAATCAGAAAGGATTTGAGGAGCAGCCAACAGCATATTCTCAAAGGAAACAAGAAATAATAACTTGTATTTTTCAAAGCTACCTAGAAGCTACTAGATAGAAGCTGCCTAATACTCATTTCAGGGGGCTCAGGTATTTTGACCCTTGAATCAACTCTGTATCCTGGTGTGGATGTGGATTAGTACAAATAGAGAAGATGAATTTCTGGAATGCATTAATAAATCCATTAATACTCTCCTTGTTGCTAATGTATGGGGAAAACATGAAGTACCTATGCACTAGGTTTTTTTTTCCCTGACCTCTGACTGGATTGTAGGTTCCTGGCCATTTGGATGGAATGGGGAAAGAAATCTAAGTATTTTTCCGCAAACCTGTGGTTCATCTGGTAGTGAATTGTATGGGCTCCAAAAGAGAGTAAGAAGATAAAAAATGTTTCTGTGGAAAGACTGTATTCACCTTCAACAGAAATCAAAGGAAAGCAAATTTGGCCCAACTGCATGAAGCCCTCCTGGTGACAAAGTCTTTGGAGTACTTTCAAAACACAGAGCAGATGCAGAGTAAAAACTGCTTATAGTCTCCATCCCAAACCAGAGATATCAGTCAGGAGAGGTTTTGTTCCCTAGATCCACATTCAGATAAATAGCTGTGAAGCATTCCTCTACGTGGACAATATGTGGAAAACATCCAGGAGCAGTGAGATTGAAATGATGTCAGCTTTGAAGAGGACATCCAGGGGAGTACAACTCAGGCCCATGGGACAATGAATCTGGGAACAACGTTGAGATCTAATTTTTGTTCACTCAACATCATCTCAGTGAAACAACACTACAGTTCTTGAGGAAGCCTGGTAGTTTCTAAATTACAGAAGATGAAAAGGACCTCAGAATACATGTCTGATTATTTAAAGGGATCCTACCCATTCTTTATGCACAGCATCTAGCATTTTCAAAAACATGCTGCTAAGAGCTGGTATGACATTTGTTTAACCACAAATTTAAGTGGGAGCAAAATTGGACTGCTATTGAAGTCTCTAGAGATGTTACACTATATTTTTTTCAGTTTTGCTTGTCAGTTTGTGGTAGATGAGGGTGATGTGTTAGGATTTACTATCAGGAAGAACATGGGAGAAATAAGTAAGAAATGTCTCACTTCCATAGCAGTAGTTAATTCTCAGTAGTCCCTTTTTTGGTGCTTCTTATTTATTCCTACTTCTCTTTTTAACTTGCTCCTGTTTATAGATTTTATTTGTTTTCTTTGTAAATTACACCAACTAGTAGTTATTTAAGGACCTACCATTGTTTCCATGTTAGAGAGAACTAATTTTAAGGACACATTTGTTGCCACAGCCATTTAAATTCTGCTTTGCTGGAAGTGCTTGTACAAGCTGATAGCCTAGATGTAAATTATTTATTTCAAATTGAATTGGCTGCGCTCTTTATTTTAAAAAAATAGAACACTAACCACAAAATTAGGTTTTTATTTTCTTTAGATGCATGCCAAACTAGCAAGAGATTTTACTCTGAAAGATTGCTTTTTTGTTACTGGCAATTGGCCCACCAGTGTTGAAAATTCAGAAAT
>VZRM01006014.1:2615949-2628371 GCA_013397955.1 Grantiella picta | reverse complement strand
TAAAATAATGTGATCTGTAATATTCCTCCAGCTGGTCTAGATGCAGTTGTTAATAACATCTCCTATCTCATGGTTATTAGGGTGAACTAATATCTGGACAACTTATGTTTAAATGTAACTTACAGTATGAATCAATATTTTAGAAACACTATTACTGAGCTTCTGCTCTTTCTAGGTTAAATTTGCAGTTGAGCTGTGTACAGGTCCATTTGAGTTTGGTATTTCTGCAGGCATGACTGAGGACTTAACAGACACAGCAGTATTTTTATTTCTCTAGTTGATGGCAAACTAATATTCCTTGATCATATTGGCAGTAGACTAAATACCAGCTTGGAAATTTAGTAAATTTAATTTACTAATAAATGTAGTAAATTTAATTTACTACAACCAACCAAGGAGGTTGTAGTAAATTAAATGGCAACAGAGTTTTGAATGCCAAGATAGCAATTAAGTGCGCATGTGTGTGTGTGTGTATATATATATATATGTGAGTGTGTGGGTTTCATAACACAGATGGGGCTAAATGAAACTTGGATGTTTCAGGTTCAAGAGAGGAATGCAACCAGGATTTCAATATGTTTGACTTATAGCTTTTAGTCAATTGATAGAAATAGCTGAAAGATTTGGAACACTAGGAAAAGGATTTAATAGAGCTTTTATTAGGGAGGAGGGACGAAAAAAGGCTTAAGAAAACATGTAGACCTCAGTTTTATGCTTTTTTCCAATCAACTCTTCCACTGGAGACAACAAATGGAATGAGGAATATTTGAGTATCGTAGATGATATTTGGACATATTGTATAGGCATTACTTTGTATGTGTATATACTGCAGAAATTCTATATCTGTTAGAAGAATAATCCAGTCAGTCTGACTGAGAGGTGAACTCTCAACTCATGGACTGATTTTCTAGAAAAACCTACCCCTGAGATATCATCCCTTCTCCAGCAGCTAACTCTCTGTATATTAAGTAGTCTCAAAGTGTGCAGGAATAAGGTCTATTTGAGCTTAATTAAGTGTATATT
Source organism: Grantiella picta (assembly GCA_013397955.1). Lineage (NCBI taxonomy): Eukaryota > Metazoa > Chordata > Aves > Passeriformes > Meliphagidae > Grantiella > Grantiella picta. The sequence goes on along the minus strand of VZRM01006014.1, from coordinate 2,627,348 downwards.
GCCTGAGTCCAGCATGCACAATTCTCATAAGCATATCATGGAAGAAAGAGACACCCGGGCAACTTTGGTCCTGAGGCTGTTGTAACAAATGTGATGCAGTGTCAAGGGAGAAGATTTTAATCCTTTATTCAGTTTGTTTGCCAGTATTAACATTCGGTCCTGTGGAGGTAAATGTTCCATGCTGTTTTCTTCCCCTTCATGTTTCAGTAACAATTTTCATAAAAAGCATGTCTCCCACTTCATGGCATTACAGGGAGTGGTAATTCAGAGTCTGAAAGAGTGCCTGGAAATTTAGACATTTTCAAGCAATTTCTGTAATGCATTTTGGCTTGTCTATATTTTTAAAAGTCAAATTTGAGAGACTGGAGGGTCACACTACATATTTTCTTTGAACAGGTGACATTAGAGTCAAAAGAACTTAGTTTTTATTTAAATAAAAAACAGGCTTTTTCAAAATCTGCCATTATTTTATTCATATTAATTCTATCAACATCTAACAATATATTTTAAAAAATAGTTTTTGTCTCAATCAGTATCATTCTCACTGGGATATGCAACCTAGATATTGCAGTCCTTGGTACAGGAAAACCATATCAAGGAAGAGATTCAGCATCTCCCTAAAAAGTTAACTTGACAAGCCTTTTATCTTGGTTGAAAGTCATGATAAAGGACTGTAGCAAGCAGCATAGAAGATGAATAGCTATTGTTTTGAAATGTTCCAAATTTTAGAAAATTGTGAAATGCTGATAATTTTGTTGTCCCATTTCCAATCATATTTGATACTTTTCTGACAAAGGATACTTGTGATTATTGAAAATGTATTACCTTTAACTTAAAGTCAGAAACTGACCTGTGTTCAGAGCATATAACAGAGGGAACACTTTATCCTACGCCAAAACACTTTGAAAGCTTTCTGTGGGAGCCCTCTCTGTCCCATATTTATCTGCATGAAGGAATTCAGGAGGATTCAAAAGGGACAAAGCCTCAGCAGCAGCATCAGTAGGCCCTGGGAAACCACCTTCATATGGTCCAGATATCTGTCTCTTAATGAGAATAATGCTCTGGCTTTAGGAGAAGGTGGTTCTCTGCACTCACGACCTCTGGTGCTGTCCTTTGGCTTCAAAGTCAATCTCCATATGGGCCTGAAGGTGGAACTCCATTCTTCACACTGCAAATATTCCCACTGAGACCAATGGGTGTTTGCAAAGTAAAATATTACTGTGAGTAAGAGCTATATGATATGAGACAACAGGTCTGGCACTAAAATATGGTTTCATATTTTTAAGGGAATATATTCTCACATGTGGGTTTCTTGGTTTTGCCTTCACCTGTTATGTGTGCTGAATAGTCCTGCAAAATAAGTAATTGTACAGTTTAGTATTAGATATTAATGTGTAAATGCATATTATTCTTTACCATCCTATTATCTAATTTACATGTGTGAATGCAGTTTAACTGCTTGTGCAACTTTGCCAGTGGCAAATTGAGTATTTCAAAATTTAGCCTTGGGTGTGTTCTGGGGAATTATGCTACAAGCCCATGTTACTTCTTCATTCAAGCTCTCCAGCCTGTTAGAAACACAGTATAAACGTTAGGATCTGATTCACAGGGTAACCCTTCAAAATTATAGACTTAACAGTTATTAATTCTTTTTTTATATATTGATTGCATTAATATTAATCATAATAAACACTGTTGGTACTAATGTGGATATCACTGGTATTGTACTTAAGGCTGTCTACTGTAACTCAGCCTTCAGTAATAGGACCATTAGTTAGTTCTAAGGTGTTATATTTGGCATAGTCAACTTCATGCCTTTCTCAAGGAGGTGAGGAGAGTAAATGTATATTAACAGTTCACTGAATTTTGAAAACATTTTGCTATTTGTAAGTCTAGCTTGGGGAGGGGGAAGGTTGTTTGTCTTCAAAACAGAAAGAAGTTTACATTAGATATACATATACTGTATATACATATATCCCTTAAAACTTCATTTTTCCTTGGACAAGTTAATGTACATAATCCTATTCAGTTGTCTTAAAAGATGACGGCAAGCTGGATCTGTTTTTTCTTCAAGTTTTCCCTGTATAATGCAAAGATACTACTATTCATGGAGCTGCGTTGCTAAACTTTGAAGAGTGCTTATCTCCTTGGGTGGTCATGTTAATTCCATAGCCAAAATCAGTTTTTAATGTTTTTGAGAAGATCCAGTGGTGGGTCTCATTTCTAAGGGAGAATTGGTCTCTGAATAGGGTGGACAAGAGAGTCTTCCAGCTTTGAACACAAGATATCTCAAAGTGAATATCCTAGTGCCATGATTTTGATGAATTTTAGGTCTGGATTACTCAATATGAAAAATGTGCCCATATTTTCTTGATTGGACCTCCTGTGTTTCAACTCCCAGAATCTCTGTTTCGACAGCAAAACAGGCCCTGTGCGCTGAACCCCTCTCACTCCAAATCTCCCTGTGTTTTCTTACAGCCTGTGACCTGATGAACCAAGGCATCCTGGCCCTGGTCAGCTCCATCGGCTGCACATCAGCAGGATCCCTGCAGTCTCTGGCAGACGCCATGCACATCCCTCACCTCTTCATCCAGCGTTCCCCGGCAGGAACGCCGAGGAGCGGCTGCGGGCTCACCAGGAGCAACCGCAACGATGACTACACGCTTTCCGTGCGCCCCCCTGTCTACCTAAATGATGTCATCTTGAGGGTGGTCACAGAATACGCCTGGCAGAAATTCATTATTTTTTACGATAATGATTATGGTAAGTATTTATTTAGGAGGGCGATTTTTGTCAAATCCATAATCCTGTTGAAAGGACTCACAGCTTTATAGTCTTCCAATTGATTGTGTTAGCTTGTGAACATTTATGGTTCTGGCAGCATTTGACAGCACCTCAGAGAAATCTGTTTCTAAAATTTATCAACACTTACAGGTTTATTTGATAATGTCTTTGTTAGAGTTAGCTGATAAATGAAGAACTTACGTGTTTTTCTATTCTGCACATGTTTATGAAGCATAGAAGTTTTTAGCAAGCTCTCTTTTTTTTTTTTACTGTGGAAACATGATGACAATTCAAGAAGCAACATGTAAGATCTGCATTTTGAAGACTTTTTCTTTATTGTGTGGTGAATCTCTTCTGTTTGTTGGCATATATTTTCTGTCCAGAATCTGAAGCAGTGGGGAATGTAGGTCAGAGGTTTGGCAAGAACGACGTGCTAGTCATAAATATAAAACATGCAGGAAGAAGTTCTGGAGAGGGAAGAACTTGAGGAGGAGGAGGGCTTGGAGAAGACAGCATTCCCTCTTGTTTGAGTTCATTCAGTGCTCCTGAAAGGTGCTGAATTGGTGGTTTTTGTGTTATAGAGTAAGTGTGACACAGATGGCGGTGTCACAAGACTGCACCATCTAGCTCGGTGAATCAGCCAGTTTTGGTCCAGAAATTTTCTACAGCTGAGAGAAGAACTGGAAAGATTTCTCCAGTAAAAGCACATTATCTAATGAATTTAATGATCTTTATTTCTGTGGAAAATCGCTTTGCAACCAGACCTGTTTTCTTCAGATGCATCCAATATTCATAAGTAATCATGACTGGCTTGGATGAGCATTTTAAAACTTATTTTCAAAGTTAAATCCTTCAGTTATAGAAAAATGCTCACTTCAGCGATTTGCTGCGCATAATATCTGGTTCATTCAGGTCAGGTATTATTGATTTTTGTTCCCTGCCTACATAATAAATTCTTAAATTAGAAGAACAGAAAATGATGAATAGGAGAATTCTTCTTAATAACAAAGCAGCACCTAAAAGCACCAGCCACGGAATAAGAAACACAGACACACACACAAACCCCTACAGAACAAATAAAAAAAAATCCAAAAATCTCACAGGAAAGAGTATTTTTGTTCAGAAATTATGAGTTTGTGTATTTAATTGCCAGGGACCTATGAAGACAACTATAAACCTTTCATCTAAGAGGTACCTTTTTGCATGTATTTATGAATTTAAAAGCCTCAAACAAATTTTATAATTAATATCTTTGAATAATTATATTCAAAAATACTGGGTTTAAATTATTCAAGTTTCATTATTTAATTTGAGAATACAGTTCAGACACCATGTTATTTTGTCCTTGATATCTGGGTAGGAACTTCATAATGGTGTGACTTACGTAACAGAGATGCCTGCCTGCCTGCAAGGAATAAGTTTTAGAGCAGTAGTTCATTCAGTGACACATCATTCTCAGATGTGACCTGTGGCAAATATTAAATCTCTGTACCAGCCTCTGTGGCATTCTGAATTCAGTAGCCTGAATGGCAAGTAACGCCATACTGGTTGGTAATCTGACTCTGATTAGTGATCACCATCACAAACATCAGGAAAAGGTACAAAAAAAAAAAATCTGCATTTAGTGTATACTGAGCAGTCTGTCCCCTTCTAGCCATTTGTGCACCTTGGGTGTTTTAGAGGGGGGCAGGTTGGTTTTTTGAGGGGGAGGGGTGTGTATGCACAGTTTGGAATTAATACCATGGATAAATTGATTTTAAATGCAACCTGATCTTTAAATTAACCTTCAACACTGAGTAGAGCTATTAGCTGTGCAAAGGTATGTTTCTAAACTGTATCAAGCTAAATCCTTGATTTTAACAGCCATCCAAGGGCAGCTAGCAATTTCTGTATTCTTCTTTTGCTTCCTTCAGTTTCTTTATAAAATTTTATGTTGTTGATTTCATTGACTGTTTCCTCTTCCACGTTTAACAATCAACAAGAGACCAGAACTTTCAGATCACCATCTCTAACCTGAGGCCTCTCATTATTTCCATTACCATGAGAGTTGTCTGCTGGCTCTCCATTCCCTCTTCTTGCTCATACTGGAATGCCCCTCTAATTGTTGGCTACCCTATTCCAGGTGAAATCATTAGTCTTGACACTGTGTTTTGCCTGTTCTTAGTTCCTTTACCCGGTTTTTGATCTATGACTGCAGTTTTTCTCAGACACATGATGACATTATTTTCTTAGTAGCCCCTAGAGAGTAATCTTGCCAGTTTGTTATAAATATTGACAAATTATATCACTTTCTCCCCTTTTCCTATTTTATTTATGAACTGAAAACATTTCTCTTATGTTAGCAGTGCACATTTTCTCGTCCTGCATTCTTTACTGATGGAAGAAGTCCTAGCACAGAGAGAGGGACAAAGAAATTAATGGCATGAACAGAGGAGCTAGAATTACTTTTTAATGGATTACAGAGTGGATAAATTTGAATTCAGTATTGACCATGCTTTGAGCAGCAGGCTGGACAGTGGGATGTCCTGAAATCCCATCCAACTCTAATTCTAGGATTCTGTGATGTTTGAGAAAGCTGGTCTTTAGATAAGTCTGTAGATGTGAAATATTTTTACAAATAAAAAATTATTCCAGCATCAGTTTGGATTTTTTAAAAGAGAACTGGCCCAAGAACTCCAGAAGACCCTGAGGAAGGGAATACTGCCGTTAGCTTCTGTGCTTGTTTTAGAAAGAATCCAACACTGGGCATGCAGATATGGTGTGGAAGTCCAGGGATAATCCATCCCATTGATGTGGATGTGCAGGGCAACTAAGAAGGGTTGCAACTTCCTCTGGAAGATCCCAGTCCCATTCCTCAACATGCCTGAGAGGTTTTTCTGCAGTGTGAGATTTATTTATTTTCTCAGCTCATACAGACCTAAAATAAAATTCTTGCCATAAGCTTTGCTCAATCTAACTGCTTGCAGCAGTTAATAGTAGACATTTTGATAGAACATTTAGTATTAAACATTAAAATACATGGGAGTTCAATACCTGCATTAGAATTAATTTCACATTAAGAAGAGATTATTGATATGTCGTGCACAGCCATCTGCAAAACTGCCACCTGGGCAAGAAGCAATTTCTTGCCCTGGTGGTATTTTTTCATGTGCAGCGATCATTCCTTTTCAAGGTGTGTATCATAACTTGAAGTGATGTCTCCATAGCAGTAAATGATACTTGAGAAATAATGGGAATATATATTCTGGTATGTGTTCATCAATTTTTTTTCTCATTATTGCCGTTTTTTGTAAGTTAGAAAATGTGAAAGCACTGATAGACTTATTCCAGCAACTAGCAGAATTCCAGTTCTTTCCTTCCCAATAAATTATTTTATATGATGATTTAATCTAATTATTTAAAAATAAAACCTTTAGTTGTATTTCTGAAGTTATTTCCAGTAATATTTATGCTCTGTGGAAGAAAATGGACCTTTCATATTAAAAATAAATTTTCCTACAGTAAAATTTAGATCTTATCCAAAGTGCATACTGTGCTAAACCAGTTGCCTTGCACCTTTAATATGAGCTGCAAACCTTTGTGTGTCAATTTATCAAAATCATAGTTTTTTAAACTTATCAATAGAATTGCTTTTCACTTTTATCTTGCAGTCTATCATAGATTCCTTTTCATTATCAGATAATTTTTTATAATGGAAGTGTCTTTCTGCAGGCCTGAGAATAATTTCCCTCATGTTATCCTCCTTAAATTTGCAAATTCTTATTTTGAATATAAGTGGACCAGTATATTCGCTTTTACTGTTTTAGCACTACTGTACTAATATCTAAATGTTCGAAACTTCAAGTCTACTTAAAGGTTCTTTCCTTACAAGGATAGCTAAGTCTTTGAAGGACTTAGGAATGACTTAATGAAAGACTTGATTCTTTTATTTAGTCATGACTAGCTGGATGTTGAAAAAGTTGGGTAGAAATGCATTTCTGAAATAATTATTTTCAAATATTGTTTCTTTTCCAAGTAAAATTGTGGTAGGCTGACTATTTTAAGACAAAGGACACCTTGATAACAGTAAAAAAAAAAATTTCCTGCTGTTGACTTAGTTAAGCTAACTAAAGATTTTAGAAAAGCCATAGTCTTTTGTCAGTGGTGGAGCCTTCCCAGTAACAAATAAAAGGCTAACATACAGTAGCAATTAATGAGTGGGAATGTGAGAAAAGAGAACATCTTAAAATGAGCAGGCCTAGGTAATATTTGTTGTATTTCACTTACTGCAATTGTGTCTTTAGTGTATAAACTCAGATGAACTTCTGAAAATCAGAACAAGGCTTCTTTTCCCCAATCCTGGAGCTCTGCGAGCATGATTTGGATCAAACTCCCAGTGCAGTCAGTCCCCTTGTACTCAGTGTGTTTTGTTCTTTCAAGTAAAACAAATTAAGGCCTGCCCAGGACACAAAATCTGATTTTGTTTAAGAAAATTTAAAGTCAGGATATTAAAAGCATTCAAGAACAATTCTGCACTTCTTCAAAGGCCATTAGAGTCTTCTTGCAGGGATAAAGAGTAGGCGGCATGAAATGCAGCAAAATTATGCAGTAGACTGATGCCTTTCTCAAACTGCTATTAAAATTACTATCCACACAGTATGTACGAGCCAAATTTACTTCATTTAAGCAGCCAAATCAGCTCCTACTCGCTTCATTCTTGACTGCTCAGCTCAATCTGTAGCATCAGTCTGCAGAGGGTGTTTGTGCTTCTCCTTCTTCAGGCAGATGTAGAGACTGGGAAGCTCCTCCACTAAGTCTGAGTTCTTCCTTAGGAGCATCAGCACTCTTTCAGTGAAGGCATTTTCAGACTGGACACTGTAAACATATAACTTATACCTTTGGAAATCACAAAGTTTGGATTTGTAAAAAGAGCCACTGCCGTCTGTAAACATTTTGAGCAAGCTTTGCCAAGTTATTAATCTTTATGGTTTCAAGTTCAAAGCGAGCAAAATGCAGCTTGAAACAGCAAATCCTACCTCATCCACAGACTGACATCTGACAATGCCCAGTCCCCAAAAACTAACATTAAAAAGACAGACACGTTTCATGGAACAAAATAGTAATTTGAGACCAGAATGTGTGAGCCCAGGCTGTATAAGCAGAATGATTGAGCTGGAATCCCAGCATACTGTTGTTTTTTGTCTCTGTGGTGTATCAACAAGGCGCAAGCTTTTGCAGTTCATGTTTTACTCTCGGGCAGTTTACAGCTCACTGTATTTTCCAGGAAAATGTAGATACTTTTCTGTAATAGTAAATTCTTTATGAAGACACCAGTCAATCACTGCAAGAACATAGTTGTGAATTTTGTGCAATTTACAGTGTAGGTATCTCTGCATTTCTAAGATGAAAGACAGAAAGTCTAGCTGTTTGAAAACATTTATTTTTAATGTTTTGTTGCTGCTAAAGTAGAAAGAAAATTCTGCGATTTTCCTCTTGAAAGGTTGAGGGAATAAGATTTTTTTCTGGTGAATTAATTTTATCTTAATCCAAATTTTTTATAGTGATGATAGTAATATTTTAAAACCCTTCCGTATTTTATGTAAAAGAAAAAAAAACACTTCTCTTTCCAAATTTGTATTTTATCCCAGCATGCTTTTGATATGCAGCCATCGCTGGAGATCTGTGCAATATTTACTGATTCCAGAACTAAGATATCTTTGCTTACAGTTTTTTGACCTTCCTACTAATACTGCAGGTATTTGGCAATGGATATTTGCCATTCCCTTAGGAGGTAATTCAATTTTAACTTTTGTAAAGAAGAGAAAGATAGCAAGCATTAAAGCTATGAAGGGGATTTGCTCTGTGAGGCTGAAGGAGGCATTCCCATAGCAAACAGAGGCTGAAGAAGTAATTGCCAAGACTTGGCTGGAGCAGAAAGGAGGAGGTTAGCAGTAAGAAAGAGTTTAGTGGGCATCTGTCTTGAAAAACTTCCTCATGGATCTCCCTTCTTGTTACTTCATCACATACAGCGTTTCCAGATTATTTCTCCATGAGGAAACAATGAAGGAAGTGGTGTGAGGTACCTGGTCAGTAAAAGTTGTCTCAAATTCAGTCTGAGAGAGGATTTTGGAGAATGAGACAAAATAAAATAGCATCTTGAAGAGAGAGCAGTGGAGCAGTGGCATCTGTATTATTGAACAGTTTAGCCTAAGTAAACAGGTCTGTGAAACTTCAAAGATAAAAGATCATTATCCACATCCTCACCCCAAAAGGCGGTGGTTTTCAAATATATTGAGTGTAATGCTATAGAATTGGTGTGCCGTTCTTTAAAGATCCTGGCGAAACAGGGATTATACCTGGAATTTGAAAGGCTGAGCTGCTTGCAGAAAGGCTACCTGCTGTGTTTTAAGAGGGGTGATGTTCTGAGATGATGCCCATCTGTATGAGTGGGCCCTGGATTCCTACCATTTCCTTTAAAACCCATGTAGAATAAGTAATCCCATGGACACTTTCCTGCATTTTCCAGAAGTAAATATGATGACCACTGACACAGATGTGCTTGAAACCATAACATTTTCTAACCATTTAAAGTTTTAATGCAAGTTTAATAAAGACTCATAAAAGAATCATGCTCTCTTTAATCGATTGCAAATGCTTATAATTACCCTGAGGCTGTTTTCAGCTGCTTGATGACTATAATATTCTCAAGTCTGTCTCCAGACAGTCTTAAAACTGTTTATTACTCATCTGGCTTTTTGCCAGCTTCCCATACTCATTTGCTTTACTGTGCCTCAATAAACATATAATTAATTCAAGCTTATTACTGAACTCTTTTTTTCCATTAATATTTATTACGTCATCCAGATAAAGAAAGGAGCGTTAATTACCATCTGTGTAACTTTAGAGTGTCAGGTGAGAACTTCTGTAACAGCTTGCTTTTCCTGATTGGCATTACCCCTGTAAGTTGAGTATATATTTTGGTTGATCCTTAAATTACTGAATTTCTGAATTACTGTATAAAATTCCTCTAGTGGAAAAATGGACATGCTTCTCCTTTTCAGCCACATAACACTTGGAGAAATGTGTTGCAGGAGCTACAAATGAATATGTAGAAAGATAAGGGAGTGTTTGTCACTCCCTCATGTTGCAGTCCTTAGGGAGGGCATGAGTAAAGCATTCAAAGGGCATGAGTAAAGCATGAGTAAAGGATGGCATGAGTAAAGCATTCAAAGGGCATGAGTAAAGCATGAGTAAAGGATGGCATGAGTAAAGCATTCAAAGGTTTGGCCTGACAGACCTGTGTTGCGTTAGTAAGCTAGGGACAAAATAAAAGTGTACGTGTTCTCCCAATATCTGTGCAGTGGGGAAACTCCATAAATAAGGTGCTATTTTGAGGTTTTGCAGAGGTACAAGATTTCATTTGTATATGCAGTCTGCATCAGAAGTAATTTATTTTAAGAGTATTTTAATACCTGAAGCATATATTGATATCTGCTACTGTTTACTAAGTATTTTTCAACTCTCAACACATTGTTCTATTTTCTCAGAAGTATTAAAATTGAGTTTGTAAATTTATATTTTGGCAGCTAAATAAATGAACGGTAATCGAATTAGGAAACTATTGAGAAAAGTAATTTTTGCACTTTGAATTGAAGAAATTATACCACCATTGGGGAAAAAAGCATGAATTAGGTATAATAACATCGTAAATGTAAAGTAGTATCATAAATTGAAAAGAAAACTTGTCTGGTTAAAACTCTAAGAGACAAGAAAAAGAGGAAGCTGGGAGACAGAAAAGAGCTAGAAAATATTTATAGCAGTATTCCTAAATCTTAGTTTATCAGCTTCACTTTTGTAGTTTATGTTCTTCAGAGCACCGGTTCACTCATAAAATATTCCTGTTTCTATACTGTAAACTTTTAAGCAACTAAAAATATTCCTTAGGAAGAGATCAAGGCACAGCCAGAGAACAATTTTTCTTAAGGAAGTTTATGACACATACAGGATCATGGAATGGCTTGAGTTGGATGTGACCTTAAGGTCACATCTGGCTCCAATGCCCTCCCATGGGCAAACAGTCTTCAGTAGATCAGGCTGCTCAGAGCCCATCCAGCCTGACTCTGAACACCTCCAGGGATGGGGCATCCGCAGCTTCTCTGAGCCCCCTGTGCCAGCCTCACCACCTTTATAGGTAAGAATTTCCTCCTAATATCTCACCCAAATTATTCCTCTTTGATTTCGAGCTCTGTCTCCTATCACTTCAGTTCCTGATACAGAATCTCTCACTGGCTTCCTTGTAGGTCCCTTTTTTGGGATGGAGAGTTGCTATGAGATCTCCACACAACCCTCTCTTCTGCAGGCTGAACAGCCCCAGCCTTCTCAGCCTGTCAGATAGTCACAAATTGTTCACTGCAAGAACACTCTCTGTTGTTCTTCACCCCACCTCCCTGGAAGGGGATGCACAGCTCCTCACACTTATGGTGACCAACAGGGACTAGCAGTGACTTACAGAGAGCTGCTGAATCATACACACAGACCTCATATATATATTCATATATATATATATATATATATACACACTCACCTTTGCTATTTAATAAAGACTTATCTACACAGAGATAACTGCTCTGTTGAAC